>OV816026.1:432426-1032426 GCA_929113105.1 Agrypnus murinus | reverse complement strand
ATATTTCATATAACTATTAACTATAGGTAATACTTAATAAACAACGTTTTAAGTTAAATACTAACCAAATATAATTTAGTAACTAAAGTTATAATAGCAAAGAAGTTGATATTGAAAGTTTAAGATGACAACAAACAATTAGTAACAATAACATATTTTAGATTTTAACATAATTATAAGAACTTAAACAAGAAAATAGTTATTTATATGGTTACACTGACAAAAATTTGTAAAATAGAAACGTGTAGTTTTAGTTTACAAAATATTTTAAAAATGGATGTAGAAGATCATAATTGTTTATTTGTGGGATTTCATCTGAGGAACTTGGCCATTCATTTATATTATCAATTAATATTTGGCTTTCGCTAGCATAACGTGGACAAATGTATATACGATGGATAGAGTCGTCAGTCTCCAAAGGACATACGGGGCAAGATTTGTCATTCTTCTTCAAGGTTCATGTCCGGTCCAAATCTGTGTGGTTAAATATTTAAAAGGTAATGGTGGTTTATAAGGGATGTTAGGGAAAAAATAAAAGTGGTTTTCCATTTAACAGAAATTTCCCAATCAGTGGCGCAGGAAGTGTAAAAGAACTGTTATTGCTGAACCATACGTTACATTATATGACATTATATTGACATACGAGTTAGATTATATATTACGTTGAACTATACATTATATTTATGTTTCCTTTAAAAAAAATTGAAAACCTACGTTTTTGAGCAGAAAAACCAAAAAAATGCGTATTTGGTAAAAAAATAGGGTTTTCATGCAAATTCCGGGAGACTTAAATGTTACATAACAGATATAATTTTTTTTACTGTTAATTAATATTCCAAGCTTTACATTTTTGTACTTGAAAACAAAAATTTGCTTTATATTTATGTTTTTTAAAAAAAGTTTAAGATCTACGTTTTTGACAAAAAAAAATCAAACTTTAGGCCCATTCCGGGAGACCTAAATATTTTTCAATTTGACTACAACATTTTTTGGTAAATATGTGACCATAGTGACAACTTTTTATCGACTTGAAATTTTGAATTTCAAAAAAAAGTTTTTCGTGATACACCCTATTGCACATCTATAAATTCATCGCATGAGGAGCAGACTTCCAAAATGCGTTTTGTCCAATTTATGCAATTTTCAAGAAAACTGTCAGTTAATTACAATACATAGTGTAACTGAGATTTAAGGATTATAAATTTACAAAAAAATAAGCAATTTATTAGCCTTTATTCTAAAAAATCATCATTTGGCTCAAAAGACCAAAACTTAAGAGCACATAAATCATTTTGTTTGTCCAAGGCGGACTAAAGTGTTTTTCTTTGAAAATATATAAAATAATACACATTTTATGGAATATGAACTTTAATAAATATCATTTTAGTTCTATTTTTTATAGCATAGGGGTCGTCCTTAAATTACGTATAACGCATATTTAGAAGAAATTTGGTATGCCCTCTCTCTCTTGTAACGCTACTCTGAACCCCGCTTCGATAATTTAGGTAACGCTAGTATCACCCCCCGCCCAATCAAATAATTTTAAAAATCAGGTACACTCTGAGATTTTATGACGTCTACGAATATGAGCAACGCGAAATTTGAAATATTAGTTTGAAATAACATAAGAAATGAAATATAACGTAGAAAAATACCTAATTTGATAAATATTATAATTATAGTGTTGTTCTAAATCAATTTACAATTTAAAACTTAAATACCTAATTCTTTTTCTAGAAAAAAAATTTATGAGTTATGTAACGATAAACTAATACCCCCTACCCTTTGTAACACTGAAGTAAAGCTATGAAAGAACTTCCCTCCCCTTCAAGCGTTACGTAATTTAAGGACAACCCCTAAACAGACATTAAACATTACAAAATTTATTTGTATACAACGTAAACTGAACTGTCAGACACACGAAACGCAGTACGTCCTTATTTTACGGACAAAATGCCTGAGTTCGGTGGACAAAATGCATTATGAAAGTCCAAGTAAACTTTGCAAGGCATTTTATAGTGCATGTAATGCGCTTAGATGATCGAATTGTTATTAAAAAAAGACGCAGATTTATACAAGCTACGCAACGGCATCATTAACAAAAAATTTCAAATTTTGGACAAAATGCATTTTGAAAGTCTGCTCCTCACATGTTATAATCGTTAATTTTTGTATAGAAAAGAAACCATTTCACACATCCCATTTAAGTTCATTACGACTTTAGTAAGATAGTAAGGCTATAGAACTATATACTTTACATTACAAAATACATTTTACAGTGTCAGAAAACGCATCAAACGCGATACTCGGAACTATGCCCTATGACTATTTATTTCAATAGAACTTTTATTTAGAAAACGTTTCACAGATACAGTCTGTGAAAGAACGCAATACCATTCTTGTGAAACTATTTTCAATTTCGTAAAAAAATATAAAATAAAATACAGAAATAAATATAGTTAGAATTGAGTAAAATGGTATTGCTGAGCAATACCAGAAATACGATTGGTATTGCTTTAGCAACATGAACACATAGGTTCCTGCGCCACTGATGTTCCCAATGGTGTTGCCATATAAATATATAATTTTGATATTTAATGATCTATGTTTGGTAGACTCAAACCACATACATATGTAGGGTGGATCAAAAGAAACAATAATAATAATAATCGAGATAAATTACAAAAATGCATACCTAGAAATACAACAATGTTTTAAATCGTGAATTAATGATTTATTTTTGATGTTGTTATGTTACGTTTCTTAATGATAACTTATTGTATTCAAAGATATAAATATTTTAAAAGAAAAATTTATTAATTTATAGGTGTTTATGCCATCAGCCCACTGACATTCAAAAGGTCGTGTATTTACATACCATTCCATATTAACACACAGAATAGATCTGCATTGTAAATTTCCATGTTTTATTGTATTTCATGCTGTATGGTTATAGTTCAACTACGTTAACCCAAACTTTACGTGAACTTAAACGTTCGAAAATATATTAAATTAATGTTATTTTTTAATCGTCGTTTATTCGTTATGACTGAGAATAACAAGTTTTTGGTACGCTAAGTTGAAACTAATAATTCTAAATATATAAATCCTAATAATAAGTTTAATACTATTAATTTGCCATTCGAAGCAAATAATTCAAATCCGTTAGGATCTAGGAATTATAAAGTTGCTCATACGAGGATTGCTCGATATATATTGCGAATTGGCAACCTTGCTTTTGCTAGGTGCAATCTTACAATTGCAACATAAAGTTTGACATTTTTGACTGCATACGTACTAAAAACGTTTTGTATTTGTTTTGTATACATTGAGTTGAAAATTTCCTCTCGGCCAAAAAATGGAATTAACTCGTGAACATTTTCGTGCTATGATTTTCTACGACTTCCGACGTGGATTATCACAACAACAGTGCGTCGATCAACTTACTTTAACTTTTGGTGATGAAGCCCCACACAGAACAACTGTATATCGTTGTTCAATGAATGTAATCGTGGTTGTAGTTCGCTGGCAGGTGAATCTAACGAAGATCGTCCAAAATCGGTTGTGGTGCCAGCAATCGTTGATGCCGTCCGCGAACTGATAAAGCAAGATCGTCATATGACTTATCGTGAAATTCAAGCATCCTAGGCGTTAGTATGACTAGCATACATTCGAAATTGCATGAACATTTAGCCGTGAAATAGCTGTGTGTACGTTGGATTTCACATAAGTTAACAGTCGCTCAAAAAAGGCTCGTGTCGAGTGGGCGAAAGAAATGCTCGAGAAATATAATCACGGTGCTTCAAAAACCGTTTATAACATCGTCACAGGTGGCGAATCTTGAATTTATGCGTATGAGCCAGAAAGTAAACAGCAGTCGACTGTATGGGTCTTCCAAGATGAGCCAAACCCAACAAAAGTCGTTCGCGCTCGAAGCACTTCGAAACAAATGATCGCCTGTTTTTTGGAAAAACTGGACATGTCGCTACCGTGGTTTTAGAGGATCGCAGAACGGTCAATTCAGAATGGTACACAACCATTTGCTTACCAGAAGTCATCCGAGAAATAAGGAAAAACAACGACGCCGGATCATTCTCCACCTTGACAATGCGAGCTCAAACACATCGACGATAACAACTGGTTTTTTGAGCACTCAAAACGTCGAATTGATGGGTCATCCGCCGTATAGTCCTGATTTAGCAACTAACGATTTCTTTTTGTTCCCACACGTGAAAAACAAACTGCGTGGACAATGATTTTCGACGCCGGAAGAGGCGGTTGATGCATTCAAAACCCATGTGTCGGAGATACCTGATTCTCTATGGAAAAAATGCTACGAAATTTAGTTTCAACGTATGCAAAAGTGTATTGATCATCAGGGAGAATATTTTGAAGAACAATAAAAAAGTTTCCAACACTAAATATTTGTTTTTGTTAGGTTTTCGCAATACATATCGAGCTACCCTCATATTAGAACTCAGTTGATGGTTGTTGAGCGCCGCTAAAGTGGTTCTTTCAGCTCAAAATTTCAAGTTGTTTTAATAAACTCCTATTCTATAAGCACGAAAAATAAAAGACATAGGCAAATTATAAGTAAGACAGAGTTATATAATTACTTATTTATTTAATAAAAAAACATAGTCTCCTCGAGAATTTTTTAATACACGATGGCCGAAAAAATAAGAAATGTAGAAATGTTAATCAGTAAAAGTCATTTAATATTTTAATTTATATTATAAGTAAATTGAATTCTAACTTGGTATCTACATTTTCAAAAAAATTATGATTACTTAAACAATTCAATAATAATAGACTGATTCTGAAATATTAACAAAAAATGCTTGTTTAGATGATTAGTACGTCAAATTATATTAAAAAAACTGTATTTCAAATGGTTGATTTGTATGGTTAGTTCTATTCGAGATTGTTTTCTAAGGCTAGTAATAAAACAGATCCTTCAAAGCTGACTTTATTCGCTCGAGAAATACGTCAAAAAGTGGTTGCGGAAGTTACGGTACCAACAAGTCAAAAACACCAACTAATTCTACATAATTCCAAAAATTATTATCAAGGTTATTCAGTTATTTTGAATAGTATTTGAATTAACCGTAATGTGTCAGTCTTGCCAAAGTACGTCTTTAAAATTACTAATCGACTAATAAAACGACTAATCATTCTATCCTGTTTATTTTTATTTATGGTAGAATGCATGAATTGAACAATGGTCAAATATTTGGTTACGGTTGTCTACTAGTCGTTACTCCGAATCGAGCGTTCCCGCGATCAATTTATAACTGCCGGAATCTTGGCACTGGAATAAAGTTAGACACAATCGAAAACCTAACGAGATAATGGTTCAATATAACCGACTGGTTTAGATTCTGTGCTCAAAACTATATCAGCATTAGTGAGGATGATGAACGTTGATGTGCAACCTAAGTTTCCGGTTGCACCATTGTGGATCAGTATTATGATTTGCCAAATGTATGGATGATGTTCGGAGACCATTGTCCAAAGACAACGCCAGAAAAGTAGTGAATATGATTACTAGATCATGCAAAGACCTTTACGGACCGGAACTGCAGAAGGAGCTTGATTTGGTTCAGCGATACCATGACATTTGCGCCCTTGACGATGCTAGAAGGGACGAACCGATGCAGTGCAACATAAAATTGACATTGGGAACTTCAGAGCCATCCGACAGCAACCGAGACGTCTACCTTTAGCAAAGCAAGTAGAAACTGAGAAGGTCGTCACCAATATGGAAAACCAAGGGATCATTGAACAATCAAGCAACCCATGCGCATCACCGGTAGTCCTGGTCAGCAAAAAGGGTGGTTCAAGGAGATGCTGATAAAGACTCTATAGACAGCTCAATTGCATAACCAAGAAAAACAACTACCCCCTACCACGCATTAATGATACATTAGATACACTCTCTGGCTCACGATGGTCTTCAACTTGGACTTGAAGACTGATTATTATTGGCAGATCGAGCTGGAACCCGAATTAGACCGCCCTTACTATTCTCCGATATGCCTTTCGGCGTATGTAACGCGGCCGCCTTCGAGCGTATGATGTAGATCATCTTGAGGGGACTGTCCTGGAATACTTTTTTGGTATATTTAGACGACGTAATCGTAGACAGAATGACAGAAGACTACGTGAAGCCAATCTGAAATTAAGTCCAGAAAGTGCCACATATTCCGAAAAAAACTGATGTACCTCGGGCATGTGGTATCACAAAACGAAATGACACGACACGACCGATCCATAAAATCTGAACAGTTCAAGAGTGGCCGACACCGAGAGACAAACACCAAGACCGTAGCTTCCTTAGATTATGTTCCTACTACAGTCGTTTCGTTCCTGGATTTGCCAACGTATAGCGAATCCACTAACAACGTTAACGGAAGATGGACGATAGTATATTTGGAGCGGGGAGTGCGAGACAGCTTTCCAACAGTTGAAGCGTGCTCTGATAAGAGCACCGATATTAAGCTACCCACGGACGAATAGAGTGTTCATGCACGACAAGGGCGTGAACAATCTGGTCATTGGGGGGTGTACTTTCGCAGATGCATGGATAGGATGGACAAGAAATGGTCGTCAGAGAGATTATTAGCTGTTGTTGAAGTCTCTTGAGCACTTTTATAAATACTTGTACAGCAAATAATTTATTTTCTTATTACTAATCTTTTATTCATTTCAAACTTAGTTTACATTCAAATTATTAATTTGATTTAAAAAAAGTTAATTTTGCACCAATACCAAAACCTGAGGTAAAGTGTGTAAATTGAAACCAACAAACAAACATTATTGTTTCATCGCAATTTTGAACACCTTTGCTTTAGTTTAATAAATGACCTCCGTTAAATGCTGTTAAAAAATGCAGGTATCTACCAGTAAAGAGTTTAGTGACAAATGTTACTACAAAATGAAATACAATAGGTATATTGTTCTAGTTGCTTACTTCGAGCGAGTTTTGTTCGTTTACAAATGTTCGTTTAGGATGTGTATATGAATAGTATAAGTGTTTTTTGCAATATCATTTTAAGCAATACTCTTACATATGCTATATTTTCTTTCCAGTATTTTCAATATTTTTTAATAAAATAAAAGTCATAAAATTATTGAAAACTTGGGGCAAGATATTTTCTAAATTAAAGATCCAGTATTGGTATGTAAGGTATAGATTTGGTAAACAGTTATTTGTTTCGATTTGACCACTTTCGGCGATTTGCACACATATGTGTTTCGGCGTTTTATTCACATATAAGTCTCGGCGTTTTTGACCAAGATTCGGTGATATGTTCACGGACCCATTTCGGCCTTTTGACCAAAATTCAGCGTTTTGACTGCTCGGCGATTTGTCATAGACTCAGTTCGGAGAATATATTCCTTCTAATTCTCTAATTTTTAGCTATACCCATTACCATTTTTAAAATTTTGTCATGTTCTTCCAAGGTTTGTGTTGCTATCAGTATATCACCAAACTTCTTTTCAATAACTTTTTGAAAAATCTCTGGTGCTATCGAAATACCAAAAGGCATACGAGTAAACTTATAACATCCAAAAGAACTACTAAATGTACACAAATGGCTAATTAATGGCTTTGGTTAATTTACACTAATAGTAGATACTAGTAGATATTAGATCTAATACTGTAAAATATTTCTTTCCCAACAACTTTGCGGTAATCTCATCTAAATGTTGGCATTGCATAATAATTTCTTTGTATAGCTTTATTTAGATTACGAGGATCTAAACGAAAAATGAAAAATTTTGTATTTTTTAAAATTTACGAAAAATAAACATTTTTAGCAACAGAAAAAATTCGAAAAATTTTAGGACTTGGAATTTTAGTTTTTATGACAACTAATGTGCTACGTCAACATTAGTTTTCAAAAATAAATTAGTTTATTAAGTATACAGTTGTTTTTGTTCGTCATGGCAATGCTAGCTCTGCGCATTCTCAACTGGTTTCTTCATGCTTTCGTTTTGCATTTACGTTGTTATACAAATATATTGTTGTAATCTATGCTTATCTTAATATTAAGTAACGTTTTTCTGTTTGTAATATACGTCATGTTGTGTGTATCTACTACCAACCACACTTTGTACCTACTTGAGTAATACCAATTCGTTGTTCGGTAACGATGTTACTTTTTTCACAGCGTAAAACCATCCAACACTGTTTTACGACGTCAAAAAGGTAACATCGTTACCGAAACTCTCAAGATTGCACCAATCGGACGTATAGAAAAGTAGCATTTGAAAGAAATTCAGGAAATAACCGTTTTAAAAATAAAAGCAATTCCTTTACAATTTGTCTATAAGAAAAAGGAGAAAACTTTTCAGAATGCAACTAAAACAAATTGTATCTTGAAAATCTTTTTAATAATCGAACTTTTTCGGGATGAAAGATTTTTTGGTATCAAACGCCTTTTTACAAGTTTGAGAATTTTTAGAAAAGCAAGCTTTTGAGGGAATAAGCAGTTTAATATTTTTTACTCAGTAAGCTAACTATTAACTATGTTTTGAGTTTTAGTTTGACTAATGCTTTTTTACAACTTACTTTCTTTAAACGTCTACAAAGATTTGAGAAATCGAATCTATTTAGAAAAGAGCTCTTAAAAACGATTTTAAGAAAGCTTACAATACAAACATTCAAATAGTAGTTTATGAAGTGTCATCTTTTTAGGTACTGAAATTAGAAGGAAACAGCTATTTATGATGCAGATCTTTTCAAATAAGAGTTTTTACGAACTAGAGTTTTACACAAAAAAACAGCTCTTTGAGAAATTAAAAATGAAACAACTCTAAAAATTTAAGTTCACGAATGCACTTTAGAACGGTTTAAGAAAAAAACTTGAAAAAAAAATTTCGGGATCACATTCCCAAAACTAGCACTTAAGTTTCGAAATTTCCTGTTCTCTGTCTTAAGACATGTTCACGAATCTAGTTTTGAGAAATCGATTTTTAGGAAGCGCAAGATTTTTAGGAAAATATCTTTTGGAAGACTTTGACAAGCTTGTGAAATAGAAATATGCTAAAGAGTATTTATAGATGAATCGAGTTTCTTAAAAGATTGTAGACTCTCACGGAAGCTTTGAAAGCTTTGTCTTGTACCTTAGCTACTTATCAGATTGTCTACTTTTATCCTAATCATAATCCATTGTAACTTATACTATCTCTATAGTCATGTCAAGGTACTATCAACTATCATTTTTCTCTACCTACGACTGCAATCTGTCTACTGTTTAGTCTGCTGCATGACTACAGTCGACAGTTATATTGTCTACTTCTACAAGCTCCTGATTATCTGTTGTCTGCAGTTCATGATCCCCACAACGTATTATCTGTTCTATCGTCACTGTTTACTGTTGACTGTATACTAGCGATAGTCTACTGTTGAGTTTCCACTTCCAAATGTTGACAATCTCGACTTATTAATAAGTCGACTGTTAATAAGGCGAAAATCGCCTTTATTAACAGAAATCTTTATGTATGCCTTTGAAAGTAGATCATTTGGTATTAATAGCATCCATTTAGATACGTATACACAACATTCAGTAGTATTGGGCGAGATATGTAGATGATGTATTCTGCAAATTAAAAGGATCGAAGGAGTAATTGTCACATTTTCTAACCTTTATAAACTCTTTTAACCCAAACATCCAATTCACAATGGAATTGGAAGAAAATACATACTCAATTTCTTGGATATTGAGGTTGTTAAACGTGACAATTGCTTAAAATTCGGCGTGTACAGAAAATCTAAAATATATAGTAATACCTTACATGCTACTTCGAACCAATCCTAGAATATCAAATTATCCAGTTGACATAGTTTAGTTCTGATGTTTGGAAACGTAAGAAAATGTATAAATTCGTCAACTCTATTCCCCAGTTTACTAATAGGATAGCAAGCAAGCTTAGGAAAGCAAATTGTAATATAATTTGTGTCAATAAAAATAGCACAGAGAAAGTAGTAATTAATAATAAGGATAAAACGGAAAAGAACAAATTGGGCGTGTATAAAGTTTATTGTCAAGACTGCAAAGCGTTTTATATCGGCCAAATTGGAGTATTGGAGAAATGTAAAGAAGCGTCTAAACACAAATCGTCTGGAATAGTCGCCCATTGTATAGATAATAATCATTTCGTAGACATAGATAGAGTGGGTTTATCATATGTGTAAAGAAAGATAAGAGATTAGATTTGCTAGAACAGTTGGAAATTAAAAAATCCTTTAATACTAACGCATTAATTGTAAATGACCAAGCAAGTTTCACGAACACCCCTATAACAAATTTATTTTTTAAGAAATATTTAAAAACAGATGCTAACGATTACTAAGTATCGGTGGCGACTTCAGCCAGGTACGTTTGCTTTTCAAGCAGAAGCTTACGAGCAGCTCTTTAAAGAAGATCTAACAAACCGAAACATTCAAATACAGCAGTTTTCTTAAAACGATGAGATACTTTATGATATTATATTGCTCATGGACTTCCAACAACTCCATTACAAGATCATTTTTGATTTATCAAACTATATCTGACATCATATTCCTAGGTCAAAGTCATGTGCGGCTGGGTCAAAAATCTTTTTTCTGATAATTCATGTAAATCGCGCCATAACATGCATACTTTAGATCTGTAATAGGAATATTATTATCTACTAGTTATACATGCAAGTTTGGTAAAAATCTGGGGGGGGGGCATGTTGGGAAGCACTCCTCTTAAATATATTTTTAACTCATATATTATTAAATAAAATTAACGCTTTGATATAAATTATGAAGAAACGGCAAAACAGCACCGATTTCTAAACGACCATAAGCAGTATCTACTTCAGAATATTTATGTATTAATAATTCAAATTTTACCTAATGAGCATGAAGTTATTGAATACTGCCATACAAGGAACAGATTAGGGAATTCAAGTTGTTTTCCAAAAAAAAATAACAAGACGTAATGATGTATGTCATAACGGTATCATAACTTTCATGTTATTCATTGAAGATTGCGTTGGGAGAGGTTAGTCCGAAAATATTTTGACCATAAATCAAAAAGGCAACTTTTAATAAAGCGGTTTACATAAATTACATTGCATTTTCGTGTTCCCTTAATTAAATTCAACTTTTTAAAAATTGTATACATACTGTACGAGTGTACGCATATTATTAAAATCTAGGTAGTTTCTAAAATGGCTCTCATTATTAGAAGTAACTTTCTACCTATGGTAAATTATGTAATTATTAGGTTATCCTCAGCTTAAACTAGATATACATATACTATGAATTTTCAAGAAAACCGATTATACTTAAGCAAACAATAATTTCCTTTAATTAAATTCAGGAATTTTTGGAGTCGGGATACCATATTTAACCTGTTGATGCAGTTGGCATTGAAAACAATTACAAATGTAGGAGTCCGTGACCCTGACCAACTCAACGGGTGTTGATTTATAATTTATTTTGCTGCTGTACTATTTGTATATGAAAAAGCAAAATAAAACTAACTAAAATATACTTTTTACTTCATAAATTTTATTAAATTGCCCACAAAATCTAACTAAAATCTCACTACGACTAATTAATTTGATATGTATTACAATTAGAATAGGTCAAATGTTAAGGCAAAAAATAACCAATAAACCAATCCAAGCTTAATCGCATAACAATATCGACAGTTTAACAAAAACAAATGAATCTGCAAAAGTTTGCCAAAAATGCTACGGTTAAACCAGTGTGTTTTTTGTAAACGATAATATAGGAAATCCAATGGAATTTTATCATTTTTTTTCCTAAATTTGTACCCTTGAAAAAATAAAAATTTTGGTATCAATCGAAAGAAGAATTCATTTTACGTTAAAAACATATTAAACTTTATGAAGAAAACCGAAAACTGTTTACAAAAATACTTAAAAAGCTTATTGATTTATTGCTTTTGGTAATAAGCTATAAATAAAAGCTGGCTATACGCTGATTGGCCTAGCGGTTAACGCATCAGATTCGTAATCAGAAATTGCGGGTTCAAGCCCCATTCTCGTATAATTTTTTTAAATTGTACTGCTTACTAATTACTATTTTTACAACATTGTTACAATTATTATTAGTTTTTATTATTAGATATTTTAGCTACGGGAGTTTATCGTTACTTTTTGTACAATTTTAACTACTTATCAGAAAACAAATGAAAAAAGGGCATAAAACTAATAATAGTTGAATTAAAGTTCTAAAAATAATAATTAGTAAGCAATACAATTAAAAAACAAGTATACTATGATGGGGCTTGAACCCCAGATTTCTCATTACGAACCTGAGCGTTAACCGCTAGGCTAATCAGCGTACAGCTTTTCTTTATAGCTTATTACCAAACGCAATAAATCAATTTAAGCTTTTTAAGTACTTTTCTAAATAGTTTTTGGCTTTCTTCATAAGTAGAGGGAGATGGCCAGTTCTGGGACCTCACCTCCTCACCTCTAGCAGGCAACTATGCATACACGCTAACATATGGGCTAATATAAAACTATCGTTCTCATACAGGTGCGTACAAGAGAAAAATATGAAAGAGGGCTTGAATTAAATGCTATAAATCAGGTCAGGGGTAAATATATCCTAATACTCACCCTGATTCTACGTCTATGAATCGTTTCATTCCCTTTCTTTATTATTAACATATTACTTTTACTCTCATTAAATTGGTATGTATGTGTAGGAGAGAGACATCCTTCTTAAATGAAACAACATAGTATATTACAATACAATATGGTTTATTCAACTATTTTCACAATACATAGCATATACAATTTTAGATCTGGATAATTACACATATACAGATTTATATCATATAACTAACATATCACATATGCAATTTATAGATTAACTAAAATAATTACATAGGTAGAGGGTTTATATACAGACTTATATAATACAAGTTATACATGTAAACTTAACTAGTTTCTAAATTATCATCGTTAGAAATCCTATAATTTCCCCAAGCTAAGGTATTAATACATATCACATATACAATTTATAGACTAATTACTTTAAAAGAATAATTACATAGGTAGAGGGTTTATATACACACTTATACAATACAAGTTATACATGAACACTTGAAATCCTGTAATTTCCCCAAGCTAAGGTATCACCGTTCCCGCCAGCAATAATGTATCGTTTATCATCTTTCCATGATAACGCTACTTTATTTTTTAATTCTGTATAAATTTGGTGGTTGTATGAACGGAAAGATTGAACATGTTTATAAATATCCATATTGCGTAATACCACGTTTCTATAATCTTCCAAAGTCAGTTCTTTCTTGATAACAGCCTTCTGGATACCTTTAGCTGTTTTGCTAAGCTTGCCCTCTACATCTACAGCATACGCTTTTGCCCCTGTTCCCAGAAATTCCCAGAGAATTCTACCCGCATATTCGTCCTTCATTCTACCAATTATGGATTCATTTTTCGGAATTCCAAATTGATTATCAGCCTTAAAGTTTGATGTGTCATACTTCTACAAATATTTCTTCATATCTTCATAAAAATCGTCTGTATACGTCAGCAGAATTAACGAATTGGTATCTGTGTACAGCAGCTGGGCCTTGTTCCCGTATATTTTTTTAATATGATTATAGTAAAAGTCATACATAATCTGTTTAGCCAGATCTAGCACGCAGAAACCAATATATATCGGCTTATCGTAGTGAACTTGTAGTTTCTCCATATGAATGGCTACCAGATCCTCCGTAAAGATAGCACACTCTTAAAATTGCGGTTTTGAAATCATACTCTCGGCTCCCAGTCTTCTAGCTTTATTTTCCCAGTGTGTAATTAGTCGTATATCTGATCTATTTTCTGTATTTTCCATCGGTTTTCCGAAAACTGAATTATTTAATAGTTTATAAAACATTTTCCCGAACTCACTCGTATCAGCATTTCGCATATTTGTGTTTAGATCAATATACCCTTTTAACCACGGAGATTGTTTAAAAGATAAAACACGGTGGATCTTTGTAACTTTCAACCCTGCTGCTATACACTGTTGGAAATTTCGGTAGTGAATTACATACATGCTCTTGTCAAATAAGTTGGGAATTAGTTTTGACTGCTTCGAATTTTGCGGGATAATATTTTCCAGGCAGAATGGTAGCTGATCGTGATCATCGTGAAGTTCTTTGGGGTAATGCAGGTGTACTTGTAAAATGTGTCCAGTCTCAGATTTTTTCGGAATTTTTAAAACATCAAAATTTTCAACTTCGTTATCTGTCAACCATGTAAAACCCGAATGCGGCAAATATTCAGACATCGCAGCACCATAGAGATTGGTAGCATCAAGATAGTTAATAAAACATGTGAGCTTGGATTTATCATAACACCCCCTCTAATTCCTTTCTTAATAAAATGTATCATATCGATATCGGTCAGAAGCTCTAACTCAACCTGTGTATATTTAAGCATGGCAGACCACGATAAACCTGGTGCAGTGAAAAAATTGGCCGGGTCTAAATGATATACTTTTTGGCATATATATCTGAAGGCTTCAAATATATCTGCCAGCAGCAGCACATCACTTTTCAAGTATATGTCTGAATAGTCACCAAGAGTTTTACATTGGAAAGTATCCCACACAACTGAAGCTCTATTATAGTCCTCAACTGATACGTCTTCATTTCGTAATTTATCAAAAAATTCTTCTCGCGTCGGTAATTTGTTATAATTTAGCTTTTCGAATGAATCTACAAATGAATAAGGGAAAACACCCTTTTTTCTCACGAGCCTAAATTTATGGTTTTCTGGAAAATACTTTTTGGTAATCTGGCATTCGTCATCTGTTAAATTTTTTGTTAATTTCTATAACCCCATAGGCATAAAGCGAAACGAATCTAAAAATCTTAATTTCAAATATTTGTTTTCCATCGTTCCTAAAGTGTTAACTACAGTGCCAACATGTACGTGTTTTAAAAAGATATATATTTTTCTTTGTTTACTGCAATAACATCTATTTTAGAACCGTCGACACCTAATGATTTTATGAAGAGGTGAGCATCATAATTTGATAAATTGTGAAAAAATACCGGTATAAAACTCGGATTCTTAAAATGCAAATTACATATAGGGTGTGCAGGGGCTCGATATTTTCCCGTTAAATGGCAATGATCACGTACCCTTTCATCTTCCTGGCGGAAGGGTTTCTCGCATATATGACAACATTGAGCGAGTGTATGAATCAATTTCTCGTTTTCCGTGAGTTCAATCATTGGGACAATACGTTTCAGGTGGTCGTTGTAAATACGTTTAATGTCGGCCTCTAACCTGTTACAGAAAACGTCAGCACAGTCTTGACCGCGATAAGTAACATATTATGATACAGAATCATCATAGCTACACTTTATATAATACCCAAATGAGTAGGGTTTAATGTATATTTGTCTTTTCTGTAAATGATTCATTGTTATCGTTCTGACAATATTCGATAGGTTCAAGAATAGTCTCAAAATCGGCATATACTACAAAAGGGTGTTTTAATTTATGTTCAACTGATTCAAATTTTAAAATGTTACCGGGAATTGTATTTCCAAACTTATCAATGCGCGGTTCTATTGAAGGCAATTTAGCACTAATATGGTTACAATCATGTTTTTGATGTTCGAATAATTTATGTTCAGTATTAAAATTAATTAAACAACCATCGCACAGAAACTTTTGATGATTCTTTTTTGATAATTGGGAGCTGATTAATCTGCTTAAGCTTTTAATTAAGCAATAATGAGAATTACCGGCATTGTCGTCTATTACCAGTAAGTTTACATGCCGTTGACTTCTGTTTTCTGTAAAATGTAGAGGCCCAACAACTTCAAAATCTACTTTAGAATTGGCATAAACTGTATTAAGCCCGTATACGTTTACTGATATATTATTTAATTTTTCAAATTTGTTAATATCCTTTAACTTAATAGGAAATTCCAACCCGTTAAAATTTAGTTCATTCTCGAATATTTTATATTTTACAACACGTTCAGGATGTTCTTCCGTTGGGTGTATAGCAGCTAAAATGCTCCACATGAAACACTTTTGATCAGAATTCTGAATGTTTATTACAGCTTTCTTTTTCTGTATAGGTTTCGGAAGCGGTATGTATGACGAAGCTTTCAGGGGATTGTATTTGTTGATATTCAACTCGATAAACAGCAGGTTTTTCAATGTCCACCCGCTCTCCTTCTGCTGAAATTCACTGATTTTATTATCTACCTCGTCCGTAAAATGGTTGTATGCAAGATCTAAGGCTGTTGAACCATTAAAATTTATAAATTTTGTATTAAAGGATTTCACCTCTTCCAAATTCTTTGATGGCAACTCAAACAGTCCGAAAAATTCAATATTAACTTTAACAGCCGAATACTTATCTAACACAGCTCGCATACAATTTAACGCTTTTTGTTTTAGCATAGCCATGAATTCTTTCACGTCCAAATATACCCGATCGTCTGCAGTAATGCGATATGTAGCAATGCGATTTTTAAACGCCTGCTTTATTAATGAAACCCCTTCACCAGTCACAATACACGTTTTATTCTTGTGTTGTAGACTCAGGCAGTGTTGAGGTAGAAATCTTGTTGGTATATCGATTTCACAAACTTTACATTTTGATAAAAGTTCTTTCACTACAGTTTTAGAACTAGTCGAGGTAATACAAGTCTTCTTAGGACTGTTAGCTGATGCAGCCTCGTCCCCCGATAATTTTCTTTTACGCAGACCATGTTTCTCGACCTGGTGCTTTTCGAAGTGGCCTTGACTAGTGTATAATATACCGCACTGATCGCATAAAATAGAAACTGGTTGGCAGTAACCTTTCTGGTGTCTCAGCAGATTGTCTTTTCTGCTAAACTGCTTATTACACTGCTCACACGCAATCATTTTTCAGCTCTCGATGAAGACACGTCTTACTAGCACAACTCTCAAGAATAGAAATGATGAACTGCTTTGGTGATGCTCTTTATATATTGTTTCGATTACCCATAATGCATTGCGATAGTTAATCATATACCGCGCATGCGTAAAGCTGTTTTGATGTAATACACATAAGATGGTCACGTGATTTATAACTAATTACGTAATGATGCTGATTTCCAAGATTCAGA
The DNA here is from genome assembly GCA_929113105.1 of Agrypnus murinus. Classification (NCBI taxonomy): domain Eukaryota; kingdom Metazoa; phylum Arthropoda; class Insecta; order Coleoptera; family Elateridae; genus Agrypnus; species Agrypnus murinus. The sequence goes on along the minus strand of OV816026.1, from coordinate 1,015,273 downwards.
GTAGCCTTCGGTTGGGATCAGCTAATAATCATAAACATAATAATAAGTACAAACGTTAAAAATATGTTTAGATACGCCGAAATACCTTCAATTATAACCAGTGACAGCCAGGCAATTCACCACATCAGATGTACCCTTCGTTAAATGTTGCGATTCCAGACGGTTGGCGGAAGAATGCAGGTATAGCTGACAATAACATAAAATAAAAAGAAAAAACATAACTCTGAAAATACCTTAACTCATGACAAATATCAGCAATGAGTAGGCTATATAGGCAGATAAATTGCTCTGTTTGCAGCTAGGAATTATAATAGATTATCTGTAGCAAAACACATAATTTTAAATAAATTTAAATTAACTTACAAGATTTAGAAAGAACAGAAATATTGTAGTGGTACTCTCAGTTTAGGTTTAAAGCCACTGCTTCAGGGTGAGCTAAATGAGTACCACTCAACGGTTTTTAAAAATTTGTTATTAGGCTTGTAATGGTAAGAAATGCTAAATTTAAAGATTCGATACGAGACTAGTCGAACTTCAAAATTTATTATAAAATTTTAATTTATACAAATCTGTCAGGATAAAAAGTAATTCCTAGAAGCAACATTAAAAGAAACGCAATATATGAAATCATAATTAAACAATCACGCTATGTACTTTTATACACTACACAAATAAATATTCGATGGCAGGTTATAATTTACAACGTTAAATTATTTATTACTGCTAACAAATCATTTCAGCAGCAACACCTGTTTACACCAGCGCTATCTTAAAAATTTGTAAAAATTCAACATGATTCGCCGCTTTAAATTAATTAAATTTTAACAATAGATAGCCCCAGTTTTAATCAAATTAAAAATATCTTTGTCTTATAAAAAGGAATTATATATAATTATAATCAAAAAAATTATATATCTGGTTATTGCATTATGACAAACTGAAAATGATCACTAGCTTTAAAAAATACTAAACAAATAAACGCTATTCAGAAAATATATAATAATAGACTTACTTACCCCCAGGTAGGAATATTTTTATAAACACTATTAAATTAATTCAGAAAACTGCATATTTTAGACACTGATTAAAACATCATTCAAGCCACTATAAGGTAATTTCTAACACATATGTAACTGTAATTATACGCAAGTAATTTAACCAATGAAGCGCACGTATTCTGTATAACACACAATGTTTAATTCCCCATTAAAAGTAGTTTAAATTTAACCAACTGAGACTATTCAGGACCCAGATCAAATGCAAACACCAACGATCTCGGATACCTGCTGCAAACTAAATAATGCAATATTACTCACCCCTTTATATACGATAAGAAATATCCGAGCTCAGACAGGTCAGATCTCGTATCAACACGCACCATCGTGTCTGTATACACCCACACTTAAAGGTTAGCTCATTATAATTTACAAACAATTAAATATGATGCAGGTAAGAACGCGGGACCATATTTCAATAAATGATAAAGATCTTACCCTTTGCAAAAAGTTTCTTCTTTTTAAAATCGATATATTTATTCTTAAGATAGGTATACAGCGTTTAAAAGCTATAAATAATAAATAACACGAATTCAACCTTATAATGACATCCAGTCTGTTTGTATATGTATAGATCTCGTCTTGAAATTATAAAATGTATCACTATTTTTAAATTTTAATATTTGATGATGGCATATACAAAAGGGCTGTTTTAATTTATGTCGTAATACATTTTAAGACGATCTCAGTTATCTGGTTATCCGATCTACACGGTTGAAATGATCAAATGTTCCATAAAAAGGGAATGCATTTTGCAAGGTTAGTTTCAAGTTATTATTTATTTTTATATTTATAATATAAATTTATTTAAAGTAATTTAAGAATTGTTTTCCAGAAGGGTGTGTATAGTCTTGCAGTATGTTTTATGTAGAGCTTTCAAGTTGAATATTGATCAAAGTTTAAAGTTAACCTTATAGTACTAGTATTACAAAATTAATTTTGAAAGACGTCCGTTTTGTTCACTGAGCAACAAAGTTTTTGTTTTTTCCTACAATAGTGCTAATTGATGGCTAATTAACTGGCATCGTGCTTATTCTAAAAGCTAATTATTTTGCAATTACTATAAGCTAGAATAATATGCATCTAATTTAAACTTAACAACTGCTTGAAAGAATTAAGTCATTTAAAGACTTTTACTTCCTAAATATTTGATTTATTGGAATTTTGATTTAATTTGATTTAATTTGTTTACATTCATAACATAAAATTCATTTAGTTTCATAGCTTGATAATAGCGATTCAAGTTCTTTTAATTAATTCGTCTTCAATTGAAATAAAATTTATAGTTTGGGGTTTTGCAGTTGTTTAGCCTGTATAAAATAATAAATATTTGCTTTAAGCGAATATTAGTAAAAGCAGGTTAAAATGTTATTTATAGTTAATGGTTATTAAATATTTTGGGTTAGTATTATATCAAAATAGCAAATCTAAATAATGTAGTGCCTTTAAATAAAAAGTGCTTCTTAAACTACGTTAACATGGGTTAATAAAGTTGGATTTAATAAAAAATGTTACATTTCATTTATTGAATCAAGGCAAAGCTTAGTTTGCATTTTATTCGTTGAATGCAACAATTGTCCAAAGAGGTTGCATATTTGCAACAGATAATCTACACGTATGAAGTTATCAAATGTATAAATAGATTACGTCTTTGTTTAAAGTAGGGATAGATCCAAGAGGAGTGGGAAATTGTTGGTTGGTGGGGTGATGCCACTTCGCAAAAGATTTCGTGATGAAAGGGTCATAGTAAAATGAATTACAAAGGAGAAAGAAGGGAATTTACTGAGATACTTCATGTTTGATTTCAGAAAGGGTTTGAACAGTATTTAAAACAAAAAATTATATCCTTTGGATCGCATAGGTTTTTGTATGTATTTGATTTAGACAGCCAGATTACATTTTAATTTTCCTTCATTCGGGATCTGAAATGTCGATATCTTCGATAATTTTTTAGAATGAGAATTTTACGTTCAGGTTTGATTTTTCCTCCCGATTTTATAATTAATCGGATTTTTGGTAAGTCATTTATTTTTTTACTAGTAAACCTACGACTTTTATTGGCGTTACGTTTAATCCTTTTAGATTTTTCCGCATAATGTTTGCTTTTCATCTTGGGTTTACGAAAAGCATTTTGCAATTTTGTATTACTTCGGATCTTTGTTTTAAACTTCTTCTTGTTCGGTTCGGATTTTATCTTATGTGATTTTTGTTTTCTTGCCTTTTTAATGACTTTACCTAACGTCGTTTGTTTTTTTTGTTTCTGATCCTGATGTAACGTCGGGACAATTTTTTCCTTAGTTTGTTGTTTTACAAAATCTTGAGTAAAAGAAGAATTTTTGCATTCTTTAACAACATTATTTGTAACATTAAATTTTTGGTGAACATCTTCAGCCTGTTTTGCCAGATTTTGAGAAATAAAAGTATTGTCGAGTTTATGTTGAACAATTGATGATTCAGATTTTGGAGTTTCATTTACTGAAGTATTTAAAATTTTGGGTTCCGTCGGGCGAAGTACTTCTTTGGACTTTTCAAGATAGACTGTTTGAATTGAATCGTTCTCTTCGGACGATATTTTTAATTTCGTAGTGGTATTACTAAAAATAATTGAAATTTCGGGTTCCTTTAAAGGAATATTTTTGCTAGACGGAATTTTTGATTCCGTGGTTAATTTATAGGTATTAATTATTTCGGATTGGTTGGAAGAAAGTTTGTTTTCATTATTTTCAAAAGATGTCGTTTGAATTAAATTAGGTTCTGTGATTGACTTTTGTGTTACCGAATTTACTGACGAATATTTTTCTTCGTCGTTGTCAGGAGATGATGTTTGAATTAAATTAAGTTCTGTGATTGACTTTGGTGTTACCGAATTTACTGATGAAAATTTTTCTTCGTCGTTGTCAGGAGATGATCTTTGAATTCAATGAAGTTCTGTGGGTGACTTGGGTGTTACCGAATTTACTGACGAAAGTTTTTTTTCGTAATTTTCAAAAGGAGCAACGGTTCTTTTTGGTCGAATTTCTGCTGCATTATTTGAAATATGATTTATTTTAAATTTATTCGACGGGAACTTACCTTCATAATATTCAGGTGTGAATTTTTGTTTATGATTTTCAGGAGGATATGCCTCTTGACGTAAAGGCACTTGTACTTTAGCCAATTTTGTAACTGATTCAGTTTCTGAATAATTTATGCTACGGTCTGTGTGAAATTTAAATGTTGCAAAGGGGAAATACACTTTCCCTTCAAGTAATCTAATATCGGCTTTTAGTTTTAAAATAAGGTCTAAACCAAGTAACCCGTCAAAATATGTGTGACAGTTAAAAACTTTAAAATTTAAATTGATGTTGTAGTTATAATTTGCAAATAATGGAAAATTAATTTCTTGAGAAATTAGTGCTTCCTTTGTCATACTTGAAATTGTTGACTTTTTATTTTCAATTTGGACTGACTTTAAATTAGAAATACATTTTGGTGTCAAAAAGCTACAGCTACTGCCTGTGTTAATCATTAATTTACAATTTTTTACCACGATGAAGGGAATATTATATTGGGTTGGAAAACCATTAGTTTTTACGGAGGATTGTACAGGAAGGCAAGTATTAGAAAATTTTGATTGTCATTACTGGGGTTACCATGATAGTGTTGATTATTGATACACCGGTCAGAATATTTCTTATTAATATTTTTATGTCCTGAAAATACGTTTATGTGTTCTGGATAAATTTCGTCAAATTTACCCTTATTAATTTCGTCTTGTTCGACGTTGAACATTTCTTCAGAAATGGAATCTGGTGAACTAGCTGGCTGAAAAGCATTATGTATTTGATTTTGTTGTACACTGTTAGAAGAGAATTTGGAATCATTAGTTTGTTTTAGGAGTTTCTGTGAGGTGTGACAAAGTTTTTGTTTATTTGTCTCTGCTGTATACAAGTTTTCCGGACGGTGAGAGAACGAATTTAGTACTATTTTGTGTTATATTTCGTGAAAATGTGGAATCATTTTCATTTGGCATTTTTGCGATTCGTTTTGCAGGTAGGGGACTTGGCTTTTCTTGAGAATGCCCTTTTGATTTTCCCAATAATTTAGTTAAAAGTTCTTTTTCAGATGGTAAAAAAGTTGTTGCTTGGATATATTGATCATAGTGATCATTTGTGAAATCTGAACGTTGTTTAAATTTGATTGACAACGTTGGTGCAATAAATAATTCGTCAAGGATTTGCTTACAGGGTTTATTAAATCTATCAGAATTGACATGATTAGTATCATATTCTGATGTTTTCGTAGTTTGAATTGGTTTAATCCTATCAAAAGAGGTTTTACTATTACTGTTTTTACAATTAATAGTTGATTTATTAAACAATGAAGGATTTTGGACTTTTTCGTCACTTCCATCGTAATGATGAATACAAAGATTTTCTTCAGGATCGTATTTTACCGAAGAATATGGTATTTGCTCTTTGGTATTTTTACATAGTTTTTGCCCATTGGCATTTTTAAATAATTTGTGCTCATTGACATTTTGAAAAACTTCATGCTCATTGGCATTTTTAAATAATTTTAAGCGATTCGTGCTTTTTGATTCCATTGGTATTGGTGAATTTATTTGCACATTATTTCGTGCCATTGTTAAAAGATGCTTATTAAATTATGTTCATTAATAAAGCAATTAAAATTATATATATTTAAAAATATTATGTTAAAAAGAGAAATTATATTTTAATAAATTTGCAACGGAATGTTTTACCTCTTCACCTTAAAATATGTTAAAAGTAACTCACGATACGATGACCTTGTTGTCCAGAATTCGTTGGATTTCGGGCCAAAGGAGAAATAATTCGAAGCAGAACGAATGCATGGACCACAGCGTGAAATCGACCTCGCTTGATGTCGGCATGGAGTCCAGGGAACGGCAGCTGATCTTCAGTCGAGGCGTCCGCTTCGCTAATGATCTGCTAATTAGGGCGTTGCCTTGGGCGTCGTCACTAATTTCGTTTTTTCTACGTTGCAGTCGACTTTTCCACAGAATTTTCGTTGTAGAAAATGTTTCCCTTTTGGATCTTGCCACGTAGATGGTTTCCAAAAATGCAGATTACGGTATCCCATCCTCGTCGCCAATTATATAATTAAATAATTTGGAGGCCAGAATTTAATAGAAGTATTTATTGATAATGAAATAAATACAGATTATTAAAAGTTTCACAGTTTTATTAAAATACAACCTGACAATATTGTTTCGACAGCTATGCTGTCATTATCAAAGGTAATATAATTATAAACAAACACGTCGCTAAGGTAGATACAAAATAGGTAATTAGATAAAATAATAATAATAATCAGAATTAAATATCTAATACTTCCAGTAACGGAGAATTACTGAGCTCAAGTTGTTCATTCATTAAAGGTACCCTGAGTTTGTGTTTGTATATCTCAAAGGCTTCTAAAATGTCTAATTTGCGTTTGTTATTACAAAAATGTAGGAATTTAATATTATTTTGAGGAGTTATTGTGTGATTTTGTTCTAAAAGGTGTTTGGCGTAATTCGATTTTTCAGGATGTTTATTTTTGTAATGACGTACGTGTTCTTTATATCTTATGTCAAAATTTCGAAGTGTTTGTCCAATATATACCGAACTACAAAAAGAACAATTTAAACGGTAAATGCCCGATTTCATATCATGTGTTCTGTCTTTAGCATTAAATAAAAATGAAAAAGTGTTAGTGTTGGTTTTAAATTTTATTTTATAATTGTTGGTTTTTCTTAGTATATGTGCAATTTTTTCTGATATTTTGCCAAAATATGGTATAGATATGTAATTTGTGTCTTCTGTTTGATTGTCAATGGGATATATTCTTTTGATAGCTAACCTATAATCTTTTTGTTTAATTAAAGTGTCAATCATGTTCGGATTATAATGATTTGCATGTGCTAGTTGTTTAATGGTTGATATCTCTTTGCTAAAATCTGATTTTGTTAGTGGAATAGTTAAAGCTCTGTGTACTAATGATCTGTAGGCTGCTATTTTATGTGTATTATGGTGACAAGATTCATTTGGTATTGTTATGTCTGTTTGTGTTGGTTTTCTGTATATGGAAAATTCAAATAGATTGTCTGCGCTAATCTTGATATTTAAGTCTAGAAAGTTTATAGCACTGTTATAGCACTGTTCTGTTTCTAGTGTAAATTTTATATTAGGGTGGATACTGTTTATAAGAATTAAAAATTCATTGATAACCTCAAAATAACTGTCAAAACAAGCTAAAATGTCATCAACATAACGAAACCAGAAGATAATGTGTTTAAAGAGGTTTAATTCAAATATTCGATCTTCAAACTTGTCCATAAATATGTTAGCTAATAGAGGACTTAGAGAATTACCCATAGGTAAACCATCCTTTTGTAAATAAATTATGTTATTAAAAGTGAAATAATTTTGAGTTATACAAAGGTCAAATAATTGAATTAACTCTAACCTTTTAACTAATTCTATATTACTATTGATCAAGAAACTATCTAATAAAGGAATACATCCTTGTGGGGGTATTCTGGAGAACATGTTGCAAATATCAAAACTAACAAGTTTTGAATGTGGTGGAAGATGTATGTTTTGCAGCTTATCTACTAATTCTAATGAATTTCTAACAGAGTATTTCGATTTGTAACCTATCGTGTTAATAATCTGGTTCAGTTTTTTGGATAAAATGTGATTAGGTGCATTGATGTATGATACAACTGGTCTTATTGGCATATTCTGTTTGTGCGTCTTGACTAATCCATACAGTTTAGGTATTTGTGGGTTTTTATTAATGATTTGTTGCTTTTCTAATTCTGAAAAGCAGATATTGCAGTTTTCTAAACCTTGTTTTATTTCTTTTTGGAATTTTGTGGTTGGGTTTTTGTTTAAAGTTTCTAAATTTTCTTTATTAATAAATTCATTAACTTTTTGTATGTAAATATCTTTTGAAAGAATTACCAAAGTGTTACCTTTATCTGCTTTAACAGAAATTAGATTGTTCTCTGTGATTTTCTGTTTTATAGATTGAAGAAGTGATATGTTAGATGTGTTGTACATATTGTCCTGTTTCAAAGACATCTCTTTTAACAAATTCGAAATTTGGAATTTTGCATAGTTATTATGATCTTTCTTAAGTATAGTTTCGCATTCAACGGCCAAAATTTCTTTAATTTTGTTGGTAAATTTTGGAAAAGGACAAAATTTGAAACCTTTGTTAAGAAATTGTGTTTCTCTGTCATTGAATGTTATATTCGACAAGTTTATGAAACGAGGATAAAAGTTTGTAGTGTTCTGACAATTAAGGTTATTTTGTAGTGTACGTTTTTGTTGTACAAGTCGATGAAGTTTATTTTTCTGTGTGGTGTATTTTTTGAATTTAATGTGACTGGCGGTTTCTCTAATGTCAAAATCTAATATGTCAAATTGGATATTGTGTAATTTATGAGTAAGTTCTGTATGGAGTACCTTTATATAAACGTGCATATTGTCTCTTATACTAAACCATTTCTTCGATTCTTCTTTGAGCCATCTTCTTTTGGCATTCCTAATCACTTTTTCAGTAATCGAATTCTTGGTTCTGGTAGTGATGTTTATGTAGTTAGGAATAACCTGACGTTTCAGACATTCTTGGTTAAACCAAACATTCTGACTTGCGATTCCGAGTTTGATCATAAGTTTCTTGTATAACTTGGCTTGTTCTAACGAAGACGAAATAATCTTGTTTATTGTTTCCAGCCTTATTTTGTGGAACTCCATAATCATGAAATAAATAAAGATTATTAAAAGTTTCACAGTTTTATTGAAATACAACCTGACAATATTGTTTCAACAGCTATGCTGTCATTATCAAAGGTAATATAATTATAAACAAACACGTCGCTAAGGTAGATACAAAATAGGTAATTAGATAAAATAATAATAATAATCAGAATTAAATATCTAATACTTCCAGTAACGGAGAATTACTGAGCTCAAGTTGTTCATTCATTAAAGGTACCCTGAGTTTGTGTTTGTATATCTCAAAGGCTTCTAAAATGTCTAATTTGCGTTTGTTATTACAAAAATGTAGGAATTTAATATTATTTTGAGTCATTGTGTGATTTTGTTCTAAAAGGTGTTTGGCGTAATCGATTTTTCAGGATGTTTATTTTTGTAATGACGTACGTGTTCTTTATATCTTATGTCAAAATTTCGAAGTGTTTGTCCAATATATACCGAACTACAAAAGAGAACAATTTAAACGGTAAATGCCCGATTTCATGATATCATGTGTTCTGTCTTTAGCATTAAATAAAAATGAAAAAGTGTTAGTGTTGGTTTTAAATGTTATTTTATAATTGTTGGTTTTTCTTAGTATATGTGCAATTTTTTCTGATATTTTGCCAAAATATGGTATAGATATGTAATTTGTGTCTTCTGTTTGATTGTCAATGGGATATATTCTTTTGATAGCTAACCTATAATCTTTTTGTTTAATTAAAGTGTCAATCATGGTCGGATTATAATGATTTGCATGTGCTAGTTGTTTAATTTGAAACAATATTGTCAGGTTGTATTTTAATAAAACTGTGAAACTTTTAATAATCTTTATTTATTTCATGATTATGGAGTTCCACAAAATAAGGCTGGAAACAATAAACAATATTTATTGATAAATACACAAATAAGTCTAAGTCGACAAATTTGACTCTACGTTTGTGCAGACACTACACTTATCGCTGGCTCGGTGGTCTTGAACGTTGCTGCTCGATGTCGGACTATTTCTAACAAGGTTACCGCTGGAACCTGCCTTTATAGCTGCTGTTTCTTGAGCGTGGATTTGTTTGTTGCTTCTGCCCTTGCTTCGACTTTCATACGATTTCCAGGAACGTCCGAGGGCGCAAGTAGAAATGCATAGCGTACGTGACTTGATAAACGTGGCAATATTTAGATTGTGCTCAATGTCAACAAGACCTTGGCACTCTAGAACTGACTTAACAGTTACATTAAATGAAATATTCTTCACAACAAATTGCAGTATCTTCGACTGCATATAATATTTATAGGTAGTTTAAGTAAAGTGACTTAATCTAATAGAAATTAGAGCTATATGTAACTCGCGGTATATGATTAACTATCGCAATGCATTATGGGTAATCGAAACAATATATAAAGAGCATCACCAAAGCAGTTCATCATTTCTATTCTTGAGAGTTGTGCTAGTAAGACGTGTCTTCATCGAGAACTGAAAAATGATTGCGTGTGAGCAGTGTAATAAACAGTTTAGCAGAAAAGACAATCTGCTGAGACACCAGAAAGGTTACTGCCAACCAGTTTCTATTTTATGCGATCAGTGCGGTATATTATACACTAGTCAAGGCCACTTCGAAAAGCACCAGGTCGAGAAACATGGTCTGCGTAAAAGAAAATTATCGGGGGACGAGGCTGCATCAGCTAACAGTCCTAAGAAGACTTGTATTACCTCGACTAGTTCTAAAACTGTAGTGAAAGAACTTTTATCAAAATGTAAAGTTTGTGAAATCGATATACCAACAAGATTTCTACCTCAACACTGCCTGAGTCTACAACACAAGAATAAAACGTGTATTGTGACTGGTGAAGGGGTTTCATTAATAAAGCAGGCGTTTAAAAATAGCATTGCTACATATCGCATTACTGCAGACGATCGGGTATATTTGGACGTGAAAGAATTCATGGCTATGCTAAAACAAAAAGCGTTAAATTGTATGCGAGCTGTGTTAGATAAGTATTCGGCTGTTAAAGTTAATATTGAATTTTTCGGACTGTTTGAGTTGCCATCAAAGGATTTGGAAGAGGTGAAATCCTTTAATACAAAATTTAGAAATTTTAATGGTTCAACAGCCTTAGATCTTGCATACAACCATTTTACGGACGAGGTAGATAATAATAATGAATTTCAGCAGAAGGAGAGCGGGTGCACATTGAAAAACCTGCTGTTTATCGAGTTGAATATCAACAAATACAATCCCCTGAAAGCTTCGTCATACATACCGCTTCCGAAACCTATACAGAAAAAGAAAGCTGTAATAAACATTCAGAATTCTGATCAAAAGTGTTTCATGTGGAGCATTTTAGCTGCTATACACCCAACGGAAGAACATCCTGAACGTGTTGTAAAATATAAAATATTCGAGAATGAACTAAATTTTAACGGGTTGGAATTTCCTATTAAGTTAAAGGATATTAACAAATTTGAAAAATTAAATAATATATCAGTAAACGTATACGGGCTTAATACAGTTTATGACAACTCTAAAGTAGATTTTGAAGTTGTTGGGCCTCTACATTTTACAGAAAACAGAAGTCAACGGCATGTAAACTTACTGGTAATAGACGACAATGCCGGTAATTCTCATTATTGCTTAATTAAAAGCTTAAGTAGATTAATCAGCTCCCAATTATCAAAACAGAATCATCAAAAGTTTCTGTGCGATGGTTGTTTAATTAATTTTAATACTGAACATAAATTATTCGAACATCAAAAACATGATTGTAACCATATTAGTGCTAAATTGCCTTCAATAGAACCGCGCATTGATAAGTTTGGAAATACAATTCCCGGTAACATTTTAAAATTTGAATCAGTTGAACATAAATTAAAACACCCTTTTGTAGTATATGCCGATTTTGAGACTATTCTTGAACCTATCCAATATTGTCAGAACGATAACAATGAATCATTCACAGAAAAGACAAATATACATCAACCCTACTCATTTGGGTGTTATATAAAGTGTAGCTATGATGATTCTGTATCAAAATATGTTACTTATCGCGGTCAAGACTGTGCTGACGTTTTCTGTAACAGGTTAGAGGCCGACATCAAACGTATTTACAACGACCACCTGAAACGTATTGCCCCAATGATTGAACTCACGGAAAACGAGAAATTGATTCATACACTCGCTCAATGTTGTCATATATGCGAGAAACCCTTCCGCCAGGAAGATGAAAGGGTACGTGATCATTGCCATTTAACGGGAAAATATCGAGCCCCTGCACACCCTATATGTAATTTGCATTTTAAGAATCCGAGTTTTATACCGGTATTTTTTCACAATTTATCAAATTATGATGCTCACCTCTTCATAAAATCATTAGGTGTCGACGGTTCTAAAATAGATGTTATTGCAGTAAACAAAGAAAAATATATATCTTTTTAAAACACGTACATGTTGGCACTGTAGTTAACACTTTAGGAACGATGGAAAACAAATATTTGAAATTAAGATTTTTAGATTCGTTTCGCTTTATGCCTATGGGGTTATAGAAATTAACAAAAAATTTAACAGATGACGAATGCCAGATTACCAAAAAGTATTTTCCAGAAAACCATAAATTTAGGCTCGTGAGAAAAAAGGGTGTTTTCCCTTATTCATTTGTAGATTCATTCGAAAAGCTAAATTATAACAAATTACCGACGCGAGAAGAATTTTTTGATAAATTACGAAATGAAGACGTATCAGTTGAGGACTATAATAGAGCTTCAGTTGTGTGGGATACTTTCCAATGTAAAACTCTTGGTGACTATTCAGACATATACTTGAAAAGTGATGTGCTGCTGCTGGCAGATATATTTGAAGCCTTCAGATATATATGCCAAAAAGTATATCATTTAGACCCGGCCAATTTTTTCACTGCACCAGGTTTATCGTGGTCTGCCATGCTTAAATATACACAGGTTGAGTTAGAGCTTCTGACCGATATCGATATGATACATTTTATTAAGAAAGGAATTAGAGGGGGTGTTAGCCAGTGTAGTAAGCGATATGCGCGTGCCAACAATAAATTTATGACAGATTATGATAAATCCAAGCCCACATGTTTTATTAACTATCTTGATGCTACCAATCTCTATGGTGCTGCGATGTCTGAATATTTGCCGCATTCGGGTACAAGTTCACTACGATAAGCCGATATATATTGGTTTCTGCGTGCTAGATCTGGCTAAACAGATTATGTATGACTTTTACTATAATCATATTAAAAAAATATACGGGAACAAGGCCCAGCTGCTGTACACAGATACCGATTCGTTAATTCTGCTGACGTATACAGACGATTTTTATGAAGATATGAAGAAATATTTGTACAAGTATGACACATCAAACTTTAAGGCTGATAATCAATTTGGAATTCCGAAAAATGAATCCATAATTGGTAGAATGAAGGACGAATATGCGGGTAGAATTCTCTGGGAATTTCTGGGAACAGGGGCAAAAGCGTATGCTGTAGATGTAGAGGGCAAGCTTAGCAAAACAGCTAAAGGTATCCAGAAGGCTGTTATCAAGAAAGAACTGGCTTTGGAAGATTATAGAAACGTGGTATTACGCAATATGGATATTTATAAACATGTTCAATCTTTCCGTTCATACAACCACCAAATTTATACAGAATTAAAAAATAAAGTAGCGTTATCATGGAAAGATGATAAACGATACATTATTGCTGGCGGGAACGGTGATACCTTAGCTTGGGGAAATTACAGGATTTCAAGTGTTCATGTATAACTTGTATAAGTGTGTATATAAACCCTCTACCTATGTAATTATTCTTTTAAAGTAATTAGTCTATAAATTGTATATGTGATATATATTAATACCTTAGCTTGGGGAAATTATAGGATTTCTAACGATGATAATTTAGAAACTAGTTAAGTTTACATGTATAACTTGTATTATATAAGTCTGTATATAAACCCTCTACCTATGTAATTATTTTATTTAATCTATAAATTGCATATGTGATATGTTAATTATATGATATAAATCTGTATATGTGTAATTATCCAGATCTAAAGTTGTATTTGCTATGTATTGTGAAAATAGTTGAATAAACCATATTGTATTGTAATATACTATGTTGTTTCATTTAAGAAGGATGTCTCTCTCCTACACATACATACCAATTTAATGAGAGTAAAAGTAATATGTTAATAATAAAGAAAGGGAATGAAACGATTCATAGACGTAGAATCAGGGTGAGTATTAGGATATATTTACCCCTGACCTGATTTATAGCATTTAATTTAAGCCCTCTTTCATATTTTTCTCTTGTACGCACCTGTATGAGAACGATAGTTGTATATTAGCCCATATGTTAGCGTGTATGCATGGTTGCCTGCTAGAGGTGAGGAGGTGAGGTCCCAGAACCGGCCATCTCCCTCTACTTTCATAAAGTTTAATATATTTTTGGCGGAAAATGAATTCTTCTTTCGAGTGATACCAAAATTTCAACTTACATTTGCAAGGGTACAAATTTAAGAGGAAAATGATAAAATTTTATTGAACTTCCTATATTATCGTTTACAAAAAACAGACTGTATAAGCAGACTAAGTACGTACGTGCTTAGGGCTCTAGCTAACTAATAATGTTTTTACAACAATTTATAAATCTTGTTAACATTATAACAGACAATAATTTTTACTACAAACATTTTTGATCCTTAATACTAATATAGGCGAAAATCTGTATTTTCGCTGTCTTGTAAAATGGAGTAAATTAGACACTAGACTAACACAATTGGCGTGTGTTTATGATATGTATACTTGGCGTTTACACACGTATGATTTTCGCTATTAGCAAATAGGAAGTAGCCCACCATAACAATCTGAGCTAAGGGTTTCTCAAGGTATTAATCCAGCCCTGGTTTTAACCAGGAAAAAAGAAAAAACAAACCTAAAGATAAAATATTTACATATTTACCCTTTCTGATGACCAAAATTAGTTAAGTCGAATCCAGTTTTTCTGACACTGCTCTTGAGACAAGGCCACCTGAGATATGTGGAAGAATTTATTATTCCAAATACATAATTAATTAGTTTGTTTGACTAACTACATTTTGAAACATTATTGCAACTTCTTGTCCTTTCAAGGCTGCTTTTAAACATTCTACGGTCATAAATATTGAGTAACCAAATTATATTAATGAAGTTCAATATTTTCAAGGAGTCTAAACATATTTTCTGGTTTGATATCGAGGATACGGTTGGTTTGAAAACTTTCATATGTAGCTTTGCGTTGAAGTCGAATTTCTTGATTAGACCTAACAAAATATTTGATAATTTATTATGAATTCAAATTGCCTCTTCCCTCTAATAAGTAAGAATTTAAAAAACTCATTGAGTTATTTAACATTTTAATAGCCAACCATAAAAGAAATTCATTTGTAAAAATGGTTTGTTTATAATACATATCGTTACCGAGAAAAACGCTTATAATTATAAAAAAAAGTGTGAAACCTGTAGGGTGATGATGTAGGTACTACCAGTCAACACCGATTCACATTCGCGGACACACTGCATTATTATGTGTAGTCGTCGGTTTGTATGTCCTGGATTGATGCTGTTTTTTTATTTAATAACCAAATACACATAACAGTATGAATTCATGTTGTGTGGTTCAATATAAAAAAATACAGTGATAACAAAAAATCAAATCCTAATATGACAACATACTATCATTCGCGATGTGGTCGCGGATGTCATCCTGAAAAAGGGGGTGTTCCTACTTATTATGTTCCTACCGGTAGGTAATAAAGTTTTGGAAAAAACTGTTTCTACCGGTAGACGTTTTGTGTTTCTTTAAAAATTCACCTATCGGTAGGTGAATTATTTTTAAATAATTTTTCACCTACCGCTTTACCGATTTGTTATATTAACTATCTATATAACGCTTAAAGGAATTGTACTGTCTGATATAAAAAAACAAAAACATTTTTTTTTCTCAAAGATATGTAAATATGAAATAAATAAAGATTATTAAAAAGTTTTACAGTATTTATTAAAATATAACCTGACAATATTGTTTCGACAGCTAAACTGTCATTATCAAAAGTAATATAAATATAAACAAACACGTCGCTAAGGTAGATACAAAAATATTTTTGTATCTACACGAAAATCAGTGTAAAAAGTAGTCACTTTTTGTATGACCGTAGATAAATAATTTTATTACACAAACCATCTCGAAGTCCAACTTGCTTATGCAATAAATTAAACATTGCCACGTCCGCGACGTCGTCGGCGACGTGGTCGCGGAAGACCGTGTGAATTTATTCACATTTCTTATTTAGACCGTCTTTAATTACATCACACACTGGCCTTATAACCTTGACTTATATTTCGACCAAAATCATAAACTAATAATTCCAGTAAACCATAAAAAATTACTTCTAATATACTAACAGAATAAATAATAGTTTGTTATACACATATGTCCTTTATGTTTCTAGAAAATGCTGGATCGTCATGTATGTTGTATAAATAATTAAAAAAATACAAGAAAATTCCACTCTCTATTCATAATAATAATGCAAATATTGCTCTATATTGACACGACAATATCGGCTTTCGACATGCAGCGCATATCGCCGGCAACAAATATTAACGCGACCGGCAACGTTTTTGTAGAGGCGATAACAAATTGCTTCAATTTGAGACTTCTGATTAAATTTAATGTAAACAAGCCTATGGCAATGATATTGCGTGCTGTCAATTGCTAGTTACTGATTGCTTATTGCTTCAGTGTGAGAGCCGCCTTACGTCAACAACCTAATTTCCACATTTAATATGTTTTGCATGCTTATTTATTGTTTAGTGAAATTGAAGTCGCGATTGTGAAACATCTATATATACTATAACGAGCTTGTTCGAGATTTGTATCCTATACTCCGAGTGGTCCTTATAGCTAGCACCACCGCGCGGTGGAAAGTTTTAGTTCTAGCGAAGAAAAAACCTTGCATAAAAGCAGTTTTCTTTTGCTATGAAAACAGCATACTTAATTTCAAGAATTGTACCCACATTATTATTATATTAGGTAATTGAATTAATTGTTCCTGAGTTGGCGAATTTGCTTGGTCAAGGTTCGAAGAACCGGCCTTGTTCGCTAGTTGTATATAATAGTTTTAAGAAAAACTGTTGTATTTAAATGATTCCATAAATTATGTAAAAGCTCTACACGTGTTTCGGTTTGTTAGTATAGACCTTTTCAAGAGTGACACGTAAGAAATTTCATATTAGAAGCTTTCGAGTAACTCTTGAAAAACGTCTAATAAGAGCATTCTACATAATTGATGGAAACATTTAAATTCAACAGTTATTCTTAAAAGTATTTATTTATTATACCTATTTGAAAATTACAAAAAGAGAAACACAATAATAGAGTTAATGAAGCAATAGAATATGAGTATGGTTAAAGAATCTAAGTAAGAGAGTGTAAATAAACTCGTGATTAATGTTAAAATGAACGAGATCCTATTACAATATACAGTATATAAAAAAAGACAAATTATAAAAATCAAAGTTGAGAATTAGTTATTTACACACCTTATTCATTCTGTTTTGTTAACAAATCCACTACAAAAAACAACTACTCTGTTAATCTGTTAATGTCGTTAGGACAGGTATTTTGTTGGTATCGTACCAATGCGTTTGACGTGTACGTCCCGGTTGAAGGAAACGCGTGGTCGAAGAGAAGCGTCAGATCGTTGAGAATCCGAGCGGGTCACATCCGGCATCCCAGCTACCGCTCTTTCATCCTGTAACACCCGTAATTCTCGCTCATACAAAAGGATCTTGTGTGCTTTTATCTCAAAATGATTTGAAGATGATGACTGAAAATGGAATTTCATGAGATGCATTATGGCATGACAATATGATGTTAATGAATAACGATGATATGAAATGGCACAGAACAAGTCAAAGTAAAATAAATAAATAAACAAATAAATAAATAAATATAATATAAATAATAAAAAATATTAATTTATAAAATAATTTCCTGCTTAGGTAACTAGATAAGTTGCAGCGTGTAAATATTACGCGCGCAAAATAAAAGTTTAAATTTCATTGTTTAAAAAAGTATCCCCTAATAACCTCTTCACACCAATACATTTGATATCTTAGGAATGAGGACTTGACACCAAGACGTGGTCCGTTGAACACCATCGGTCCACGATATCTTTATCTTATATTCTTATCTTTATCTTGTGTAGTGATAAAAATATTTGTACTAGCGTTTAAAAGTTACCATTTACTTATCTTCTACAACTAGAGAGTAGTGAAGTTAGTGCCTAATTATTATTTACCGGATCAGCCAGATAGCTGCGAAGCCACACCAATTCTATTGTTTCTTAGTTGTTATTAATCCACTGTGTTTCACACAGGCTTTTTCCTCATGTCCGTTTTGGCCGTACCGTACCTATACTAACTACTATAACAGCTTGGTAAAACAAAATAGGAGCCTTTACATGCAAGTATCTAACCCTTTCGACCACCATAATTGATATAGTCTCGCCAACAAATGAAGGATTTAAATGAACGCGTGCACATCAGCTGTGAGAACATTACGATAAGCTAAGAATGTAAGCAGAGTATTGTGTTACTAGAGACGTTTTAAAAAAGTCAGTAGCGTACGTTCGGATAGTACTTTTTAACATTATGTAAATTTATCATCGTTGAAGTATCTATTCAACCTTAATAACGATTTATAATTAAAAATCTCATTACGTTTTAAATGGCATAGGGTAATGAATACATTTAAAGAAAAGTAATTGCAAAAATTTTAACTATAAACTATAACTGTTGTAAAGGAATTACTTAACTATTATAGTAGTTCTTAAGAATTTTTGTTTATAACAATATTTCTGCTTTCATATGTTTAATTTAATTTATATTTTTTGCCGTTTACTTGCATACATGTTACATGGAAAACAAAAATATGCCTAACTGTGAGTCAAATAGTATTTTATAGGTGGAATGAAATAATTAAACTTGGACCTTAATAATAATTGTTCTTATAGTATAAATTAATTTCATTTTCCCTATTTTGTACGTGTATTCGATTATAATCGAATACAACATTAAGCATCAATGTTAGCCTTCGTAAAGGACATTTTGTGACGCTACTGAATCATTCCAGTTTATCAGTTGTTTCTGTTATCAGATACATTTCTCGAGTCGACCACGTGATCATGAGATGAACACTGCGTTATTTGAGATGCTTTTTACAATTCTGTCCTCGTGATATCGGTAATCTTAAATCCTTCATTTGTTGGCGAGACTATAGATCTCGTTGTTCTGCTTAGGGTTCTATCGATTTGATAGTGAAGTTACCTTATCACAAGGAAAGTTTGCAGGTGTTCATAGCCGCCACGAATTACCATTAAGGTCAGATTTTTTAGTATATTCAGGACTATAATTAATAAGTGTTTATGTTTTTATCTTACCTCCTTTTTATTAGTTATTAAAGTTTAAGTGTTTATAAAAAGACCGGATTTAAATATTATTGATTAAAAAATGATATATTATTAATTAATAAAATTATGATTAATAGTTTACTTTTGAATACTTTTTTATGTGAACGAAATATTCGAATCTTCCGGGTGTAATATAGTACATGTTTTATTCTAATTTTTTGGGTAACTAATGAACATTTCAGTTCACATTTACATAGTTTATAACACAATTGTAAATATATTACTTTATTTAGCATAGGAGAACCAAATAGTCTTTTAGGGAATTGTTGGTAAAATTACTAATCATTAAATATAGTTCAATTAGAAAATTGGGTTTTTATTAATTGGAACTCGTACGACAGGAATAAATAAATAATATCTCTAGTTTAGTCTCTATTCTCTGGAACTGAAGCTAGAGTATAAGCCATTCAATTGGGACGATAAGCAAACTTTAGGAGGCGCCCAGCATTTTTTTGAGCAATTACCAGGTAGGTCAAAGAACAATTTTATTCCATCAAGCGAACCACGAACCCAGTTCTGTACCACCTAACCATTCAAGCTGCCGGAGCATACATCAAGGCGACAAGTGCTCAATTTTTGAGAGTGTCGCCATAAAGTTATCTTCAAAATATAATAAGCACGGAAACTATAAATCGAAGGCGTTTTTTATGAAAAGAAAGCTTGGTAAATTTTCAAGCACTTGCATAAATATCAACTAAAGACATTAAGTAGTGGATTAGCACTTATAAAGTACATTATCGTTAACTATGTTTAGCATTTTAGAACAGGACACTTTCTTAAAATTTATAGAAGCTATAAAGAATTAGTATCAGTTCCATAAAACCGAATTAGCTGTATATGTACTCGTATACGCGGAATGTTTTATGTTTTAAATATTGTTGGGTATGTAAAACTGTAAATATCTCTGTTGTTACCATTTGGATTTTTACTTTCATTAGAATCAGTCCTTGTACATTTGCACAATCTTGTACATTTTAACGTTATATTAATGAGATCGATTAGTATCATATTTCATGCCCTGAAACCTTTCTGAAACATCTAACTACAATTCTTTAAAAGTAACTAAATTTAGACTAAGAAAACACGGAACTTTAATGTGCTAAGTTCTGATATTTAAAATTTACGAAATTCTGAAATCTCATTTTAGAAATGTGAAAATTCAAAATGGAATCTCTAATATTCAGGCTTTAAAACTAGGTACCTATCTAAAGTTCTAAAATGAGGTAAAACATGACATATGTTCTTCTAAGAAAATGTCTAACTATGGTATGATAAAGTTCTTTATACTTATTTACAATCCCGCAAGTTTCAGTTTGTCATTAACTTTAATGATAATACCAGTGAGAAATTCGCAACAAATTTGGTATACCACAAGGCTTCAATTTCGAACTATAATTATCAGAGCCGGATTACGTCATTTATCGCCTAAGGCCTACTCATATTTACGAACTGAATAAAAAGAGGTTATTGTTATGATTGCATGTAATTTATTACATAAATAAGTAAGCATATAAGCGTCAATGTCGAGGTGTTACTTGTCAATTTGTTGTGTTACATAAATTATCTTAATTTATTTAATTTTAGTTTAAAAATTTAAAATTGTAACTGGTTACATTAGCACAAACCTCGTGGAGCTGAAGTCAAGGGTGTACTCAGGATCCGAATTAGAAGGGGGCAACTCATATTAGTTTCGAGGGAAGAGGGCAAAGTGAAACACGAGATTTCTTACAAAATAAAATTTAAAACCGTTGCAAAACTGATTTTATTAGTCATTAAAAAAATGCGTACTGATTCGCATCCCCTCCCGCCACACATACGCATCAATTTGAAGAGGGATTTATTCTCTTTTATTTTTCTTCTAAGAGGGCAGCTGCCACCCGTTGCCCCTCGCTGGGTACGCCCTTGCTAGTACTATAAAATAGTTAAACTTTTTAATAGAAAAAGGAAGTGTCAATATAATAAAGTCAGAACCCGTTGCAAATTTTTTTTAAAGTAATTAGCAATTGCTCCAAGGGTGTTACAGCACTATTTCTATAATATAAACCTATTAAGATTCAACCATAACATAAAAATACAAAAACAGCAATGCCTAGTTGTTTATGCTGCAAACAACTATCAATTTGAGCCAAATGGTTTACAATTATTGCTACTACATTTTGCCAAATTATCTGTACGTTATCTAACAACATTGAACCTATATATAATAGGGAGAAATCCTCGTCGTGTGAATTAAGTAAAACAAGAAAATCTTTGTCCATTTTTTTAGACTCACAAGAAAATGTAGAAAGAAAATCAACAATAACAAAAATATTGGCGGCTTTGACAAAGTATTCTAAAAACTTATCTACCAGTTAGCATTATCCAGAGAAAAAGTACCGTATAAATTTAACTGAGACTTCCTAAGGATAAATATTATACTGAGATCGAAATACCCGTTAATAACTTATACGTAAGTCTATCTCCAGGATAAGTTTATGCTGAACTTTATACTGAGGTGGAAATACCGGTCCTAAGATAACTGAACAAAAACTAGTAAACGAAAAAAGGAATGCTCTAAAATGATACAGTAAACATGTGTTTATTTTACTGAATGACCCAAAGGGGCTAATAGTTCATGTAAAAAGCAATAAAATAATGTCGATCCGTTCTTCTGTTCTATTAATACTATTGGCGTCTATCTAGATGTGGGCTTATGTAACATTTGTTGGAATTGATTTGGTTAGTTTCAGGTCAAAGCCCTTTGACAAGTAAGAATACTGACACTTTCCAATAATGTTACAAACTTTCAATAAATCTCATGCAGTTTTTTATTTAAACACCTAAATTAAGGAGGCGATCGGTCCGAAGTTTGCCGCCCTAGGACTGCGCCTCTCGGATCTATTGGGTAATCCGGCGTTGATTATTATATATTATATTCGTAGACGTTCTACAGGTTAAGTTAGCTCACTCAGAATCTTTCTTTTTAGCCGATGCGATGGTCAGAAAATATATTTCGTAAATTTACAACATGATCGAATACTGTAATTCACCGAAGCGTTACGAATAAATTGCCAATTAACATATTAAACGCTTTTGTGTAACTTTTTGCCGTATCAAGGAATCTATTCATGAAATAAATAAAGATTAGTAAAAGTTTCACAGTTTTATTAAAATACAACCTGACAATATTGTTTTGACAGCTATGCTGTCATTATCAAAGGTAATATAATTATAAACAAACACGTCGCTATGGTAGATACCAAAATAGGTAACTAGATAAAATAATAATAATAATCAGAATTAAATATCTAATACTTCCAGTAACGGAGAATTACTGAGCTTAATTAAAGAGAATTAATGAATGAACAACTTGAGCTCAGTAATTCTCCGTTACTGGAAGTATTAGATATTTATTTTTGATTATTATTATTATTTTATCTAGTTACCTATTTTTGTATCTACCTTAGCGACGTGTTTGTTTATAATTATAGTACCTTTGATAATGACAGCATAGCTGTCGAAACAATATTGTCAGGTTGTATTTTGATAAAACTGTGAAACTTTTACTAATCTTTATTTATTTCATGATTATGGAGTTCCACAAAGTAAGGCTGGAAACAATAAACAAGAATCTATTCATGATTATAACTTAAACTCAATATCTTTAAACCGTACAAAAACTATTAAAAACCTGGTAGTAACGTATGATAACAATATTAGCTTTTCTAATCATGTAATAGTAATTTACGTTATATGTCCTGGAAATGGAACATTACAGTCGAATAAGATGTTACGGACAAGGCGACGAAGGAGCCGAGTCCGGAACATCGAAACGAGACTGTAAGACCATTTCCAGGACGTATGACGTAATGCGTTTTATTTCATACTGCAATTATTGGAGTATTGGTTTAATTTAAAAAAAATTATATAAAATAAATTTCCGAATGCAAAATATGGACATCTACGAAGAACGAGTGTCCAGTATCCATGGTAACTGATTACGTACTAAAACATTGTCCAGTTGATTGATTGTATTTGCGTCGGGTAAAATTTTTTACAGTCATACTAGACTAAATAAAAAGTGTTTGAGACTGTAAGTATAATATTTTTAATATTTTGCGGAATAGTATCAACTTTATTAATCATTTGTAATTCTAATAAGTAAAAGTAATATCATTATTCTACGAATAAGAAATTTACAACTTTAATTTAAAGCTACGCCACTGTTACTACCACAAGACTGTTACAAGTTAAAAAGTTACGAAAAGATAATCCGTTAGATCTTTACAAATCTGATGTTACTGGATAACACTTGCATGAACAGTTTTTCTGTTGACCTTCAGGATCACTAACCTTGTCCAATTAAAATCTAGTCCAGTAGAGTGTCATTCAAAGAGGACGCCAAGCAGTTAAATTATCCCCATTAATTTGTGTTATCTAACCTTCCTGTTTACCTCGAAGTGTTACCAAAGGTACAGAATCGAAGTGTGATAGACCTAGTTGTGTAAGGTGTCATTGCAAAGATTTGTTTGCACTGTAGAAGGAAGCATCGCTAAAGGAATTTTAAGGACGTGATAAAAAATGTCCTTGGCGGATACAAATCAGAACATTACCAAGAAATCATTCCAGGTTTGTTGGAGAATTATAAAGTTATATAAACAAATTAGGTTGTATAATATGAGTGTGAAGTTGCATTTACTCTATTGTCACCTTGACTACTTTCTAGATAACTTAGGGGATTACAGCAAAGAACAAGGGGAACGATTATCAAGGAATGTGGGATAAGCATATGTTGGCGGATTACTGCTGGCCTATGAAAAGGGAGACTAATGAAGTACATGAGAGGGGCAGATAATAAAATAAAATAAATAAAATATTAATTTTTAAATATTCGTATTAAATAAATAAAATAGAATATTAAGTTTTATTAAAAATAAAACTAAAATTTGTTGCTGTATTTAAACATATACACTACAGCTTAAACCAATTCTTGGGTATAGCAGCAATTAAAACAATCAATATAATAATTTTACAGGCACAGAATTTAAAAAAACACCCCTAGACAATTGTTTCGATGGACTTCTCAGTAGGGGAGCTTTGTCTGTTTATTTTATTTTTGTCTTTCACTTTCTCTTTTGACTCTATTGCGTGTTTTCCCATTATTAGATATAAGAAAATATTTTTCTTTTACCTAATTATTCGTTATGTTTCGTGAGCGTTTAATATTCTATTGTCTTTGTAGTTAGAAAAAACAAGCTTGCACAAAAGCGGTTGCATCTTTTCTTAACTGCATCTTGAATTCTTAAGACAACACACTTGATCTAAGTTTTGTGCGAGCAACTATTATTATAAACATTCTATTTGATTTTATTGGGACAAAATCTTTGAAGTACTTTTGCTTCGCAAATAAAAATACTTAATCAATAATTTAACAACTCGTATAAAATTGAAAGAGTTTAATTTTAAAATGATTAATTTTGACAAAAGTCATCACCCACCTACTAAACCGCAAGTAATTTAATAATTGCTCCTATGTATATCACAATTTTCTTTGGCATGCAGTAATTGCCTTACATTTTTAACAGTTAATATTTTTCTATAGATGAACGAATTCAGATAGTAACTATAGTCGAACACAATGAGAAGGTGTTTTTTTACGAGGATGGTAAAGGATGTGGATGAATGGTAATCAACTTAGCCTTGGTCAGCCCACACTTGTGTTTAAATGTATATCAATAATGGTATAATGGATAATTGTTGTAATCTTTTTCTACATGAAATCCATTGTGATCGTAACAGATGCCAATCTCAATTGCATTCGCGCATTGTCCGGCAGCATTTTTATTTGTATTTTGTGAGAATAGGTTTGGTATGCGTAATTACGCGCTATACACTCTTTTTCTGTAGTAGTATGGCTGTATGGCATATAGTTAATAAGAAATTTGTTATTAAAATATTTTACAAATTGTACGCGACTACATGACGATACCACTGGATACTGAATGAATAATAATTATTAGCCTTAAAAAAAGACGACTAATGGATTTTATTGAGAAATAACTAACTGCTGTAATCGTATTTCAAAGATAGATAGGCATTGATTACACTTCTTTTCCTTTAAGTATTCAGATTCAAGTTCATTAATTAATTATTAACAATTACTATGTTTTGTAGTTTAGGTTCTTAATGAAATATACTTGAGACGATGCTATTAATTAACAGACAAAACCTGATTGTGGAAATACATGCGTTCAAGCATCAGATGCTACTCATCTTATGGATTTTAAGAGAATTGCTTCATGCAAAAATGTATCAGTAGGTATTGGGGTACTTGAGACCAGCCCCTCTCTTCCTACTTTTGGCCACGCCTGCTGCTCTCTGATTGGCTATCCCCTCTCCTCTAGCTCCTCCCCTTGCTTCTGATTGGTCGACACATCTTGGATGACACGCCTACTATTCTCTGATTGGCTGAAGGCGGCCATTTTGAAAACGCCTACTATTCTCTGATTGGATGACGGCCATTTTGGAACTTTGGGCGCCATTTTACCACGCCCTATGACGGGAAACTGTATTACCGACAACATGCATGCTTCTAAGAGATGGCGCTATGAAGGAATACCGACAAACTATGTACTATTACTACTAGGGGGCGACGCGTCATGAAGAAATCTGTATTATCGATTACGTATGTACTGGTTGATAGAGGGCGTGATCGAGGTTTATCATTTTATATTAATAAATTTCACCGATTTCTCAAATAATTATCGTCATTAATAAGATAATTACATATAGTAATAATTAATTCAGCATTAAAAATTTGAATTCGCTGCGGACCTGCGCGATATAAACGAACCGCCAGTTTTCTATCAATCTCTACCATTATATAAATTTCTAATATAATATTTACGTCGAGAGATTGATAGAAAACTGGCGGTTCGTTTATATCGCGCAGGTCCGCAGCGATTTGCGTTTAAAGCTGAATTTCAAATTTTTAATGCTGAATTAATTATTACTATATGTAATTATCTTATTAATGACGATAATTATTTGAGAAATCGGTGAAATTTATTAATATAAAATGATAAACCTCGATCACGCCCTCTATCAACCAGTACATACGTAATCGATAATACAGATTTCTTCATGACGCGTCGCCCCCTAGTAGTAATAGTACATAGTTTGTCGGTATTCCTTCATAGCGCCATCTCTTAGAAGCATGCATGTTGTCGGTAATACAGTTTCCCGTCATAGGGCGTGGTAAAATGGCGCCCGAAGTTCCAAAATGGCCGTCATCCAATCAGAGAATAGTAGGCGTTTTCAAAATGGCCGCCTTCAGCCAATCAGAGAATAGTAGGCGTGTCATCCAAGATGGCGTCGACCAATCAGAAGCAAGGGGAGGAGCTAGAGGAGAGGGGATAGCCAATCAGAGAGCAGCAGGCGTGGCCAAAAGTAGGAAGAGAGGGGAATTAGTGAAATTCAATAATTAAACCCCAACCGTACATCAAATGCACGCGGTATCTTACTTGCATTATTAATTGTCCATCATCACTATTGTCCAAACGATCTAAAGATTAGATTGAACTGACGGGCCTGAAAAATGCAACACCTGTATTTGTTATTTAAAGCTTGGCTTTAGTGACTAAAATTTGTTTGTGTCATAAATTATTCATAATCTTTGCCGTAGTATTTACGCATTTCTAAGCGTACGGATATTAGAAATCTTACAACCCAAGTAGCACAAAATATTGTACAAACGTTGTGCCAACATATTATAAACATGATATGTTGGCTAAAGGTTTTACTGTTCTGACAATAACTATTATATAACTTAGCGACGTTGGAGATTCTACATATTTGTTTACATATGGGAAATATATTGGATATATGTTTACAAACCAACATGCAACGACACCCTTGAAGATATTTCCAAAACCATATTTTGCCAACATACGTGTGCGGTATGCTTTCCAACGTTAACGTTGACATCTTGCCAACATTGTTAGAACAACATTGTATCAATGGATGTGCAATAAATGCTTTACAACACTGGCGGTGAAACCTATATAAAATGTTTATGCAGTGAAGTTAACCCCACATTGCCCCAACATTGACAGAAGAATATTTTGCCACTGTAGTAGCGAGGTTATGCTTTGCAACACTACAGATGAGCAATATAAACTTAACATTTAGCTAATAAAAGTTGCCGTAGGTTCTGCCCACATATTAATAAAACAATATTTTGCGAATATAGATATAGTAAGCGCTGTCGCTTACCCAAAAGTACACACCATACGGGACGTTTTTTTTTATTAATTAACTTAGGAAATATTTAAGTAATAAGAAAAAACCTTGACAAAGCATTTAAAAATATATTGGAATTTACCTATAATGTATATTCTTATTATATTCCTTTTCAGGAGTTTTTTCTTATTATAGCTAATAGTAATGTTGGAATTAATATTTTTTATATCAGTCTTTAGAATATGTTGTCGACGTGAGGACATAGTACTTAACATATGCATAATAAAACGATACGAATAAAACAGTTGTTTATTAATTTTGTTCCCTTAACCGCTAATAAAATAAAATATGTACATTCTTTGATTGTTTATATTGTCGTGAGCAGCGACGACAAAAATTAGGAGATAAGATGTGTCTAAAATTAATTTACTTTTATAGCTATACTAATAGATACATATACTATATTGTTACGTTGATTTTAACAAATCTAAAAATAGAAGATCCGTTTGGTAAGCAATTCGTTATGCCCTAACAGCCCAACCCCCTGTCAAGAAAGGCAAATTTCTAAGAAATCGGTTGTTTAGGGTACATATTTGTTGTTTGTACGTCAAAAATTCACAGTTGTTAAAGAGTGGTAGTGAGCTTGTGACTTCATTATTTTGTTTAATAAATAATTGCGTAAGTGTTGACTTCTTCGTTAGCTTTGATTTATAATTGTGCATAACTTAACATAAGTCAGTAGGGCAGGTTAACTGAATGATGCAGATGGTGGTCTCGAAAGGTTTCCAGAAGCAGAAGGTCGGTCAGCTACCTTATTTTAATCAACACTTTTTTATTTACTGGGGGCCCTATTCGATATTTGTACCCGGTGCCTCAAAATCCAAGGGCGACACTGGTAGTCTCATGCTGTTTATCTTTTATTACAGGACCAGATCAGTCAACGACCCGTGCGATTAACCATTCAGCCTTTATTAAAAATATCTTAAGATTATTGTTCTTTTAGGTTAGATATTTTATATGCTTTATAATCTCATTTAAATAAGTTTATATATAGAACATATATAACATAATTAATATATATACAAACTATGATATTTTATATTAAACATGTACATATGTATATTTTAAATATATGGTCATTTTCTGTCACGTTTTTCTAAGATTTCTTTAATAGTTATCCTACCTTCAAGTTATGGCTACTAGTCTAATGTATAACAAGTTTGCATCTTTCAAATATTTTTGGAGGGATTTTGAAAACTATAATAAGTAAGGTAAGTACATATATGCAGCGCCAAATATGTGGTGACGATGGTTCTAGTTCCTCTGGTGTTGAATATTTTTCTATATACATTTCACAGCTAAAATTTAAACATTAAACATACTTTTGAATTAGCCTCTCTTATGTACACATGATACAGAGTATTTTTAAAAATTTTTATTGAACTTTGACATAAAAATCTCGTGCATTCTAAGGTTATTATCCATAATTATCAGAAATAGTGTTATCGACTGTTGTAATTTTATAGAAGATTTCTAATAATAGCCTAACATACATATAGGTGTACAACACCGTCATTGATCGCTAATACCTATCTGTGGAACGTTTTTCGTATTAGCTAAAGTTTGGCAGCTAATGTAAGGCAAACATCATTAAAGCAACATTTCACCAATGTACTAAGCTAGCGTAGCACCAACATCCTTAAACAAACAGAGGGCCAACATTCTTAAACCAACATAGTGTGCTCATCTTTAAACTAATGTTGGACCAATGCATAGGTTTCATGTTGGCTAAATGTTTGGCAGCCAATGCATGAACAACATAGTCAAGCGTTAACACTTTGAATGTTATGTCTATGTATTTATGCCAACGTTGGGCTAATATGAGTGTGCTACTTGTGAACAGTGGACTTAGTATGGAGTTTAGGAAATTGTCCTCCACCTAGAACAACAAACCAGGGAAAACATTTATGTCGAAGAAATCTTGAAACCATTTATCAAAGTTTTTAAATCAAATTTCATTAAGAATAAAAGTATTGACGATCAACTATTTAACTGAAGTTCT
Organism: Agrypnus murinus; assembly: GCA_929113105.1. Taxonomy (NCBI): domain Eukaryota; kingdom Metazoa; phylum Arthropoda; class Insecta; order Coleoptera; family Elateridae; genus Agrypnus; species Agrypnus murinus. Next base: position 985,645 of record OV816026.1, on the reverse strand, counting down.
TAAATAAAGACTAGTTCGATAAATTGTTCGTTTCCGACAGAAATCAACTAAAAGAGATTATTCAAGAATTCCTCACCTTTTCAATGAGGCTTTAGGTCAAACGCAAACGTACGAGTCATGCTGAACTTTATTGGATGATGATTCTCGTCCATAATGGCCATCAACAAAATCAAGTTCAAATAAAAATTAACGAAATGTAATAATTTCTGAAATCGTCATTCAACGGTTCGTGAAACAGCTGAATAAGTAGAAAATCCAAAAACTGTCTCTAATGAAATTTTTACATAAAATCTCAAATAGAAATTCTTGTTTCGTTTTTAACAAAACCACATTCAAATTAATGACAATCGTTAAAATCAGCTTTTGAATCGAGATAACGAGAAGTAAAACTGTTTAAAAACATAATTAGAGAGGGTTATACGTGGTTTTACGGCTATGATGAAACAAAATTTTAATTATTGCAGTGGATGTAAAATGGTCCGTTATCAAAGTGTCAAAATGATACTGACTGTTTTCTTCGGTTATATGGGCACTGTTCGCCATTAACTTCTTTCATAAGGTCAGACAATAAACAATGAATTAGCCTGGAGCAATTCAAGGTGTTCGTGAAGTTCAGCAAAAAGGTCTGATGTTTTAACAAACAGGTTTTTTGGTTACCTTGTTTTTAGAATCACCATGTATATTGGCATTAAATTATTATTGTTATTACAATTGGCATCACCTTGTATACCAGCTTAATCAATATTCTCCTTCAAATTTATTATTTTTAGATAGTGCCATCTATGTTAGGCTAACTATTCCATTATCGATTTTTCAAGATTTCCTATGTGGGCATAGCTGTTTTCGAAAACGAATTTAATACGCCATTTTAACAACCTTGGAATCTGAAGGTACGTTTGTTGTTAACATGATTTTCCCTTTTTGTTAATGTCATAATTAAAACCCCATTGTTTATGAAATTATTCCTTTTTAGTGGTTGTGGATTACGGTTTTTTACGATTTGAATTTTTGGTTTGGTTAACAAGTTTTGTTTTTTGGAATGTGTTCATTGGTTTATCTGGAAAATCTGAATTACTGTTATTATAATAACAATATTGATAATTATTAACGTTTTTCTCCTTGGTGTCAACTTCGCAAAGGTGAAGTCTTGTTATTCTGATTTGTTTCGAATTTGCAGAACCTGAGTACGAGACATTAAATAGTATTACAGATTGAATTTGAAGATTTTGGAAGACCTACTTGTGAGCATCTTTGTCACCCCCAGAAGATACTTGAATATCTGGTGCATCATCCTCTTAGCATTCACTTGAGTCAGCTTACAAAGTCAATCAATAACTATCAAGGTATAGCCTCAGGTTGGTTCGTAAAATGGTTAGTAATTTATTAATTTATTTTTGGGGGAGGAATCGGGATGACGGAGCGTCCTTCGCACCTCATGGCAACGATTACTATTATTATTTAAGTAATTTATGTTGGATTTTTTATAGAAACATAAGTAGTTTAAAGAATTTGTACTTTGTGTAACCTTACTACCTTGATTATTTATATTTATATAATCAATTGAAAAAATAGTGGTAAGTTTACATTAATTCGCATAGAGCTGAAAATTGGTACAGGTCTTAGGTACACTATTACAAATAAAATTTTAAAAATCCCCACTGATCCTACGTCTGCTAAAAAATTTATTCAAGTTCAAAGGTCAAAAGTATCGTTTTTGCATTTTTTTCGTAAACGGTAAGTGTTATTATAAAAATAAGTCAGACAAAAGTTGTAGATCATACAATTATCTACAAAAATTGTTCTTATACTTTTTGTCCTACGAATCACCATTCCTGAGATATCGCGATTCTAAAAGTTGAAGAAGTCGTATTCTACATAATATGCACACATTTCCGCACCACCTGTGAGATAGTGTATTTGGCGCATTTTTGTTAACGTGGTTTCCCCGGTAGGCATACTCCACGATCTATTGTGATTCAGTTTTATTAAATGACATTCAAAAATATTCTATTATGTAACTAAAAAATGGTACTATTGGAAATGATTAAAGTGGCACGAATTATTGTTGGTTTCGGGAAAATTTTAGTCTGTCTGATAATATTCAAATGCTATTTCAACAGTAATGTCTTCTTCTTCTTGCTGGATATCTGTTAATTGTTCTAAGAAAGATGTATCAGTTGCCTCCTCATTGATATCATAAAAATCCTTATCTGTTGCATTTGATTGACTTTTTTACAGCCACAATTTGCACTACAACCCTTTTTGCAATTGCAAAAAATGGTGTTAAGAAGTTTTTCCGGAGCACGTGGGAGTAAAGTTTCAATTGGCTCCAAAGTATTATCTATTAATTTCCAATCCCAGTTTTCCGGGTCCAGTTGATTGCCTAGCCGCACTTGAACTTGATAGTGTACTCGATATAAGTGTTGATAAGCAGCAGCAGATGTTGGAGGAAGACAAGATAGTTGTACTCTTTTATTGTTCCGTGTATTTTTTACAAAACTTAAATATGTATACTTGTCTATACAATCAATTGTTTTTGGAGCTCCATACATAGCAATTTAATCACAATTAAGTTAATCAGAGTTTAATCAAGCTTTGTGAAACCTGCCATAAAAGTATTTCAAGGCGGCGTGAACGTACATATTATTATTTTCGATGTTTCAAATGGTGATATCTCAGGAATGGTGATTCGTAGGACAAAAAGTATAAGAACAATTTTTGTAGATAATTGCATGATCTACAACTTTTGTCTGACGTATTTTTATAATAACACTTACCGTTTACGAGAAAAATGGAAAAAACCGATACTTTTGACCTTTGACCTTGAATAGATTTTTAGTAGACGTAGGATCGGTGGGGATTTTTAAAATTTTATTTGTAATAGTGTACCTAAGACCTGTACCAATTTTCAGTTCTATGCGAATTATTGTAAATTGAATTGTCTATTTTGACCGGACTATTAACTGAATTTCTAAAAGTACGCAGACCTTCCAGTGCATGATTTGATTCCTGATCTGATCTTAGTTTACCGGTGTTAATAAATAAATTGATAAAGATTTAATTGGTGTTATTTATTCTCTATTTCTTCTATTTTATTGTATGGTATATCTATATATCGGAGATAAGGATTTCGGTTTTTGCGTAATTGAAGCTGATTCATTTTAAAGAACTAGAACTCCGTTAGTAAAGGAGAATTATTGTTAATGCTCATTTGTTTAAAACAATTTCGCTGGCGTCCATCTCCATAGCTCAATAAACAACCTGACGATACTTGAATTCATCTACACCCTACCTTAATGTTAATAGAGATAGAGCCGTTGTTTGTTGATTTTGGTTTTGCTAAACTTGTATTGTTACAATATTTAACACAGTCATGTTGTTACAAGAATAAGAAACCAAGAAATGCTGAAAAATGATAACGATACTGCACACACACAATGCTACTATGCCACCAATTTCTGGCATACGACCAGGGCCGGATTACCAGTCTGCGGGGCTCCAAGCAGTAAATATTTTGCGGCCCTATTGATTAATTTTTTTATCCAAATGTATACATTAAACTCCAATTTTTAATTTAAAATCTATCTACATAGGATTTTTATAATTTTGTTTATAAATTTATGACAAATTGCAATATAACTTAACTAAAAAATTAATACAATATTTATGCATTTCAGTTATGAATCAATTTTATCAATCAATAAATATACATTTATTAATACTTTTGATTTACACTTGACTATTCGTATGTACAGTAGATATATAACTTGTTTAGAACATCTTCTTTCTACACTTTTGCCGAGCAAATTCTTTTATTAAATCGTCAAAATTTAAGCGATACATAACATCAGATTCAATTGATAGTAAAGCCAATAAACTCAATCTATCTTGTCGCATCGTCGTCCTCAGAGGATTTTTTATCCCTTTAACTGTGAAAAAGATCGCTCTCCAGAACAGTTTCTTATCATCAATGTTAAAAACATTCTAAGCCAGATTTCTAAGTTCGAAAAAACTGTCTGGAGTTTATCATTTATAATGATTTTATAGAAATCAGTGTAATTGACATGAATACTTTCATCTTCGTTCATTTTCAAAAGTATGTAATGATAAAATTGTGTATTGTTTCGTCATCGTTATCGTTTCAAGTTTAAACACGAAATTCGGAGAATACCGACAGCGGCGCCGTAAGCCAATAATGAACTTGAACTTAAACAAAAGGGCGTTTTTTTTAATAATCGTACTCTTGGGCAGAAAAATTTAATCCACCAAAGTTTGAAAGATTGAAAAATTTTGATTTTTTAATTCATAAATATTAATAATATTATTAAGTATATATAAGCAACCTTATATATACTTAGAAATATTTTCAAATTTAATTAGTTAGATAATATTGCTAATTTTTTTTAAATATTAACAAACATAAATAAATCTCGTCTTTTGAAGAGGCCCCAATTTGACGGGGGCCCTAAGCAATTGCTTAGTTTGCTTATGCGGTAATCCGGCACTGCATACGACAGCCTGCTTATTCGCATGAGTTCGTACATCGTCTACCTATGATAATTCTGCTGAACTTGATTTACTAATTCTCCGAGTGAACTGCTCGACAATAAAGTCCCTCTTATTTATTTTTTATATTTTCTAATTGATCTATTATTGAAGTATTGTTGTATTAATTATTTGTTAGTTACTCAACACATACGTTTTTCTACACGAAAACTTAGTTAATGAATAGTTAAGAAAACTCTCGCTTTTTTATATGAATATCGGACACATCGGATCGGAAACTTTTGTGTCGAATACTAAGTATAAATGTAAAAGCAAAAGAATTAAAAACTTATTGGATAGGAGTGACTACAAAGGAAAAATTGAAGAAAAGTCGATTTCGGTGAGGACGGCTCCTAAGTAATTTGAAAGAGAAAACTTGAATCTTTGACCATTGCTAATGAATGACTTAAAGAAAGGTTAACAATACAGACATCATAGATGTTTTTAAGACTACATAATACCCTTAGGAGCATGTGCTATACGTTCAAAAGTGCCACTTTTTACCTTGGCCTCGAAGGGAAGAGGGGTGAATCTGAGGAGTTCCGTTAACACTTTTTCAAAAGTTTCGTTTTTAGCTAATGTTCCCATGCTGGATGTGGAGGTCTTCAGGATCGTTGTCATTTTTTAATAATGTGAATTTGTGTCATGCCCCTTCGTAGGAGAGAGTGGCCGGAGGTCAGATATCACTTTAACGGGGAGATCTCCAGGATCAATGACAAACAATTCCATTGTCACTTTTTTATAGTATTAGTTGTTACTCATGCGCCTCTTCGTAGATGAGGGGAGTGGCCGTAAGTACCTCTGTGAAAAAATCGCGACGGACAGAGGACACTCAATCGGGAGCTATATGCTTATCGTATTATACAGAACGCCTGGAAAAGATACGTTCAGCAGCAATTTTCAAGTTTGATTTTGTATTTAGTGTTTTCACCTCGATTTTACATAAATACCAATTGATGAAAAGTAATACCATTTCTTGCTTGATACAAATTGTAGTTCGAAATCTAGGTGTCTATCGATGAACATTAACTTGTTTACTGTTGAAGCCCATACGCAGAAATAAAGTTGACAGAAACAAATTAAAGTACTCTAACAGTAAGAAACCGCTATGCAATTAGTGAGATACAAAATTCTTATACATGCCAGAAATAAATTGAGATTTTATTGAATATTTTATAGTGGCGGCAAAGGGCGTACAGGCTGCCTAGACTTTCGCGGAACAGAGTAGGCTATGTTATGGAGTGGAATATTTTTAAATTATATGTTTTGAAATATATCTATCTCTAACGAGCAAGATCAAAAATGCAATGCTTTGTCAATTTACCTGTTAGTTTGATAATCCGCCAGGCTTGGTCTATGCTTGATATTTTTTTAAATAATCGGAGCTAAAGCTAAAGTATAGATGGTAACAAATGGTATGTAATACTCATTGCTCCGTTAAATTTTAAAGCAGCTTGTATATTATTAACTTATATCAAAATTCAAGCCTCTTCCTCTTCCCACATTATTTTTTAATTTTTATCTCCTTTGTTTACAATAATGTTAGCATTCATAAAATTCATAAACATAAAACGAGGACATGCAAGGACATTCTAGCTATTGTTAGAAATGCTTTTAGGTAGCTGATTACGTAAAGTAAACACCGCTGCATAATGGAGCTAACAATATATGTATTATTTAAATAAATAATAATAGTGTTATGTATACATCTTATGTATGCGTTTCTTTAAAATCTATTTTCTAGATTAGCAATGCCAATACGCAAATCATCATTGTGGTACAAATCGCTTCATTCAAGACTGACATCAAGTTTTTAACTAATATGACATTATCGCTTTTATAGCAAATCTATGCGTGTAACTACTACTCGCGTTTCCTATTGTTATTTCTAGGTTTTACTCAAGAAGTGCGATTTTGCATACCTTTCAGTTTGCATCACACCTATGCTCTGTGTTGTTTTCTTCTCCATACTTTCGCTTAACTGCTATTAGGTTCGATGAAAATTGAATAATAGGTACCTATAGTAGTAATGTGATGTATAAAGAGTTACATTCTTTTGTTGCATAGAGTTGTTATAAAAACTGGACTTTTTCGGATTTATCCAGTCATGGATTTATATTTATAAATATTTTATAAAATGCACGCGACAAATTCGAGAATCTAGTTTTGGAATTCCTGAAATATTAATTTGTATTCGAATATTTAAATACTACGCAAATCTGTTATACAGGATGTCCACTCTCAAAGTCGATCAGGGCAATTGATATTGTACATTTACTTTTATGTATTTTGCTGTAGGTAGTTCTACTAAATTAATACATATTAAAGTATTGAACAGTTTAAATAATCTCTATTCAATTCAGTCATACGCTAAAATAACATAATTTGTAAAGCATGGCTCTTAACCACAGTCAAATTTTAAATTAGTATTTTAAAATGAAAATGCACTGTTAATATTATTATTAGTATCATTTGGCGCACAATTATTTTTTCTTTCTATGGATACCATTATCTTTCTTGTAGTTGAATTTGGCGAGTAGGAATCACCAAAAACGTTCAATACAATGTTAAATGCATATGTTCGAGTTTGAGAACGAACGGGCTGTATATTATGTTCTAAACGTGTAACTAAAACGGTGTACGAATAATCGCGGTTACAAATGGTATTTATCTGTAATAGTTTATATATCTCTCATTCTCTCTCGGTTAATGCTATTTCCTCAACCTGCGTTAATTTTGTAAGAGACAGTTTTAAGATGAATATGAAACTGTGATGAAAACTTCTGTAATCTAATTTCCACGAGTGACAATTATAGTATATCGAGCTAAAGAGCACTACCATAGTACTTAATTTCTGAAATTCTGACTTTAATTGTAATTTTGTGGCAGATAGCCTATTGAAATCTGATATTGTTTTCGTTTGGATTAGCCAGAATGTTATAATATTTCTACAAATTCTACCTATTGTAAGAAAGCACACGTTCAGTAAACCCTTATTGGATTTTTTCCTTGCAAGACTAACTATTGTGAGTTTTTTCTCATACCGTTATAAATATTAGCATTCTGATAACATCTGAACTATAGAAAGGTTCTTTTCAATTTCATTAAGTATTGTTGTTGTGTACAAGGACACTCTAATTAATGTGGGTTTTATTCTAATTATTGTTGGTATAAGAGGCATTTAGACGCTTTTCGAATGATTTTATTTGAATGGTTTTTGCCGGGATTGCCGATCAGATCAAGTTAAGTTTGGGGAATTTTTATTACAACAGAAAACATCTCTAATGGGCTCCACAGACCATGGCCCGCGTTCTGGTCGTGGACTTGAACGTAGGTTCTTGTCCGGGAATGAACCGGATACTGCCGCAATGTTTAAATTTCCTGTAATTTATTGCATAAATAAGTTGAGCTTCGAGGTGGTTTATACGAGAACATACGTTCAGGTCCGCAACCAGAACATGGAACACAGTGTATGCTGGGTTTAACTAAACATCTACATTTTCGACGATCTTACTTGAATAGGGATAATTTATTGTGGTGTTAAACGAAACAATCCGTAGGTGAAAATTTAATCTTTAACAATCAATTATTACTGTAACAGTATTAACATGCTACATAAGAACTCTATCGAAAAGAAGGTTGATACCTTCAGACTCATATACCTTTTATAATTATGCAATACTTTTAATAATTTTATAATAAAACAACACTTTAATATCTAGAAAATTTAATAATTTACAGAAATATAAAAAATTATTATTATTTTGCCAGTTCTCTCACTTTATTTTTTAGGTTACGTATTAAGCTTTGGACGATTTTCTTTGTGACTGCTTTGGCAGCCTTCTTCAATTTTTTTTTTAATCTTCTAGACTAGTTGTAGCTTCATCATTTTTCTGAAGATGTCGTTTAATAATAGTCCAATATCTTCAATAGAACGTGCTTCAGGGTAGTTAGGGGGATTAGGCTCTTTCTCGTCAAAATTGACTTTATGCCGTTTACACCATTCCCTAGTGGCTGCTGCATAAGGACATGCAGCTAGGTCTGGCCAAAATAAAGTAGGCACTGTATGCTTTTTAATCATTGGCGACAGTCTTTCTGGATACATTATTTTCGGTAAAAAATTTGCATTCAAATTTTCTTGAGTAAATAAGGGACTAGATTCCACGCCGCATCTCATGTGGCTTGCCATACTAGACCTTTTTCCCATATTTTTCCATAAAAATCGCTTGTCCTTTTTGCTCACATATGCATTTTTCTCAGTAGTGTAAAATTGGAGCATTGGCAATGTTTCATAATCAAATTTGCAGCAAGTCTTATCATCCATTATAACACACTGCTTTTTCCTTGTTAAGACGTTGTCGTACAGGTTTCTTGTCTGTTTTCTTACATCTACAGATTGTTTTTCGTTTCTTTCAGGTTTTTTGTTTTTTATAAGATTTTAAATTATACTTTTTCTTTATTTGCTGAATCATTCCTATTGATGTTTCTGCTTTTTTTGCTGTGTCGCGTACTGACAACATTGACTTACCTTTAAAAATCTTCAACACCTAACTATCTCATCATAGATTAGAAGATCCATTCTTAGGACCAGATTTCGACAGCTTTTCAAACAACAAGCCTCGCCAAACTTTATAATATATTTATGAGACTTTCATGCACTCTAAAAAATTCCCCTTGAAGTTGCCTCCATTTCTTGGGGTAAATTTACTTCAAAGTGTAATTTTCATAGGAAGTGGGAAATTTCAATATTATATATGCATGGCATATAATACCGAATTTGTTGAACATATGCATTCTATACGCAATTAAACAATGATTCAATAATAATTACATAGAATGTACCCTATTTTTAAATATTTATATTTATTGGACTTGACCTTATAGTGAAATTGTGCTCTAGAACAAGCACAAGCTTTTATAAAGTATACTTTGTTACCTCCATTTTTTGGGGTAAATTTACTTCCAATGTAATTTTCATAGGAAGTGGAAATTTCAATATTAGGTCAATATTAGGTAAAGTTATAACTTTACGCAGGTGTTTTAATGTTAAAATGAAATGTAAGATTGCATTGAGATCGTAATTTTAATCTGTAAATTTATTTAAAAAGGAAACATGACAATGCAAATTTAACCTAATATTGAAATTTCCCACTTCCTATGAAAATTACACTTTGAAGTAAATTTACCCAAAGAAATGGAGGCAACTTCAAGGGGAATTTTTTAGAGTGTGGCCAACATAGTGATTTTTAGCCAACTGTCTTTTAAAAATTCTTTTTATTCTGCACTACTCGTCCAAAATTGCTTTTCTTTCATTTATATTAATTCGCGTCATTGCTGTATATTGTACACAAACTTGAATTTTTTTTCATATGAAGCGGTTGTCAATATACAAATAAATAAATTATTATCGAAATTATTTTAAAAATATTTCACAGCTTGCTTTTGCGATTGTTTAAAAATGTCAACTTTCTTTTCGATACAGTCCTTAGATATAGTTATTTTAATTCTCACTTAATAGTTCAAAGGTCTTTCATTGCTTCAATAACTTATTTAGTATTTAAAACCTACCGCAACACATGTGTGTACACCTGTACACTGTACACATATTAATTTCACAGATTTATAGCCCGTATTTTCGAAATGTATAAATTAATCTTTTGATGCGTGCAACATCTTAAAATGGAATTCACTACAATTGCGTTTTACATTGCTAAAAGCTTAATGTAGTAAACATTTTATTAAATAATAAAACCAGCCATAAATAGATATAGAACAATTTTGTCCGTAATAATTTATCAGTTCTAATATATCAAGAATTGAGTTGATTTATATATTACTAGGAGGTAGCAAAATCAATGAAATTACTAGAGAGTTTGTTAGAAACATTAACGTGTTATGAACTTGTTGAATTGATCTCCACTTTGGGAGTGGAACGAACTCAGTTTGATTGTCCATTGTCCAGGAAAACCGGATATATCTTCAATCATTAGATACAACGGAATTGTAACAGTTACTGCATTTAAACCATTAAATAAAAGGTTGTACCTACTTACTTCTTGCTTGCTTGCTTCCTTCCTTCCTCCCTCCCTCCCTCCCTCCCTCCCTCCCTCCCACCCACCCTCCCTCTCGCCGTTTTTTTTAATACGTATATTCAGCATGCTCCATTATTTGCAAAATAATACTACACGCTTTCGATTAACTCCTTAAATAACTAAATGCATTAACTAAATTATTCTGTTTGTTATGACACTGATAACTTTTCACTTGAAATATTTATTAGTTCTGCAGATTAATGTCTTTTGCAAATCTCCAAAAATGATTTATGTATTTGGACACGAGACCTTTCTTGTCTACTGGCCAAAGACCACCATCAATAATTATAATGTTTCTCAATTGTCTTCTTTGCCTCGTCAAATTACTGCATTGATAAATTATGTGATCACTTGTTTGCTCTCTATTACCACATATACAGTCTGGGTTGTCTATTATTTTGAATCTGTAAAGATAACTTCTTAACTTCCCATGCTCTGTAATAAGAGTAGTGATATTAAATTTCATTGATAATTTTATTTTTAGTCTGTCTTCTATGTTTGGAAAGAAGGCTCTCGTTATATTCCCTTTTTGTGAATTTTCCCATTTGTTCTGCCATTTGATTTTACTAATGTTTCGTGCTTCTGTTATTATTATGCTTTTTGGAATCTTTTTATATATTGGCTCTTCTATTGCAGTTGAAGCTTCTTTAGCTAAAGTATCTGCTAGTTCGTTACCTTCTATACCTATATGGGCTTTCACCCAAGTGAATTACACTTGCCATCCTTCTTCTTCCATTATCTTAACTCTTCTTCTTATCAGTTCTATCATATTTGTGTTATTGTCTCTGTTTCTTAGCGCATCTAGTGTAATTTTACTGTCTGTACATATTTTAACTTCCTTTTCTGAATCCGATATTTCCGTTTGTCTAATTTTCTCAAGTGCTTTAAGGATTGCTAGTGCCTCTGCTTGGTTGTTAGTACATCTCGAATCTAGTTTATATTTTAAAGTATGTATAATTTCTCCATTTTTGTAAATTGCTACTCCTGATCCTACACTATTCTCATTCTTGCTTCCATCTGTATATGCTTCGATGTGATAAGATTTATCTGGATTTGCTTCCAATATTTTAAATGTATCTGCCGGATGTAGTTTATCTTTAAAATTAATTGGTGCATCATAATTTACTTCTATTTCCGTTTTTATACCTTTCAAAGTCCTGTATATTAGATCTATTTCTTTTAATTTAATTATTATTGGAGTTAAACCAGCAATAACGCATGATGCTTCATACGATATTGTCCTGTAAGATTTGGAAATTTTTATATTTATCAATCTTTGTACTCTCTCTAATTTCTTCTGGTTGTATTTTGTATCTAATGCTTTTACCCAGATTGATATCCCGTAGGAAAGAAGTGGTAATATAGCTCCATTGTAAATAATTTTAAGAACAGAATACTTTAAACCCCAATTAATCCTTGCAGATCTTGCCAAAGTATGGATGAATATGCCGCATTTTTCAGTTACGTATTCTAAGTGTTTATTAAATTTAATATATATATATATATATATATATATATATATATATATATATATATATATATATATATATATAATGGATTGTTTTCGACCGTACGGTATATATATAATAGAATTGGAAATAATTGGAATATAATTTATTAAAAAATTCTAAATTACTTTCTAAACTCAAAGACGAGACACCAATATTATATAACAGTAATGTTATTTATGAGGTATCTTGTTTGGGATGTCAAGGGTGTTACATTGGACAAACTGGACAATGGTTAAAACAGCGGATCACCCAACATAAAAGTGATTGCCGCTTGGGAAAAAATTCGTGTGCTCTTGTTAATCACAATTTAGAAACTGGACATAATTTTGATTATAGAAATGTTAAAATTTTGGAACTTGAAATTCATTATAAAACTAGATTATTTCTTGAAATGTACCACATTAGAAAAAACCAAAATACAATTAACTATAAATCGGATATAAATCAATTAAGTAACATTTATAGTAACATTTTAAATCTATTATAATCTACAAACTTTTAACAAAATTTGTATATTTTATAGTTTTTAGTCTTAGTATAAAATTGTTAAAACTGGCTTTCTTTGTTTTTTTAGTTTTAATGAAATGTCAAATTGAAACTTCAAAAACATATTGTGTCTAATTTTTATGCTATTTTGAACCTGTTTTTATAAAGACTAGTTAATCTAATTTTGTAAGTTAGTTTACAGTTTATTTATAGTTATTACTCATTGTATAATTAATCCTTAACGGCTTAACTTGTAGTTTACTCCTGAAGAAGTTGCCAAAAAAGCGACGAAATATTGAGTAAAAAATAAAAAGATTTTTACTACAGACCGCATACCCGATATTTCCAATTCTATCAATATATATATATATATATATATATATATATATATATATATATATATATATATATATATATATATATATATATATATATATATATATATATATATATATATATATATATATATATATATATATATATATATATATATATATATATATATATATATATATATATATATATATATATATATATATATATATATATATATATATATATATATATATATATATATATATATATATATAATGTATATATATATATAGTAGACTTTTAATTAATGGCTTTTATAATTATATTAATCTATTAACATCAATGGAATAAGCCTATATAGTTATTTTTATATCTGGTTTATTTTATTTGCCAATATTTCGAAGAATGTTATTTTCTCTTCATTTTCAAGGCGCTACGAAAAACAATAACAGAAATGAGCAAATATATAAAATTAACTTATCTAAAAATACTTACAAAAATTAACATTCTTCGAAATATTGGCAAATAAAATAAACCAGATATAAAAATAACTATATAGGCTTATTCCATTGATGTTAATAGATTAAGATTATATATATATATATATATATATATATATATATATATATATATATATATATATATATCAATATATATATATATATCAATATCTTCGAGCCGAAACTACAAATGTGTGGTTGGCTACTATCTGTGAAACCTTGTGTTATACATTGTTTCCAGTTTGTTGCTTGAATTTTATTTCTTCTATCTGCTATGCCGTACTGATGAGCGCTAATAAGTGCGAAACACGTGTATACGGCTGCAACTAACTTTGTCTTATAAATTTATTGCGCGAATTCCCATTATTATCCCTTTGTTTTATATATATATATATATATATATATATATATATATATATATATAAAACAAAGGGATAATAATGGGAATTCGCGCAATAAATTTATAAGACAAAGTTAGTTGCAGCCGTATACACGTGTTTCGCTGTGTATACACGTGTTTATATATATATATATATATATATATATATATATATATATATATATATATATATATATATAAGCTTTATTGGGATATCGGTCAAATAGTAAGTCAATACTTCTTTGTTCTTTTCCAAGCTTTCGAAACTATTTTATTGTTTCTTCGTCAGGGTTATCTACATTACAATAAATAATGAGCAAATGGCTTATTTTTGTGTTAATACAATTATAGTACTTACAGAACTGTGAGTAGATAAATTTTAAATAAATTAAAATTGATAGACATTTACATGATAGGTCTATATGACTTTTTTGTATATAACAAATGAAATTAGAATAGGCGACCATTTTTGAAAATTCAATACCGAACAAGATGAATTTATAGAAGACTTTCTCATTGAAAGATAATGTATTTTGATTATATGGTTGTTGAAAATTAAGTAAATAAGAATAAATGATGCTGAGGCCTTCTACATCAGTTTTAAAATTAAGAGAATTATCAATATTGTTTAGGATCTGTGTCATTTCAAGGAAAAGTCTGCCTTTATAGTTTTGTTCTTTTTCAAGGATTTTGCAATTATTAAAATCAGGGTAGTGGTTTGCTTCATTTGTGGAATGGCCAAGGCGCATGTTCGTTTTTTTAATTTACAATCACTTCTGTGTTGGGTGATTCGAGTTTTCAACCAAGATGAAGTCTGTCCAATGTAGACCTTTCCACATTCCAAACAAGGGATGGAGTAGACTACATTGGACTCATTCATCATTGGTGTTTTATCTTTGGTTTTGGAGAAAACATTTCTAACACTTAAAGGATTGTAATGAGCAATTTTTATATTAGGTTTGTATAAAACTTTTTTAATTTAGTCGTTAAAGCTACTACAAACGGTAGTTTTTTATGTATCTGTTGAGTTACTGTTTGAGTACAAAACAATAATTTTGAAATTAATGGTTTAGGATATCCGTTGTTGATTAGGATGTTTAGTAAGATCTTTAAATTTTTGTTTACCAATGTGGGGTGTGCAATTCTTTTAATTCTGTTTTTTAAACCAAGGATAGTATTAATTTTAATTTTAAGGGAGTGATTCGAGAAAAAATTGATATATCTACCTGAATTGGTAGGTTTTCTGTACCAATCCAGAATAAGAATACCATCATTTCCTCTAATTATTTTTGTATCTAGAAAGGGAATGGTGTTATTTGTTTCCCTTTCTACAGTGAACTGTAAATGTTCATTGAAACTGTTAAACGTTTCAAGTGTTTCTTCAATTTTGTCAAACGGAACTGCACATACAACATCGTCTACATATTTTTTGATGAATGGTGGTTCAAAAGATAGTTTGGAAATAACATCATTAAACAAGTAATCCATACCTATGGTAGCTATTATGGGGCTTAAAGGTGAACCCATTGGTGTTCCAAAAATCTGTTTATAAAATATGTTTGTGAAAGAAAAATAAGTATTATTAAAGATGAAATTAATGACTCTCATAAAGCAATATATATATATATATATATATATATATATATATATATATATATATATATATATAAAACACGATATTTCTAAATCATTAAACTATTAATATTATATGCCTTATGGTAATAATTCAAAAATCTAATTTAGCTGTGATTGTGGGTTAAATTGTCGCTAATCAGCGATAACCTACTTTAACATAGCAAAATATAATTAGTACTCTCTTATGTGTTTACACATTATTATAACTTATATGAAGAATTATTACTTCACCAGTAATCGATCTCCGAGAGCTCAGCGGTAGAGCATCTGCCCGGATAGCAGAAAGCCCGGGTTCGAATCCTGGTCAGAGATAATAATTTTTCATAATTCAAATTATGTCTACATTAATATATATATATATATATATATATATATATATATATATATATATATATATATATATATATATATATATATATATATATATATATATATATATATATATATATATATATATATTTTATCTATCTAAAATTATCTAAATATATTCCAAGATATTTCATAACATTTACTTGTTCCAATAATTTTCTGTTCAAGTAAATTTCAATTTTATTGTTATACTCTTTCCTTTTCTTTGTTACCAACATCACTTTGGATTTACTATCATTAAATTGGATTTTATTGTTTACAGCCCAATTAGTTATATTTTGTAGATCTACATTACCATAATTCTCTGCTTCAATTGCGTTTCTCCCTTTGGTTATTATTATAAGATCATCTGCAAAAGCTATTGTCTTTGTAAATTTTGTAAACTGTAGTATAAGAAGTGAATTATATAAAATATTCCAAAGTCCAGGACTGCAGCATGATCCTTGCGGACAACCTTTGGTTACTTTTCTTTCAATTTTTACAGAGTTGGTGATTAATGATGCCCTTCTATCTCTGAAATAATCTGTTGTTAAATTATATAAATTTTTTGCGCATCCAAATTTTCTTAACGAAGATAGTATTACTGGCCACCAAGCGGCGTCAAAAGCACCTTTTACATCTAAACTTACTAAAATAATAGAATTTTTATTTCTTAAACCTTCTTCTACAATGAAATAAATAAAGATTATTAAAAGTTTCACAGTTTTATTAAAATATAACCTGACAATATTGTTTCGACAGCTATGCTGTCATTATCAAAGGTAATATAATTATAAACAAACACGTCGTACCTTAGCGTCGTGTTTGTTTATAATTATATTACCTTTGATAATGACAGCATAGCTGACGTAACAATATTGTCAGGTTATATTTTAATGAAACTGTGAAACTTTTAATAATCTTTATTTATTTTATGATTATGGAGTTCCCCAAAATAAGGCTGGAAACAATAAACAAGCTTCTTCTACAAAATTCTTTACTTGCATTATTGCATCTACTGTATTTTTCTGTGGTGTAAATCCGAACTGGTTCGTATTCAATAACTCTTTAGAATGTATACTATACATAATTCTATTAATAAGAAGTTTTTCGAGAATTTTCCCTCCTATGTTAATTAAACTTATTGGACGGTATTTTGATACATCTTCATTATCTTGTTTTCCTGGTTTTATTATAGGAATTATTATGGCTTGTTTCCAACTTTTAGGAAAACATCCTCTTCTTAAACATTCATTATATATCTCAGTAATAAATTTTGGGAACACTTCGAATATTTTCATGTAAATGTCGCTTGTCAGGCCATCTTCACAAGGAGCTTTTTTTGGATCAAATTTTTTCAAAATTGATAATATTTCTTCTTCTGTAAATTCTTTGTCATCTTCAGTATTTAAGTCATTCTCTATCTTTCTTCTTATTTCTTTGTGGTATTGATTTTCGTTCATTTCATTATCTTGTGATATAAAGTACTCCAACATAATATATTTTACCGTACTTTTAATATCATTTGTATATGTTCCATTTTCCTTTTTAATAGTTGTTAAAACAGTTGGGGTTCTAATTTTCCCAGCTGGAATCTTGTATACGGTGTTCCACGGGTTATTTTTAAAAATGGCGGAGTATCCTTCGTACCTCATGGCACCGATTGCTATGATCATTTGGCCGACCTTACTAGAATTTAGCCGAATCTGGGGGAATTCCACTCCTAGTAGGGATTTTTATCGTGCCAAACATTCCATTGACACGGGACCTACAGTTTTACTGCGTATCCGAGAAAAAGGCATGTTGTTTAACTTTTTTCAAAATTATCAGCTCAGCCGGGTATCGAACCTACGACCCTTGGATTATGAAGCAAACATGTAAACCACTAATCCACCGAGGTTGACCTTATTTATAGTCGTTTCATTTATTGTTTGGAGAAAACGAATCGTCGTGAGATACGTTTGCAAATTGTTGCAAAAGTTGTAAATGACTATAGGTCGTCTCACTTTGAGACTACAGCGAAGGAAAGATAGCCAATGTATTTTTATAAGAGTTTGTGCTTCGTTGTTGCCACCTATTTCACTGTACGAGTCTATAGAAATAGAGACTAAGATTCCAGAAGTTCTAAACATTTGAAAAATGTAATCGTAAGCACACAAAAGGAAAATTTTAAAAGAAAATTTCATTAACATGTATTTGTTATTTTATTAAACTTATTATTTTAATTATACTCAAAATTATTAGTTTTGTAATATTACTGGCGTTAACTCATATAAATAGAAAGTTTTGAAATTTTGTTTTACTACTGCTGTTAGAACTGATTACCTGCAAATATAACTTGCTCAAACAAAAGGTCTGTTTGTGCAGTTACAACTACAATGTTTAGTAAATGTTTTTAAAAGTTGCTTGCAAGATGTTTGGCAACCTCGTTGTCCATAAGAACACACACTGTAGTCCCAAAGTGGGACGACCTATAGGGCGATTATTATAAAGATTTCATTATTGGCGATCAAACTAATCGTATTCCCCTTAATACTGCATTTGGATTACGAAATTCTTATGCCCTTCGATAGTCAATACATCGGCCATATTCAACTTTATTGTTTAGGCCAATTATTATTCACTTATCTATCTTATTTAAAACACGGCTCATTTTTGTTCCACTTCGTCTACGAGTTCTACAAGACCGATTTCCTTTTTTCTTTTTTATATTACAGTTTTAACTCTGTTGATTAGTCAACACTATACTTTTTATTTTTATTTAATTTTTATATTTTTATAACCGTTCTTTTTTGTAGTCTGTGGAGTTTTAGTATTGTGATTTTGTAATTAAATATTTATATTTTTAATTTAAAATCATAATTTGTAATTGATGAATTAGGCCGACTGTCCACTTACAGCGCTTGCATCGCGCTTTCACATCCTATACTTGCTTACTATGCTAACAACTCTCAGTCGAGTTTTATAGTGTGTGGAGCATTCACGAAATTCGACATCTCTGTCTGTCTGTGAGTGTGTCCGTTTTTTCGAACTTTTTAAATTTTAGAAAGCTGGTATTAAGCATATGAATTATATGAATTCAATATAGAATTTTATGGTAAAAGTGGATGGGTAAGTCGGGGGAGAAGCCCGAGGGGGAGTTAGCCGGAGGTGGTAAGTCAGAGAGGTAGTTAGTCGGGGGGAACGTCAACCGGGAGAGTGGAGGTAATTCTATGAAAGAGATAAATTGGGGGAGGGGTAAGGTAATAAAAAGAAGTAAGACTGTGGTAACTAAGAGAGGAAGGGAGGGTAAGTTGGGGTTGGTGGTGAAGGGGTAAGTTGGGGGTGTTTGTTAAATAATGCGTTTAAAAGTTCGTTTGAGAATGGTAAGCTTAGTATTTTCAACTGTTTTGTTCGATTGCGTTTGTTTAATAAATATTAATATTAAATAACAGCCGTGGTAGTGTATTGTTTAGCGTGCTGGACTTTCATTCAAGCGGCCCAGCTTCGACGACCTGGCAGATCTGGTTAAGGTTTTTTGACGTTTTCCCTTCGCTGTGACACAAATTTGAGATTTGCGCTGTTCCGCATGTAAGTTGGCTGCAGCCTCACGTTGGCCTTGCGTAGTGATAATTATCGCCCCTTCCCTCCCACACAAGCTTCATAGTTCTGGAGCCCGGTTCACAGGTAATGGATTGTATCAATTATTATTATTATAATTTCACTGGTATGGGAAATTCTCACTCCGAGAGATATTCATTATGTTCCGAGTGAAAACACTTTACGAACTATATGGCATGTGGTTAAAATTACCGTTTTTTGCATAGGTGTTATGAGTCCGTTTGTTAGATCCAATATTTTCATATACGAGGGTAGATTGAAAAGTTTCCGGAATGGGCAAGAAAACGCAGTAATTGAAGAGGTTTTTGTTTTTATTTTTCAACATAATATCCTTGCAGGGCGATACACTTTTCCCAGCGGTGCTCCAACTTTTTTAAGCCTTCAGAAAAATATGATTTCGGGAACTCTGCAAAATAAGCTTTAGTGGCGGCGATGACCTCCTCATTTGACGTAAAGCGCTTGCCTCCGAGCCAAGTCTTCATGTTTGTGAACAAAAAGAAGTCGCACGGGGCCAGGTCTGGAGAGTACGGGGGATGCGGCACCACCTCGTAGCCCAATTCAACCAATTTAGCATTGGCGATTCGGGATGAATGGGCCGGCGCGTTGTCGTGATGGAAGAGCACTTTTTTTCGCTGCAAATGAGGCCGTTTCTCCTTCAAAATGCCGTTGAATTGATCCAATAAATCGCTGTAGTATTGTCCCGTGATAGTTCTTCCCTTCTGCAAAAAGTCGATGTGTATCACACCTTGCGAATCCCAAAAAACGGTGGCCATGACCTTTCCAGCACACACGGACAGTCACGGACAGTCTTTGCCTTCTTCGGAGCAGATTCGCCTGGAGAAATCCACTGTTTCGACTGCTGCTTGGTTTCTGGTGTGTAGTGGTGGATCCATGTTTCGTCCACGGTCACGAATCGGCGAAAAAAATCCGTTGGATTACGATTTAACAAGGCCAAACACTCTTTCGAAGTGGTCACACGATTTCGCTTGTTGTCCATAGTCAGCAAACGCGGCACCCATCGCGCCGAGAGCTTCCTCATGCCCAAATGTTCGTGCACGATATTTTGCACACGTTCATATGAGATGCCCGTGGTCTCTACTATTTCGCGCAACTTCACTCGTCGATCGGCTAACACGAGATCATGGACTTTATCGACCATTTCTTCATTTGTGGCCGTTTTTGGACGTCCACTGCGTGGTTCATCCTTGGTGCTCGTACGGCCACGTTTGAACTCGCTCACCCAGAAACTAATAGTCGAAAATGAAGGTGTGGATGTGCCATGAACTTTCTGCAAAATATCTCGTATCTCCGTCGCCGTTTTCCCGTCCATCCAGAAATGTTTGATGACTGCACGAAATTCGTTTTTATCCATTTTTGCAAAAGTGCCTGAATTGCTTCACAAGATATCCTAGTAAACATAAACGGAACGACGCACGTGTCTGAAAATTTGACAGCTTTCCTAAAATAGGTTAGCCTTGACAACCATCATAACAATTTCACGATACGCGCGCCATCTCTTGCCCATTCCGGAAACTTTTCAATCTACCCTCGTATCTTGCCAGATTTTTTTTCTTAAACTATCTACCGAAAATACTATTGGTACTCCAATAACTTTATTGAGCTACCAAACATTCTTCATTTCTATTGCGAGGTCTGCATACGTTGTCAACTTGTGTTGTTCTGCCTGCACGATGTTATGTGACAAACGGACAGTGATATCTTGATAATGCCCTTTTTGAAGCTTTATCTATAACCACAATATCAGGTCGATTGTGCGGTACTGTCTTATCCGTAATGATTGGTCGATCCCAATATAATGTGTTTCCGGTTTTCTAACATAGCCACTGGTAGGTATTTATAATAGGGCCTGAATAACTGTATTAAATTATATTTTAGGGCGAGATGCTGATGAATAATCCGGCGACCTGATTGTGTCTGTCGAGGTATGCTATATTAGATAAGACTGGATGGCCACTTGCGATATGCTCAATTGTTTCTCCCACGTTGTTGCATTCACGACATCTGTCAGGCATGTTAGAGTTTAATATGTGTCTGTCGTAATTACGTGTTCGTATTACTTTATTTTGAATAGCCAAAGGAAACCCTTCTGTTTTAGCATGCAACTCACCTTTCTTAAGAAAGGTAATAAATGCTTTATCCATTTCAGCTGCAAATAGTTGGCTGGGAAATCTGACGTGCAGGGACTTACTTTTCCAAGCTTCACTACTTTCAGACTTTTTCGGGTATCTGTCTCAATGTATGTGTCACTTGATCTGCACAATAGGTTTAGGAGTGTATAAGCGTGATCATTCTCTACAATATTTCAGAAAATAATCACGCATGCTTCGCACCTGACTTCTACAAAGGTTGGCTATATTAACTAGTCCCATCCTCCTTCTCTGCGAGGTAGGGATCCCTAAAAGGACGCTCTTCTGTATGCTCTGGGTGTGTTGTTTTCCAGGTATTTGCTTTACATACTTTTTCAACACCGTGCACAGAGCTCCTATGATCACTGGTATGATGGTCGTTTTGCAATGCCACATCCTTTCTACTTCTATTGCTAGGTTTTGATACTTTTGCAGTTTCCCAGCTTCTTTATCGTGGATACGTCGATCTCCGGGTATCGTTAATCTATTATTAGACAGGTTTTTTCTTTTTTATTTTTTACTACAATGTCAGGTTTATTTGCTCGTATTTCTCTGTCCGTCTGTATCTGTTGGTTCCATAGTATCACTATGTCTTGTTTTTCTGTCACCTGCATCGGCTCGCGTTCATACCACTTCGCATACCTCGATCCCACATGCCTTACTTATGTTGTAGTGGATATTGCGGCATATTTGATCATGCCGTTTTATGTATTCTTTTTGGGACAATATTATACAGCCTGATACAATGTGTTTTACTGTTTCATCGTACTCTCCACACAGTCGACATTTACCATCTGTTTGATGATGGAGTATGTTTTTTGGGTAGTACCTACTTTGTATTAATAGCCTGATCTTGTGCTGCTATAATTGTACTTTCTGTCTCGCCTTTTAATACACCTTCTGCAAACCAGTTGTAGGTAGCTTCTTTTCTGATCATGGTTTCACTTATATTTCGCGGATATTGCCCGTGCATTACCTTGTTGTGCCGTGCTGCTTTAATTTTGTTTGCAATGGCTCTTTTCATTGCGGGTCTCTCCGCGTTTCTCGAAGTCTGTTCCTGGTTCCTATCTATCTGCAGATTTCTTTTGAAGTCTTCGGCTTTTTCTTATTATGGATTTGCTGGTGGGCAATTGTTGACCTTGTCTGTTTAGTAGATCTTTGTATCTATCTTCGTTTTGTTCTAGATTATATTTCGCGAGATTAATTATTGCGGATTTATATGCTCCTGTAACATGTATGAGCCCCCTACCTCCTTCCTTTCTTGCTACATACAAGCGGTTCACATCAGCTCTTGGATAATGTAGTTTATAACAGGTAAGTAGTTTGCGTGTTTTCGTATCTATATCTGCAAGTTCTTTCTTTTTCCAATCCAGTATCCTAAAACTGCGGTACCGCAAATGATCCAATTGCTAACATTTTATTTTTTCCAGTTAATTGCTTTTTTAGGATCAACCGTACTCTTCGCCGATATTCGGATATTAGTTTTGTCTTCATCTTACTATCATCAAATCCATTGTATTCTGTCATGCGTAGGTACTTGTAAGTTTCTTATTCGTCCAGATTTCTAATTGTCTGATCTGTTATTAGTTCAATATTCTCTTGTCTCAATGATTTTTCTCTTACTATTGATACTTTGGCGCATTTGTTTAAGCCAAATTCCATTTTGGTATCTCTACTAAATTCTGCAACGGTGTTTAGCACATCAGTCAGTGTTGTGTCATTTTTCGTAAAGACTTTTAGATCTTTCGGTTGCTATAAATAACCGTAACTATATATATCAATAGAGGTTTAAGTTCAAAATGATCTGAGACACCCAACGCAGTAAAGTCCGTTACGTCAGAGATAATGACAGTTACGTCAATTCCTATATTATTCTTATTTATCTAAGGAAACGGAGTCTATTACTATGTGCCAGCATTGCTAGCCCAAGCACTGTTACACTCTATAATTTTTGTTTCTTTACCTAAACAAGCATTAACGTTAAAGAAAAACAAATTACATTGATATTAGTTGTTGAAATGATCAAGATAACGTTTCTAATAATCTAGAAAAGATACACTTTTAGAATTTTAATTAAATTGTTGGAATACTGACTCGAATTTATACAACCATATTTTAAAATAAGAGAATTTTATTTGTGTTTTGGGTTCTTGAATACATGCATATTTTCGCATTCAGCATTTTTATTACTTTTGATTACTTTATAATGATATGAAGTTTTGTATTAAGCCTAATAATTATACAAATAAAATTATAAATAATTACAAATCCGCGGAACACTAGTTAGGAATCATTGCTGAAAATGAATTGCGTTGAATTAAGGGTAATTTGCACCTACGTAAGTTCTCCGAGTACTCTACATGGTCGCTTGGAAGTACGTAAGTAAAGTTAGTCAACTTCTTCTTTCCTCTTTGATCTCCAGAGGGATCTAGGCTTGTTGTCTTACCACCGTTCTTAACCATAATACGAGTAGTAGTAATGTAAAGTAGAGATCTATTTATTAGTTTCAAAATGGATGTTGGTCGGAATTGTTAGTATTGTAGATTCCTACTCTAATGAATTTAAACAATACAGCATAGTTTTATATAAAACAGTCAGGCTATTCAAATTGGCTATTGGAAAAGTTATACCTTTTGGAATGAAATTGACTACCAAATAAAAAAAACTCTTCAAATGCTTTTAGGAAATATGATCAATTAATCAGGGAAATTTAATTGCTGAAAGCGATCGTTGATCAAGTTCAGACAAGTTTAATGGCTAGTTGACGGTGGTGACCAATTTTAATTATCTAGTAGCTAGCATTTATATGCAAGTTCCCTTCAACGAGTAGGGATCCTACATACCGGACATATAAGCAGATAAGCACATACGTCTGAAATATTTGTTGTTGTAGTTTGAAGATTATTCTAATTTCAATAAACACGTTTCATTTTCTAAAGCAAAACAGACTAATAAAACTCTTAGATCTTGATATTTTTGAGATGAGTTCCAGTCTTTTTAGACAGATTGCATACTTTGTCTTGTTATCGTGAACATTCAGTAAGTTCTGTATTCAGTAAAACATCTGTGAGAAGAAAATAGAAAATTTAATATTTCTATTATTATCAGGGCAAGATAAACCGGTCACTCAAAGCTTTGCTTTATTCCTTGTCTGGGTTATCGTCGACCATGTAAGATACAGTTATCTATTTCTACAAAACAGCAATGCCTTAAACATCGTTCAGTGCTACACATTTCGGCTAGCACTTTTGTCTTCCTCAGTTTAATAAGTCTTCCTCATATTTTAGTTTGGAATGGAGCACCAGAAGGAATAGTTGTCTGGTGTTATGTACAGCACACACGGTCTCCTCGACCACGTCGCCGACGTCTCAGTGGTCCGGATAATGAGACAATGTTCACATTTGCTGTAATTTATTGCATAAACAAGTTGGGCTCGAGCTAGTTTGTATAATAAAATTATAAGTACCGTATTTCTTTAAAACGTGTACATGTATCAAAAGAAAGAAATAATTATTAAGTTCATAATAAAAGGTCGACTGAAACCTCTTTCTTTAATTAGAAGTATTTAGTATTATGCAGTCAATAATGTCTTTCATTGTGATAAAAACGTTTTAACGAAATACGATATTTATAATTTTATTTACAAACCAGCTCGAAGCCAAACTCGCTTATGCAATAAATTAAACATTGCATCATTATCCCGACCACGTCCCCGACGTCCCGGTCGCGGAAAACCGTGTGTGGTACCCATTACGGCCATTATGCTACACATTTTATGCCGTCTCTGGCGAAATTATTATGACTGAGATACATGTGTACGTACATCAAATTAAAAGTAATTGTAAACGTACAATTGCTGCCATAGATCTCTGTAAACTGATGATAGTGAATTATTTGATCTTATGAAAGATTGTAAATTAATAACTAATTAAAGAGTTGTAGCACACATAAAAGGGATTTTATGCACATGCCGGTAAATTTTGTGCCATTGAATAAGACTACAAATAAAATGTTAAAATACAATAATGACGCAATAATTATTAGAGATTTAATTTCAAACAAATCTAAAAAATGAAAACTTACAAAGACAACTCTCATCCTTGACCATAAACAACTAAAAATTAATTACTGTAAATACTTTTTTTACATCATAAATTATTACTTAAAGCTTTTTTGTAATAAGTAAAATGTCACCCACAGACTCCACCTACCTACATTTGCAAAATTTAAGTAGAATATAATAATTTCTAATGTAGAAATAAGGTAATAATTTAAAAGTAAAACAGGTTGGTCAAGAGTGTTAAAATATCCTAGCGTAGGTAGAAAACTCTGATGGGTCTTTTGATTTTATTAAATTTATTTTATTGTGATGTGATAAAAGGACAAATCAAACTTTTCCGCCTCACTCTTAACAAACGCTTAAACCTTGACCAGCAATGTGTATTTTTGCATAGAGCCATCTGTTAGGTAATTTTCTCTTATATTCATATATTTTTCAAGTATTGTTTTCCCACAAAATAACCTTGTACTTTTGATCCTGACTTGTCCACAATAAAACTGGAATGGAATGACACGTTTTAATAGTAACCTTAATTTACATTACTAATTGCAATTTTCTGCAATTTCAGTTTTGTACACACATATTGGTTTTGCTAGCAGCTCTATGTGCTGTTTGTGCATAATAATAACAATAATTTAACCTTAAACCTTACCTTTTATGGGAACAAGTGAGGTATTCACATTATTATAAATATAAACAATGGTTAGTGTGAATGGAATTGAGCTCAAACACTATATTTACTACATCTTCTTGGTATCTCTGAGTTTCCAATTAATTTATTATGCATGCACACATCTGTGCCACTTAGGTATATCATTGGCGGTTCAATTACGACTAACTCCAATTTAAGGACAAGTAATCTTAGATAAATTAAGCAGATAGCAAGAGATATTGGTTTCCATACGTGGAGGCGTTTCCAGTGCTTTCAAATCAAT
Source organism: Agrypnus murinus (assembly GCA_929113105.1). Classification (NCBI taxonomy): domain Eukaryota; kingdom Metazoa; phylum Arthropoda; class Insecta; order Coleoptera; family Elateridae; genus Agrypnus; species Agrypnus murinus. The sequence continues at coordinate 959,092 of OV816026.1, read as the reverse complement.
CAAGTAGTAATTTTTCACGATTTTCTTCTTTTAGATTCCGTTCGATTATTTATTTCTATTTAGAAGTAAATTTATTTTGGGATGATTTTAGTTGTAAGTTTCAGTTGTAATCACTTTTTGAGTTGTAATGAGCTTTGCTGAAAATTCAGGGATATTTTATTTCATATATGTACTTTAATGATGCCCATAAGTGACACTGATGATATCTATGTATAATCCAATATTTTATTATGTGTTTGCACTCTTCTAAGGCGTGTCCTTAAAAGTCTTGACAAGTAGTGTGCAGATTCTGTGGGTAGATTTGCAAATGTGGATATCTCAATAACTTACCTGCATGTAAACCAGGTTTACGGTCCGTTACTTTTAAAATTGTCTACAGTGTATATAGGAAATCGTTGCCTTTTGTTTAATCTTATAGAAACATCTCACAATTTTCAAGTCAAAGAAGTTATAAGATTAAACGGTTTAGACTTACTATAACGGATAAGTGCCATCAACCAAATCTCGTTTTTCTTTGGCTCATTTCTATCATTTCTACATTTTAGTCTTAAGGCTAAAGTAAGTTTTGGGTACGCGTCATTCCATGCGAAATCGATCACTAAAATGGGTCGATCTCACGGATTTCGATGAAAATCAATTATGAGGTAGTAATCAACTAAAGAACATAACTTTCATTCATCAATTTGCTATATTACGCAGAACTTCGGAAATATTCAACCTAAAAAAATTGTCAACACTGCTTGCACGTCTTTAAAGAAATATAAATATCTCGAAAAGTATTTATCCTAGAACAAACATTTTTTTATAAATTACTCACAAGAAGACGGGCTTTTTGGACGGCCTAATAATTTTTTGCTACCAAACGTATTTCTATTTTTTTCTTAACGAAATATTCTAAAATTGCAAAACAATCAGTGTGGTCACATTTTTAAAAATCTGAAAAAAATTGTACAGATTCTTTGAACATTTCTGTATTTAAATGCAAAATGGCAAGCTGGATATTTTAATAGTTTTTGCAGGAGAAATTCTTAAGGAGCGCATTGCAAGCAGTTGGTGCACCATAGCCCACGACCGGCCGGCGCAATCCTATCACTACCTTTTAGTTAGTAATAACATGGTCCCTATAATAATAGCGATATGTCTTACCTAGTGTACACAAGATAAATGCATTTATGTGGATATGATTATATTGATTAGTTAATTACTTGTGTATTTCAGATCGGGTTCGTATTATAAATTCCAACTGTTCCGTTAAAAGGGTACCTATAGTAAATTAATGTTTATGATCTCATAAACTCTTAAAATGTTTATGATGAAGTACTGAAGTTTTATTGGTAGCATGGTATAAAAATTGATATGTCCTGTCTCGGTCCTCTTTTACTACAATAGCATTTAAAACCTATTTGAACAATAGGCACAATAAAACATTTACCTATTTCTACAAATGAGTTTGACGAAGAGTGTTTTTCAACATTCAAACTATGTTATAACGGTACATATAGCTTTGGATCTCGAGTCATAAATATTCGACAGGCAATTTTAGAAAAAAGGACGGTAACGGCATTGACACAGAGTACAATTAGTCTTTTATTCTATCTTTTATTGGTTTTATACTATTTACTTCCCTTTACCGACAACTAAATATAAACTTGGTTTTTAGAAAACAGCAGCAGTTGATAACGTGTTGTTGTTCTGTGAACTTCATGAAGTTACATATCACGAGTTTTCAATAATGCCAAAATTTTATTGTTGTAACCCCCATAAGAAGCGAGGTCATAATCGCGTAACAAAAAATGTGAGAAAAGTGCCTGGACAGTTACGTGCGTTGTGTGAAGACATTAACTTAGTTTTAGGAGAATAACGTATGTCCCAAAAGTTTTCGGAAAATTTTCGCTAAAAATTTATTCATAGTAAACGTGACCGAATCGAGTCGTCGTTGTAAACAAAATGTAGCAAATTAATTGACGTTTCAGTTGACTTGTCAATTTTTTTTAACAAAACGATAATCATGTCATACAAGCTCCTGATTCGTAAAGGTATATATCAGCTGGTTGGACAAGTACTGAAACGGGATATTGTACGAATTTATCGAAACCAGAATATCTCCATTTCAACCATTTATCAAACAATAAGGGAGTGTGAGGAAGGTTTACCATGTGTAAACTTACCAAAAAGTGGACGTCCACGAATTTTAAGCCGAGCTACAGAACAAAGATTGCTGGAAAGAGCCAAAAATAGAGTGGGAACTTCAGTACGAAGATTAGCTCGAAGATTTGGTGTTGGACGCTCAACTGTTGGTAGAATTATCGCCGAAAATGGTTTTTATTTTCGAAAACGGAAAAAGGCTCCAAAATATACCGCTGCTCAGTTGGAAAAAATTCCCAGATGTTGTCGCGCTCTGAGACGGGTTCATTTTCCCGGTAGAGTAGTTGTAGGAACAAGATATTATTACGGTTAAAATTTGAAAAATATATTGCGTTAAAAAAAATTTATTTGATTTTTTTCCGAAAACTTTTGGGACATACGTTATATATGTTCTAGTTGTCGACTAAATCTATGTCGACTTAAGAATATAGCTACAACAGGCGAAAGGGAGTTAGAAAATGTTGATGTTAGCACATCAAGAGGATCTGAAATTGATATTCCAGGATCATCATCGTCATCATCAAATGAAAATAAAGGATCTTCCACATCAACTACTTCCGCTGTATTTGTTGACCAAGAAACTGAGAGGCAAACGATTATAACAGCTGTTAATAAGGTGCTTCCAATAATCAAAGAGTCGCCAATAAAGGAAGATTTTAGCAGAGATCCAAACAAGCGTCAGAAGATTGATAAAATCCAGAAAGCGCTAAAGAGAAAGCTATTCGAAGATAGTAGTGATAGTTCGGAGGAAGAAGAAACGGTCGGCGGTACTATCATAAAACACCTAAAGGAGAAGTTCGTGTCCGTGGCAGATTCCAGTGAAAAAGTTCGAATTCTCACAGTACTTCCAGAGAGTTGGTCAATAAGAAAAATAATAAAAGAATTCGGAACAACTTTTTATATGGCACGTAAGGCTAAAAATCTACGTAAAGTAAAAGGATTACTTTCCTCTCCCAATTTGAAACCTGGTCAGACTTTAACAGCAGCTACAGCAACCCGTGTAGTTGATTTTTACAAAGATGATAGCATAAGCCGAATGATGCCTGGAGCAAAAGATTTTGTCTCAGTTAAGCAGGAAAATCGTCGGATACACGTACAGAAGCGATTGGTTTTGTGCAATTTAAAAAAAACGTATGAGGCTTTCAAAGAAAAATATCCCCTGGAAAAAGTAGGATTTTCTAAATTTGCGTCTTTGCGGCCAAAAGAATGCGTGTTAGCAGGATCCAGTGGTAATCATTCCGTGTGTGTATGTATCATACACCAAAATCCCAAATTAATGTTAATGGCAGCAAAACTAGGCGAACTTGAAACGGATACAGTCGCCTTTCCTACAACTTATAAGGGAATACTAGCGATGGTAATGTGCCAACCACCTTCCACGTCTTGTCATTTACAAAACTGCAGTCTGTGTCCTGGATTTGAAGACATACAATTACGTATGGAAAAATTATTCGATGAACATTTTATAACTCAAATCGAATATAAAGAGTGGACACAAACGGATAGGTGTACCTTGCGAACATCCATTTGTACACCCGATGAATATGTTGATAGATTATTACAACAGTTGCGGCAGCTTCAAACGCATGATTTTATTGCCAGAACGCAAAGCGACTTTCTGAAAGAAAGAAAAGAAAATCTTGGTATTGATGAATTAGTAGTAATCGCAGATTTTTCCGAAAACTATTCTTTCGTAATTCAGGATGAAGTACAAAGCTATCACTGGACTAACACACAAGCGACTATTCACCCTTTTACTATATACCATCGCAGTAATAATGACACCAAAAGTGAAAATTTTGTGATAATTTCCGACTGCCTTACGCATGACACAAGTGCTGTTCATCTTTTTCAATGTCGGCTAACTTCATTCGTAAAAACAAAATTTGAAAATAGAACTGAAAAGATGTTTTACTTTTCGGATGGAGCTGCTTCCCAGTACAAAAATAAGTACAATTTTGCAAATTTAGTTTATCACCAAAGAGATTTTGGAATACAAGGTGAATGGCACTTTTTTGCTACTTCCCATGGAAAGGGCCCATGTGATGGACTTGGGGGTACAATCAAACGATTAGCCAAGCATGCGAGCCTGCAAAGACCACATACTGATCAAATTACAGATCCTTTACAATTATTCCAATGGGCTAATGAGAATATAAAAAACCTTAATATAGAATACTGCACCAAAGAAGAGCACGCAAATCATACTGTCGAACTAGCAAATAGATTTCAATTAGCTGTACCCGTAAAAGGTACACGAAAGTTTCATGGATTTTTACCTCAATCTCAGACAGAGCTTATAGCCAAAACGTTTTCTTCCTCAGAGGAAAGCTCCGTTGTTCAGGTAATTCGTGCAATTCTTTAAATTCATCTTTCCTATCCTCGACTTTCTATTTTTCCCATTTTTCCTTTATCCTCTTTCCTAAACCTTTCCTGACGGAAGGCGATTCACCACCTTCTCGTGGTTTCCGTCGAGCAATATCATTTAAGACGTGTTATTGGCCAAGAGTGAATCAGTATACATTTTTGTTTACAAACCTTATTAGTGATGTTTACTAGATCAAGCTGTTACTATTTTTTTCTCCGTCCAACCAGAAAATGAGTTGTTTTTAATATTAAATTTAAAAACAGTTTACACTTAGTCCGGAAAAGCTGCACCGATAAACGCTTTTTCCGAGTTCTATTGTAGGTTCTGATGTTTAATAAAACTTAAATTAAATAAGCTATTGCATTATAATATTTTAGGATCTTTATTTATATAACACACCCGAAGAAACCGATTTAAATACTAATTAAATTAGTAATTAACTAATCAGTATAATCATATCCACATAGATGCATTTATCTTATGTACACTAGTTAAGACAGATCGCTATTATTATATTAATCGTATTATTACTAACTAAAAGGTAGCGATAGGATTGCACCGGCCGGCCGTGGGCTATGGTGCACCAACTGCTTGTAATGCGCTCCATAAAAATTTCTCCTGCAAAAACTATTAAAATGTCCAGCTTGCCATTTTGCATTTAAATACAGAAATGTTCAAAGAATCTGTACAATTTTTTTCAGATTTTTAAAAATGTGACCACACCGATTGTTTTGCAATTTTAGAATATTTCATTAAGAAAAAAATAGAAATACGTTTGGTAGCAAAAAATTATTAGGCCGTCCAAAAAGCCCGTCTTCTTGTGAGTAATTTATAAAAAAATGTTTGTTCTAGGATAAATACTTTTCGAGATATTTATATTTCTTTAAAGACGTGCAAGCAGTGTTGACAATTTTTTTAGGTTGAATATTTCCGAAGTTCTGCGTAATATAGCAAATTGATGAATGAAAGTTATGTTCTTTAGTTGATTACTACCTCATAATTGATATTCATCGAAATCCGTGAGATCGACCCATTTTAGTGATCGATTTCGAATGGAATGACCCGTACCATAAATAATTTGGTATCATTTTTAGGATAAGTTAATCGACCATATGAGCCAAATGGACCCGAAAAGGTTGGCAGGGGATATCTAAATCATCGTCATACTTCTAAACATATTGAAGAATATTGTTATGCCACACGTCCATCTTGTCCATAATATATGTTTTAGGGCTAAATATGTATTTATTTCTTTGTAGACATTGTAGGTATCTTAACGAGCGAGATTTGAGATTTCACTACCTTACTTGCTTTGAACTATACACCTTTTTCCAAGCTCATAACTGACATAACATTTTCTTGTATTTTTCAACCCTTTAACCGTTTAAAGAATCAGATTCTCATGGTCTTCATGTTGCAGTTGTTTGAGTTATTGTGCTATATGTGTAGTTTTTAAGAATAGAGCATCATTATTAATATTCGCCTGTTTCAAATATAATTACTCTAGGTTAATCAACAGTACTCCTTGACGCAGTCACGGATTTGATTTATTGACATTTTACCGGTAATTAAAAAATAAACACAAATATCATTGCAATATCAAAACTTGACCGTTTTATATTTCATACAAAATTTATATAAAATATATTGTTATATTTTACGTCAATTTACGTTTACGTTAACTTAAAGACACAAAAATTCTCCTAGCGTGAAAAGATTCAGTTGAGAATCTTTGAATTATTGTTACTAAGCGGAACCCCATACTCAGAAGAGTTCTTCATCAAAATTAGTTCTATAAGGCCTAGTAATGTGAGTACGAAATTGAATTCATACTGGTTTATTAAACATTTCTTCTTCCTTTAAGTTGTTCCTTCCTTGTTATTGTTTTTATAATCATAAAAACAATAACAATATAGTATACCATATAGAATCGCTTCACGCACAATGCAGTTTTACGTAAACCTTAATATTATCTCCCTAATTATTTTGCAGTAAAGATATTAAGGAATGTTGTAAAAATAATTACAAACCGAATGATGCCTTTGGTTACGGATTACATTTGATAATTATTTAATCTTTGTTATAATAAAATATTCGTAATTTACTTTATTTATAATGTTTATTTGTTCTAATAAAATTATTGTTTACTGTCTCCAGCCTTACTTTGTGGAACTCCATAATCATAAAATATAATAAAAATCAAAAGATTAATTAAAGTTTCACAAGTTAACTAATCTTTTAATTTTTATTATATTTTTTTAAATTATTGTTTGTCTAACCTTTAAGAATCATTATCATTAAAGAATCCTACAATTTCTTTCCTAAACTATCAATCATAAATACATTTTGTCGGCGGAATACCACCCCATTATAACTTTCGTTTGTTATAATACAAATCCAATAGTTAAGCAGTTCAATATAACTTTAAAAATGACATTTAGGTAGCAAATATCTTCCCTTCATCGTTCCAATGTTTACAAGGCGTAACTGATTTTTGCAAAAACGTTTTATATTCTTAACTTTCTTAATTTCTACTGTTTCCGGTTACGACTAAAGTCAATTCGTATCGAAGGGCATTCGATTGGTAAATTTTCTTTTGATCCAGAAACTAAACAATGGGGGCGTTTAGCGAACGCAACCGTTGAGACTGTTGACTCACAGCCTTCTCTGAACGCTGCTGCTGAGTGTGCGCTGACTGTCAACTGCTTAGTAAATTAGTCAGCGCGGTTTTATGTGCTGCAGGCGTTCATCGTATGTCATCCTAACCTCAAACGATAATAATACTGCTGTTGCAGCCAAATAGTTTGTTTTGCTGTCGTATTTTCGTTGTTTAATTTCTTTTACAAACAAGATACAGAAAATATCCAAATATGAGTTGTTACGCGTCTCCGGCCGTTCAGCGAACTTGCAACAGTTGGCACTAATGGAACAGTAAACACTTTGAGTGCTGACTCCCAGCAGCTGAGTTTGCTCGACGCCCCCATTGCTTCCACAAAAAGAGTTTTTTTTTGGTGTTGCCACGATTCACACACTTTTACAGTTAAATAGTAAATGCACTCCAATCGACTTAAATTACACTGTACAGCAATGAAGAATTCTTTCATTTGAAAGTGGGTACATATACTGTATTTTTGAATGCTGTCTTCAGAAGTACAATTAGTTTTGTTGTAGCACCCTCCGTTTTTGAAATATTTCATTTCTGATACTTGCGTATATTTTAAACCACTGTTGTCGGTACTGTTAAAATTGTTTGCTAGGTGCTCTATTATTAATTTCATTTTAATTTATTTAATTTATATATAGTACAGTGGCGTGCGGTCCATGGAAGCAATGCTTCCCTTAAGAATTTATCAAAAATAGAAAACAATGCTAACAAAAATATTTTTATAAAATTATGGTTATCGTTTATTTAAATTTGTAATATTTAATCAACTTAAAGCTCAATATCAATTCGGTACAGCAAAAAATATAATTATTTAGACTACTATTTTAAATTAAGCTTATTAAAATTGCGCGGAAGTTAAAAAACGGAAAGTTAATACCGATTCAAATGTGTTGCATACACTGCATATAAGCACTGATTTCGTTGCTTCTTGCACTTCTCCTCGCCAGCCGGCCAGTCACGCCATCGTTAGTCGGTGGGTGCCTTGTAAATACATCATAGTAAGGTTATATTATTTTTAGTGTGCTCGAAGCCCAAAAGTTTATTTATTATAATTTGTTTATTTGTTCGATTTAGTGTTTGTTAAATGTAAATCTGCGAATGAGACTGTATTTTGAAACATTTTATTACTTCAATTTATATAAGTTGGATTTTTTTAAAGACAAATAATTCTATTTAATTTGTTCTGTATGCAAATTTAAAATTGCATTATCGTCATGACTACAAATTCAGCTGCTTCGGTCAAAGATACAACCGAATCGCGACGATTTTGTTGTTCAGTTTGTAACTTATTAGATTTTTCTGCATACAGTTTTGGGGGAAAATTACAAATTGTTGAGAAAAACAGATCAAAACCAGAACTTTCAAATTTAACAAGAAATATTAAAAGCTGACCAGGTATTTTGCTAAAAAAGACCGGAAAATCGAGTTGGATTATAAATAGTAGTTTACTTTTTTAAATAAAGAATAATAGTCAACAAATCCCATAAGTATAAAAGTCCTTCTTAAAGAAACTTTTAAGCTTAATTATAGCACTGTTTTTTATTGTACCTAGCAGAGGCGGATCCAGAGAATTATTTGGGGGGGGGGATTTTTTGACTGTAATTGTTTTCAACAAATTAATAATAACTATACAAACATTATTTGTTTTTATCCTATGTATATTTATTTATAAATGTTATATATTGCGCAATATTTAATAAACATTAACTACTTTTACATTCAAAATTTATTTAACTATAATACTAAAGTATATATAAAAACTTTGGGGGGATCCCCCCTCCCGTGGATCCGCGCCTGTACCTAGGTATATTAAATTTAAAATCGTAGTTGCTTCCCTAGCCTAAATTCTCACCGCACGCCACTGATATAGTATATGACGCAGTAACGTATTTAGGAATTTTCTTGTTGGGGGGGGGGGGAGTTCTTCTAAAACTTTCGAATCAAAATAATTTAGGTTTGACATAAATGACTTGGACTATTAAAAAAAGATCGGGAGCTCCAGCCCGTTAGTCGGCCCCCAATACGCCACAACTATGGAAGCAGCTTTAAGAATCTACAACATTTATGCTAGCATGCTATTGTTGGTAATTGTTGGACATTAATTAAATGATTACCGAGACTAAAAAAGTAAAAGAAAGGTGATAACTAAAAAAGCAAAGGAAATTAAATCAAATCTCTGGAAGTTTTTGTGAATATTGTTAATTTATTTTGTATAAAATTTGATTACATCATATTTTTTTAACCAAGGGTGCTAGACTAAATCTAATTCCACATTTAACTGGTCCATATTAGAGTATATAACATACACTACCTTTCTTTTCAAAAAATCATAATGACCTCAAATGACCTCATTTGTTGTTCAATGTTATTTTAATATATATAATTAATTAATAAATACATTATAGGTATTCATAATAAAATTATTTTGTTCAGTTTTAAGCATGTTAATTTCTTTTTTCATCGATTGGCCATTTATCCCGCAAAGATCCGCAGCATCCTCTTCAATCTCTTCTACTCGTGTTAACACGTCACTACCCGAAATATAATTGTTTGTGATAGGTAAACGTCCGGATACACAGCTCATAATAAAGCATTTATCAGTATTCAGGTATAATTTATTGTCAATACTTCAATTATACCGGGTGGGGCAAAAAAACGCATTGTGTTTGCAAGCTTACTGTGGTAAGATAGGAAGGGGGATGATACTGAAATTTACAGAACATATTGGTAAAGCATTGAAAATCATATCCCTAGAGTTTTGTATAGTTATAGCCAAAAACACATAAACGGCGTATACCACAAACTTGTTAATTAAAAATACGTTTCAGTGTACGTAACAAGTGTAAGGGTATAAACTAAGCAGCGAAATAAAGATTAAAAACAGTAAATACCCTTTGAGCCCTGAGAGACACCTGAATTTGCTGTGTATTTTCCAGACGTGTTACCTCCAAATCTTACATAATTCTTTTTAGAATAACTAGTAAAGAATTACAAAGTTGGCCCAAGTCCACAGTTGTACAACTTTTTTAATAATATGTTATGGTCAACAGTGTCAAAAGTTTTTCGAAAATTAGTATATATAACGCCCATTTGAAAATTCCAATAAATTAGTAGTAGGTAGTTGATTTTTTGGGCACAAAGCCATGTTGATGACTTGTAATGTAAGGTTTGAAGTGAGAAAGAACTTTGGAATAAATTATCTTACAAAGAGTTTTGCTGGAGCGGATAGTATAGCAGTCGGCCTGTAGTTTTCGACAGCTCCTTTGGGACCAGAGTTCTGTATCGGCGTTCTGTAGGATTCTTTTCATTTTTCTAGGAACGTATTAGATTTTATGGCTAAATTATACATATATTAAAGATATGGGCGTAACTAGAGAATTCTTCTGGGGTGGGGGGCAGGCCCCAGGTTTATGGACGGACCCCATAGAGCTCGGCGAGTTTTAAACGTCCAGGCGCTCAATTGGCTTTTAAGCCCCCCTCCCCCCACTAGTTACGACAATGATAAAAGAGGTACTTTCAACCATTTTCCACAAGGTTTTAGAATGTATGGGGGTATATTATCCGGTCCAGCAGTTCTCTTTGGTCTTAAATTCTTAAGAGCATTATTGTAATCAACTTCTAGTAGTTAAATAATAAAGTTGAGTAGAAAAAACGGAATGAAGAAAAATCGCAAATGCGTCAGCAACTTCCGCAGTATTCAATTTGACTCCTCTGTGTGTGTGTGTGTAATTAGTCACAAAACTACTATTTCTTTTTTATACTTTCTATAGTTACAGAATTGGTATCATTCATAATGCAGTGTGTCCACGGATTGAGTTCACAAGAGTTAAAAATTTTTATTTTTAGTTTTATCGACAAATGTCATTCTTTATAAAAAGTTTTGGTTGTTAAGAAAGAAAGAAAATTAAAACAAATCCACGTTTCATTTTACCTGCTTCATTTTATAGTCAATTTTCTGTGAAACCATATGAAATTTTGCAGTTCAAAGCTTTAAGAATAATCTAGTGGGTGACGTTTATGTCATTATTAAGCAATAATTCTTTCAAATTGTCATTGTGTCACAATGTTAAATCTTCGACAAAGAATTTCCCTTGCAAAGTGCTAAAATGAATACTTAAATTCAATGAAACGGGATCTGTTGAAGATAAAAAGAAGGCGAAAAAGGCATACCGTGATATAACGTTGAAATTCACAACCCATTGTTTGTTTGATGGTCACTGTTTAAAACCAAGCTTCTCCATTAGTTTGGTTGTCATTGGTTTTCCCTTTCCCTCTGTTTATCGTGAAGTCGTACCTGCGCGGTTAAGCTCCGTCTCAATAGTAGAGTTAAGTAACAAAATGGCTGTCTTGCATTAGAAGTTGAATGTGCGAGATATATTAGGAAATTGGTTTTGGATATAATTCGCTTCAGCGGAGAAAATCTCTTCAACAGAATTGAATTGCTTGATTATTTATATGCGATCAATCGTCAAATTAGACGGATTACGTTCTGGTGCTAACCATTTAGGTAAATTCTTTTCATTCTTTTTCCATGTGCTAAATCTCACAAAATGTCTTTCTATTTTAGGTAATATTTCCCTAGCAGTCACCTCGAGGGAATTGTATTGTAAAAGACCTTTCAGTTTACAGAAACGTAAAATTCTGTTTTAAATAATTAACATGTTCTTTGTATTTTTCGTTTGGATTTTGCTGCTCAGTGTCTTTTTGTCTGCTTGCCGTTGACTGGGTTTAATTAGAAGGTCCTTCCCTTTGGATCCGTACCTGCATCTATATATGTACCGGGTCGTAACAAAACTAGGAAATATCGAAGGGTGAAGCGAAAACCCCTAAGCAAGGCTTTAAATTATACTAAAACAGCCGTGGGTCTTCGAATGGTGGGATGTTTGTCTAGAATTGTATGTATTCTGTGTCATTCTATTTATGTTTATATATATTTATTAAATGTTTATACAATTTATTCATGCATGTTAATTTTAAGAACTAGTTAACACGAGATCTCGAGTAGTGAAATTGTCCTAGGATAATTTTTAAGTTTACAACCTGCTGTGATACAAATCACCATTCAATAATTTTTTTTTATTAGACACTAAAATTGTTGATCAGCACAATAATTACAATCACAATAAAGCCCTAAGAAAGTTTACATTTCACTACGTGTGTTTTATTTATTTATTTGTGTGATTTTAATATTGCTTTCCAGCTCGTCAATTGTAAGTATATATGCACTGTACGACCAAAATTGTGGAAGCTGCCTATAGTTTAGTAAAAGATCTATTTCTTCGTTTATCTGATAAGCTTGAAGCTTTAGTAGTAAGCATTGATGAAGTCTCGTTGATGATCGGAGACGACCTTGGCCAAATATTTGCCCATTGTCCGATTCATGCGTTCTACCATTCCATCGGACTGCGGATGTAACGGTGTGGTCCGAGTCTTGCGAATGCCCAACAATCGACAGACTTCTCCAAAGAGTACAGACTCAAAATTGCGGCCTTGATCCGAATGCAGCTCCATAGGCACTCCGAAACGACTGAAAAACTCTTTGACTAGTACGTCAGCAACAGTCTCAGCTTCCTGGTTTGGTAGGGCATATGCTTCTGGCCATTTTGTAAAATAGTCCATTGCCACTAAGATGTACTTATTCCCATCGTCGGTTTCGGGAAATGGTCCGGCAATATCTATAGCTATTCTTTCCAGGGGACTACCCACATTGTACTGCTCTTCGTTTCCCCAAGGGTCCGTTACCAGTGGCACATAGTTCACATTTCCGGCGCCACTCTTTCACGTCTTCTTTACTATTGACCCAATAAAAACGCTCCCTAACTTTCTCCAAAGTCTTTTTCACACCGAAGTGTCCTCCCGACGCACCGTCATGGAGATGTCGCAATACTGTAGCCACTCGGCTTTTTGAAACCACGAACTGAGACCTAATGGTGGTACCATCTTCACTCTCCAGCACTCGCTTCAGTAGATCGTTTTCCACCTTCAAGGACTCCCATTGTGACCAATATGCTTTTAGGGTTTTGTTGAAAGGGCTGACGGCCTCCCAGGCAGGCCTTTCTCCCACACGTTTCCATTCCAGTACCATTTTTAATTCGAGGTCAGCCTCCTGCTGTCGTTGCAATTCTTCCGGCAACCAATTGTTGTTGACGATGGTAGTTCTTAATACTTGGCAAACCTTCTCTTCCAAACGAGAACAATAACGGCAATCCGTTGGACAGGGTCTTCTTGAAAGAGCATCGGCATTTCGATGACTAGTGCCCGCTCGATGTTCCGTGTCAAAATGGTATCCTTGTAGCGGAACAGTTCGATTAGCAATTTTCCCATCTATGGACAAACTGCTGGTACCATTGTTTGATGTTACGGCATGGACGGTGATCTCTGGGGCATCTTCACTAACAGTCAACGTTCGCCTTCTCTTGCCAACTCCCTTTAACTTTCCGACGATTGTACTTTTCTTATTTTGGGACAACGGCGTTGTACATGTCCTTGTTCGCCGCAGTTGCAGCAACGGAGCCCTCGAACTTCTTGAGAATTCTTTTTACGGTTCTCATCCTTCTGAAGTACCTCATTAATAACTCTTCTAGGCGATCTTTGGAATCTTCTTCTTCTTTCACAACGGTTCGAACTCGCCCGTGGCCTCGGGACGCTTGCTTTGCGGCTTCAAATTCTAAAGCGTGAACAAGCGCATCATCAGTTGTTCTTGGTCGTGCCAGCCTTAATGACTGCTGTGTTTCCCCGTCTCTTAGTCCGTCAATAAAGGTCTGCACAGCGAGTTGTCCCAGAAATGAATCGAGTGCCGTAGGGTACGCCAATCGGACAAGCCGCGCAACATCGGCTTCAAACTCCTGAAGGCTTTCTCCATTCTACTGGACACGATTCTTCACTTGCGCGTGATACACTTGTTGAAGATGCGCGTCTCCATATCTCATCTCCAATCTAAACACTAACAACTGGTAATCATTTTCCTGTCCTGATGGGATTGTTTGCAGGACGTTGAACGCGTCTCCACGCAAAGCCACAGTTAAAGAAACGGCTTTTTCCTTGCCTGTCCATCCGTTAGCGCCAGCGGGCGCCTCAAATTGTTTGTAGTAGGTGGACCAAGGTATCTTTCCATCGAACGTAGGTGGTTTTACTTTTATCCCTACGGCAGCACCCTTTTCTTCTTTAAACTGTTTCTTTACTTCATTAAACGGCCACTCAGAAGCTGAGGGAACCGTAGTTGACTCATTCTATCTTCCAACATTTTAGTTACGCTATCTTTCTCAGTTGTTGGTGGTAATTGCATTTGGGCTATTTTCTCTTCTACCATCTTTATTACTCTATCCTGTTTCTCCAATTTAATTTCTAATAGTCCTAACGCGCTGGAATTCTCCAACAATTCTTCGAAAACTTTATCTTCTAACGCTTTGACATTGTCCTGCAATTCTTCTTTAAACCTTCTGTAACTTTCTTCGGACTTTTCTAATAATTCTGCAAACCTTCTAGAGTTCTCTTCGTGCTTTTCCAATAATTCTTCTTTAAGCATTCTAACATTTTCTTCGGACTTTCTAGAATTTTCCAAAACTTTTTCTTCCAGTGCTTTAGTATTTTCAAGTAATTTTTTTTAAAGCATTTTAGAATTCTCCTCTGATTTTCTAGAACTTCCCAGTAACTCTTCTTTTAACATTCTAGCAGTTTCTTCCATTTTACTTAACAACACGTTAGTATCAATTGCGGGTCCAGGTATCTCGAAGCGGTAATTTTCAGGATCTTCCTTCTGTTCTAATAGCCATTCTCTTAGCCGTTTTATTAAAACTTCTTTCTTTCCATTACTATCTAAGTCTCTCTTGTCCAATTCCTGTTTTAAATCTATCACTAACAGATCTTTTAACAATTTCATCACCATTTTAATTGTTTGTTGAAATTATTTTTAACACTAAAAACTTATTCTCACAGCACTTTAATTATTACGCGATATTATTTATTTTAAAACTCCACACCTGTAACACCACTGCAACGTTCTTTTTAAAATAATAACCAAAATGCTGTTGAAATCGTCTATTAATAAAGAAAAGATTATTTACAATGCACTTAATTAAAAACACTATAACTATAAACTATTTAACAACTATTTAAATGCTAGGTATTTACAAATTTATTTGAGGACTATTCATATAAAACAATTTATGTATAACTAATTATTCAGAGTACGTTTCACTATGCCGGTCAAACATTAACTGCCTCCTTCTTCCCGCGAACTCAATTTATATCTTTCATACGATGACTCATACATCTAGAATGTTCGATGACGTGTTGATGAGTCATACATGCAGCTGTTTATAAGTGACATCAATGAGGCGTGTCGATGAGTCATACTCGCAGATGTTGATTGATGAGTTATCCATGATTATCCACGAACGAGAAATTTCCTCTCTACTCTATTTAATTTCTCTGAGTGGATAATATCCTTAACTCACGTGTGCCATACAAAATGTTATCCAACATCTTTTTATTTAAGTTTAAATATCGAATTTGCAATGTATAGTTTGTCTGTAGTTTTGACGGTAATAAATTTAATACTCGAGCGCGATGACCGGATTTTAATAATATTATGCAATGTAAGCTGGTGATTGGTTGCTACTTATAATAGCAACCAATCACCATTCTACAGTGGCCAGTGGGTAATAATATTTTTCTACTCAGAAGTGAGTAAACTTCAACTTTAATTGCTTGCAAACATCAAGATTTCGCCTTCTTTATTTAGAAGTGTTGGATAATAGTATTGTAACGTTCTTTTTAAAATAATAACAAAAAAATGCTGTTTAAATCGTCTATTAACAGAGAAAAGATTATTTACAATGCACTTAATTAAAAACACTATAACTATAAACTATTTAACGAACTATTATTTAAATATTTACAAATTTATTTGAGGACTATTTATATAAAAACTATTTATGTATTACAACAATTATTAACTAATTATTCAGACTACATTTCACTATGCCGTTCAAACATTAACTAAACTCCTTCTACCCGCGAACTCAATTTATATCTTTCATAAGTTCTAGAACATAACAACCGATGAATCATACATGCAGCTGTTGATGAGTCACGTCGATAAGTCGCGTCGATGAGTCATACACGCAGCTGTTGATGAGTCATACATGCAGGTGTTATTGATGAGTCATACAGTTGATGACTCATACACCTAGAATGTTTGATGACGTCATATGTGGGTTTACTATTCGTTACAATATTTCACAGCTGTTATATAAGAGCCAAGCAAACGATTAAATGAAAATATCAAAAGAGTTGACAATGTAATTACACTATTTAAAATCTTTTCTTTTTCAGTTTCATCAAACAATAAATTAAAATTCAATTCATAATCTTTCTAAGTTAATACCACATAAACAACACTGAGAAATTGCTTTACAACCGTTTTCTAATACGATGACTTTTTCTGATCTAAAGATAACATTTAAGTAATGTTCATCATCATTTAAAACGTGAAATATGAATTCTGAAGATAACGCACATTTTCATAGAAAAGACTCATTTCAAATGTGTGGGAAAAAATTGCAACTTTCTTTTCCATAATAAGTTAGTCTGTCTGAATTCCGTATGGTCTGGTGATGCAAAAACTCTTTCGATTTAATATAGTAGTAATAAGAGAAAGCATCTTAATAGTCATTGTTAAAGGTTTCTTTACATATTGTATTATTCATCTTGTAAAACCAAAAAAGTGTTATTAAATGGATAAATCTTGCAGCATTTCTTACTATGTGGTCTCTCACAATAATTAACTAATACGAAAAAGTGCTTTACCATCGTATTAGTAAAAATTGTGTTCTGCATCTGCTGTATTATTATTTATTGCAATAGCTATTGCAGAATCCATAAAGTACAAAACATAAATCAAAATAACTGCATGGAATTTTATATACGTATAAAATTCCAAAAATAATAAAACTAAAATAAAAAAGTGAACAGAAGTGGAGAGACCATAATAATTGTTTACAACCTGAAAGTGATTAGAAGTATGCTGAAATCTTCAGTTTTTGTAATTATAAATTAAAGTCGCGATTAAGTCAAGATTTATAGGCGCTAAAAGTAAAAGTTATTATTGTTTTGTTACTTCTACATAATTTAAACGATACCTCTACTTTTCATTGCAGTAGCACAGCTGCAAATAAACCAGTTGATTTATTCTTATAATCCTTCAAATAACTTAAGCTAGTTTACGTTCTGCATCCAGGAATTTACTACTAACGATTGTGGTAGTGATGCTAAGATTTTTTTTATTTCAAAGCGATAAACCAATTCCTGAAACTACTACTGGATAATTGTAGTAATAGTTAGATGCATTTCTATGGTTGGAAAGTAAATAAGTGGATTTAATGAGCCTCACTAGTTCATTAAAACAAATTCTGGACTATCGGACATCCATTAGAGCAATTTTATTTTATACATATATACAATATTTCCGATGAGAAGATAACGTTGCATTTTGTAAGTGCAGTATTATAGACTACAGGTTGCCGCTGGAATGCAAGACCTAGTTATCCAAACGAGCTCAACTACACACTCTTGAGAGACGGATGCCAATGAAAGTGATTTTCAATTAATGACCAACAGAGACTGAAAGTCTATAAGAAGTAAACCGACTATCAAGGTTACTACATTAAAATAGATGCACTTGCAATGTAAACTAAATTAGAAGATGGTTTGTTGGCTTGTGAACAATTTATAAAAGCAGTCACGATGATGCTTGCTACGTGCGTAAATTCTTTTCATTACCAACATGGACTGTGAGCTGGGCGCAATGACGAATAGGTAATTAATTATATATAGTATATTTCGAATTTGTAATCTTCACATACTTACTGCAAGTATTAACATTTTCTCCGTAGTAGTTACTTCAATACTGAAGAGTGAAGTATACGCTAATTTCTGATAGCACCTACTTCACTTTCTATAGAAGATTCTTCAGGGCGAAGTAGTCATTACACAGTATATGGAAGCATTATCTTCTGTTATGTGATAGATTCTTCGAAATGTACAGTATTTACTCCCATGACTACTACTACTACCCTTTCGAATTGAGACAAGCGTGAAGATAATTTCATAATATCCATCAGTATAATCAAATGTCTAACATGTCTTCTGATGAAGAAATTAACCAACAAGGATACCAAGACTTACAATTAGCTTTTGTGCTTATACTAGAAGATTTTAAAATACATACTGAATAAAAAAAATGATATCGGCAAATTATTAATATGAAGAGCAAAATTAAAAAACCATTGATTTAAAAACAAAACAAAAATTTTATGATTTGTGGAAAAATATTAATAAAAAAATTATGTTTCTCTTAATTTTTGTGATTTTTTAAACCAGTTTGACCGATTTACTGGTCTAACCTAACCTAAGTCTAAAATTGTAGTAGAGAGGTCAATTTTATTAACAAGTTGCGACGAAAAGACGGGACAAATCATACTTTACAATTTTGTGTTATATATAATTATATATGTATATTGCATTATGATATATTGTGCATATTTAATTATTCCCACTCACTGATGTTTATTTATTCTCTGAAAAGTGATTTTATCAAAACAATGGTAAATCTGACCATATACAGAAGTTCTTCGTTTTTCACTGCCGTTTTTCTCTATTTCATACTGTTGAAATATTTTTCGTAAAAGTGATCTAATATAAGTTATTTCAAAAGGAATTGAAGCAGCTTGTAAAATAAAGTTTGCAGAAGTGTAACAAACAGAATTGTTTTAGTTCTTCGCATGTAGTAAACTATTATACTTCAACCATAAATACATTAAATGAGTCATCCCAAACACGTGGTGAAAATGTGTCTAGAATTACGCGAAGGTCACGCTGTAATCTAAATGATAAAATAAACAACAAATGAGCTAGAAAGATTCATTAGCGGATCAAACCCCTTTTTAATTATAAATAAATGTGAATGAAGCAATGAAAATATGTTGTTTCTAGCGTACGTCACTGAATTCTTAGCAACGTGGAATTTGCACTCTTATCTTATCTCACCTCGGGCCGTATTTCTTTATTCCGGTGTGATTACGAAAATGACTCATTTGATGTATTTATGGTTGAAGTAGAATAAAGAATTTGACTCGTTAATTTTTTTACACAGATTGCACGTGAGACCTTACCAATAACTTTAGACACGTGCAGTAGTTTGATGAATCCCAACATCAACCCCCGCTTTATTCTTCATAAGCTAGACAAGCTTCATTCATATCTAATAAGCTCCTTAAAAACACTTCCATTTGCTAAATATAACAGTGCATCACTTTCGGTTTCATTTGATGGTCCCAGAAATTCATAAGCTAGCTACAACACGTTTTTTCTGTTAAACCTAACAAAAAGAAGTTATGTATTTTTAATAAATTTAAGTTTAATTCTTTTTTTTATTGCGTAGCTGGGCCATTTTCAAAATTCTTGCAACTGTAGTACGCGAAGTGAAGCTGCTGTAATACCAACTTCTACTTCAACCATAAATACATGAAATGAGTCATTTTCGTAATCACACCGGAATAAACAAATACGACCCGAAGTGAGATAAGATAAGAGTGGAAATTTCACGTTGCTAAGAATTCAGTGACGTATGCTAGAACCAACAGATTTTCTTTGCTTCATTCATATTTATTTTTAATTAAAAAGGGGTTTGTTCCGCTAAGGAATCTTTCGAGCTCATTTATTGTTTATTTTATCATTTAGATTACAGCGTGGCCTTCGAGTAATTCTAGATGCATTTTATATTTTCGCCCACGTGTTTGTGATGACTCATTTCATGTATTTATGGTAGAAGTATAGACAAAGTAGATATAATTTGTGTTGTAGTTAACACTATGGTTTTCAAAAGAATACTATTAACTGTAATAACGTTATTCATACCACCCATTAAAAAGGTACAAAACTATCGTTTAAAATATCAAAAACAATTTACCAAGAACGTCAAAAGATTACCTCACTTATATTTTGCTAGCCAAAATAGAAAATAATCCATAGCGTTATTGTTGTGATAATAAAGTCGGCTAGCGTGGATCTGTATGTCAAAAAATTGGAATTTACATCTAAGAATTTAATATAGAAAAATTAAATACTTTTTATAAAAAACATAGTAACAAAATATATAATACTTTTAATGAATATTTTAAAAAATCACAAAGTAAGATCACTTACAACAACTACAAAAAAACTTATAAAAAATTGGATATCAAAACTTAATTCTAAAGAAATTAGCGATCTTATAACATAAAATATTTTCTTTATAACACTATAAATCTAATACGAAGTATTTACTACAATTTTGCATTTACAATGTTAAATGCATATATACTGTTATAACATCTCTTTTTTCTTACGTACATTTATTCTTTTCCGATGGCAATATTTAAAAAAACACTTAAATTATATTCATACAATAATCATAATCATAATCATATTGACAAATTTTATATTTTTCTCATACTCCCACATGCAGAACATTGTTGTTCTAGGTGGTGTATCCATCATTAAATGGATGGGTTGTTTATTTAATTTTAATTTGTAATATAATTGTTTATGTTTATTTTTGTAACTAACTAATTAACTGCCGTATTCACCATTGTTAGTTAAATAAACAACAGGCTGTTAAATGCTTAACAAGCTGTTAGCGTATTCACCATTTGAATGTACTATCTAACAGCCAGTTTATACTCATGTTAAAGTAACAGGGCAAAATCCAGTAGTTAAACACCATAACAGTCTGATAACTAGGAACTGTCAAATGGATTTAAATAAAATGAATATTGAGGTTAAGTATCTAGTCGAAATTTTTAGTAATCTGCACAATAATAACAACTTTCAGGGCCGGCGGTGGACGAGTGGTGTCAGTGCATCACTCGTGTTCCAAGGGTCGTGGGTTCGAATCCCACTTGGGGCAACGGGATTTTTCTAATTGGAAAATTCCGCCACCTCAACTATGGATGTGTGTATTCGTGTTGCATGTTAGATGGGGGACAGATGACTTTAACTGTTGGTTGCCCCGTAGTGTAGGTGTGAAAAAAAATAATAACAACTTACATATTTATATACCAGAACAAAGTAAGTTATTTAGATAAAAATACACATTAAATGCTGGTATTCGCGTTTGGAATGAAAGTAGTATATTTTCAACCTGTAAAATATGTAGGATAAATAAAATCACAGTGGAAAGACTATCAGACACATCGGAATAGCTTTTGGAGGCTACAAATCTACATCATTCCATAACAACGAATCAGATTTTATTTACATGCTTAAGATTTTATGCAGTAGGATACATTTTAAATTATAGTATCAGAGTTTTACTTGTATGCTTCATAGCCTAAACTTCCTACAGTATTCTGTGTACAGGATCGTGCTACGCACATCAAACCTTGCTTCGCTAATTTTCTTTAAAATGCTTAGAATAGATGAAGATTTGAAAACAGTGACTTTTCTCTATACTATCTTCTTGGAGCCTGTGGATATTCTTAGTAGATAGTATTTACTAACACCATTACTAATAATTCCCAATAACAAACCTTCAATAATATAGGTAGGTATAATTATTCGTACTAGAAAGCTTGGAAAAAATTGTTCTTGTGAAGTGAATAATTGTCTAAAGATTGGGGCGTATAAGCAATTAGAAAATGTAAAATTGGTTTTTGAAAGTATTTATTTATTTATTGTAGTTCTCATACAGGCGTAGCCTAATTACACGAGAAGCAAAAATTGGACATCTTTACTACAAAACCTAAATTAGAATAAATAACAGAACAGTAGGTATTGGTCCACCTGGGCCAGACAGAAATTGACATGCCATGTGGCATGCCAATGGCATGGCTCCTCCCCCTGCTCTCTGATTGGCTATCCCCTCTCCTCTAGCTCCTCCCCTTGCTTCTGATTGGTCGACGCCATCTTGGATGACACGCCTACTATTCTGTGATTGGCTGAAGGCGGCCATTTTGAAAACGCCTACTATTCTCTGATTGGATGACGGCCATTTTGGAACTTCGGGCGCCATTTTACCACGCCCTATGAATCCATGACTGGAAACTGTATTACCGGCAACATGCATGCTTCTAAGAGATGGCGCTATGAAGGAATACCGACAAACTATGTACTTTTACTACTAGGCGGCGCGTCATGAAGAAATCTGTATTATCGATCATCATTTTATATTAATAAATTTCACCGTTTTCTCAAATAATTATCGTCGTCGTCGTCGTCATTAATAAGATAATAATTACACATAGTAATAATTAATTCAGCATTAAAAATTTGAAATTCAGGAGGGCGCGTCATGAAGAAATCTGTATTATCCTACGCATTGATGCTATTTAGAGGTCGCATTAAAGAGCCTTTTCTCTCACTCTCTTGCTCTTTCCTATTAGAGGACGCATTAAAGAGCCCTCTCTCTCTCTCTCTCTCTCTCTCTCTCTCCTATTAGAGGACGCATTAAAGAGCCCTCTCTCTCTTTCTCCTATTAGAGGACGCAGTAAAGAGCCCTCTCTCTCTCTCTCTCTCTCTCTCTCCTATTAGAGGACGCATTAAAGAGCCCTCTCTCCTATTATAGTAATAATTATTTAAGATAACTGATCCAGCATTAAAAATTTGAAATTAAGCGCTGTATTATCCTACGTATTGATGCTATTAGAGGTCGCATTAAAGAGCCTTTTCTCTCACTCTCTTGCTCTTTCCTATTAGAGGACGCATTAAAGAGCCCTCTCTCTCTCTCCTATTAGAGGACGCATTAAAGAGCCCTCTCTCCTATTATAGTAATAATTATTTAAGATAACTGATCCAGCATTAAAAATTTGAAATTCAGCTTTAAACGCAAATCGCAGACTTGCTCGATATAAACGAATCGCCAGTTTTCTATCTATCTCTACCATTATATAAATTTCTAATATAATATTTACATCGAGAGATTGATCATATAGTTGATATATTAATTAGCTACATTTTTCTCTTCTCTCACAACAACCGCGATCAATGAAACATTTCCAGTGCGTATTTCTTGGTATCCCATTACAACCCTAATATAATTTTACATACAGTGGTATTTTATAATTTGTCATTTTGAAGTCGACATTTTAGATTTCCCACTCTTCTTGAATTTTTAGCTCTGGGGGGATTGGATCGATCATCTTTTATCCCTTTCACTAGACGGAAGCTCTCTCTCTCTCTCTCCTTCTCGCTGCGTACCTTGCTATCTCTCTCTCAACGAAGCAATCTGTATTATCGCCTAACAATTTACGGATATTTGCTAATAGATGTAGTGATAGTATGAATACCTCGTAGACACGCCCATTCGTGATCTGATTGATCGATAGCTTTTATCCATACCCAGATGGTCGGTCTGTCATCTTGAAGCACGCTCTGATTGGTTCGGCCATCTTTCTCCCTACCATAGGCAATCTTCTTGAAACCCCTACCCCTAGCGTTTAATGTCTTGCGTGCCTAGCTAGCTATCTCTCGCTACCTACAAGTTCTGCCGCCTTTCTCTCTCTCTCTCTCTCTCTCTCTCTTTCTCACTCACTCATGCACACACCCCCTGTACTCTTTCTAACTTTTCTAGAAGAAGAAGAAGAAGAAGAAATAATAATGTCAGATAGGAGTTATGTTTCTACTTTTCGTGTACCCTCTCTCACGGATAACGATCTACCCTTTTATATAGTCGCCCTTCTCCCTTTGCTAGTAAAAATGAGACATCACCAGCCCTAGAATTTTATATTTCGCGGATGACTACAAGACCGCTGTATTCTAATGAAACTTTCTACCCCAAAGAGATCATGAAATTTAAAGAAACCGACAGTCTTTGACACAACCGCGAGGTTTGCAAGCTCGTCTAACCGTCGTATCTATGTCAGTAGCTGCCCTTCGTGAAGGGGTTTCGGATCTCAATGTTAAGAAAATTACGTTAAAATAAATACACACAGACTATTGAATCACGTTCAGGAATCGGAATGGTTTCTAACACTAACATGTATCAACGGACAAATTAACTACATAAAAAGAGAAAAACCTAATTCTAATGCAGAAAATGTATAGACTTACCCTCCTCTGGCGTATCACATTTAAATTAAAAAACGGAAAAACAATAAATATTTACCACTTTTAACCACCTCACCTCACCAGGAAGAAGAAGAAGAAGCTTGAATATTCAGTATAAACAGACACTTTTTTAAATTTAAAACAGTTATTATTAATCTTTCAAGCCTCTGTTATATACCACACACACTGTTATATACCACTTTTAACCACCTAACCTCACCAGGAAGAAGAAGAAGCTTGAATATTCAGTATAAACTGACACTTTTTTAAATTTAAAAACAGTTATTATTAATCTTTCAAGCCTCTGTTATATACCACACACGCATACAGCGTATAGAAATGGACTGACGTGAAAATCTTATTTCAAATATTTAGCTCCCTACGAGACAAAAGGAAACATTTCATTGGTCGTTTAAAAATATAATATGCCTTAGGCTATATACATTCCTTTAGACATTTCAAGGGGTGAAAACAAGATTCTAACCGACCCTTTGCCGAGACTTGAAATCGAGATAATTATCAGATTAAAATGCATCACTATACCCCAAAAAGGTCTAACTGACTACCTGAGACATGATGGCAGGCAGGTACTAACCCTTGAACATTTTAAACCCTTGTACAGTAAAAACAAAAGAGTATAGTCGACGACGGTTAGGTTTTAACTTATTTCCTAACGAATTTATAAAAAAAAAGAGAATGAATTTTTTACTTTAATCGATAATCAAACTAGGGAAATTAAAAATATAAAACTATTCCTGCTGAATCAGATATTTAACGAATTTCTTGTAAAAAGTAGGTTGTGATATTTTCCTCAAGCTGTATTATCTTTTAAAATTAAAAAAACCAGACATTATTAACACACGGCTATATTCTATAACATTCCGTTCTAAAACAGAACTTATTTTCAAGTATATGAATCTCGACGACGACGACGACAAAGGGAAAGAAACTCCCTGAGGGTGTGTCTTGCATTCTTTTTAAAAAAGGTCCACTCTGGTCTGTAACGAGGCCTACCTGCTTCGAGATTTTTGTCGAGTTTATAAATAAATGTACAAAGTTCATACTCAATAATAAAAATCTATTTGGTTTAGTTTATTAGATTCCTTTGAGAATGCATTCAATTTCAAATAAATAAAACAATTTAATTTTCTTTTCATAGAGTTTATTTTTATTGAATAAATTTTTTTATTTATAAACAAATTTATTTATGTTGGTTTGTTCAAACGAATGACCGTAGTTATCCTATTTCTAAAATACGAAAGACGCATAATAATTAAAAGAGATATATTTGAAATATTTATTAAACTAGGGACCACATTTAATCAATTCAGAAGTCTTATAAAATCTATACCTGACTTCGTTGATACAAAATTCAAGGACGTACTTCTTATTAAGTATTTAGTTTATATGACAATCCGACCCTACTTACATGTATAGGTAATTAGTTAAAATTAATTACATATAATAATTTACGCCAACATTAAAAATTTTTAAGTTTTTTTTCTATCTCATTTACGAACTCTGATGCATGAAACTTTATAAGTGACATTAAATTCTGTTACGTTTTGTAATGTATTTATTATTGATTCACGACGATAAGAGCTATATTATACCGGGCTCATATGATACTCTACCTTGAGGCACTATAGCATACCTACCAATAGTTGTACAATGTAATATTTAGGTTAGGATATAAGATAATGTAAGTTTTTCATATAACAAAATGATGTATATACTAGAGTACTAGAGAACAATGATATGTCAATAATAATAATAATATGGTTCATAGTAGAATGTAGAAGTAGCCCCTATCAACTTATAAACGAATAAATTTAACAAATGTGATACAGTTCACTCCTAAACGTCTATTTATTGTTTCTACCTCCCGTAAAAGCTGATTACACGCACTGATCATATGTTCTTCACAGTCACTGCTCTGTATTTGAACAGGGACCGATGTATAACGACGTGAATCAGACAGCTGCTCCCCGCTAGATAGCAGATGGTCATATTCATAACAAATAGGCGCTGCTACTGAAATAGGTATGCTGACTCCTGCGTCTAAGATACACTGTCGAAACTGTTGTTGTAATTGTAACTCATTTAGATTGTTACCGTCTTCGAACTCGTTTAATGATAATAGCGACATGATGTTTTTTTCTCTCTTAAAACAACATCAACGCGTAAATTTAGTACAAATGAATCATTACAAAAAATAAGAGAAAAATCCTACCTTATGGTTGGCTAAAGTTGCTGATTTAGACAGGTACCAACACACACACACGCACACACTCGAGTTTTATTTTACTACCATTAAACGTAATGAAGCTCTTGAACTGTAGTCGAGCATCTATATAGCAGGTATTGCTATGAGTTTGGGTTTTTATAGCCAAACAGTGAATAAGCCCCCTCCCCTGGTTACGTTACCAAACTACAAGATCTTGCGCAATATCCCATAGGGTTATCATTGGTGATGCGCAGCATACCTTTGATAGACCTGAGAGTTGGGGTAAAAATCAAGTTCCCACGAGAACACCTGCCTATTAATTTACTGATGTTTAAAATGTAGATCTCAACATAGATAATTTTTATTCCCCTGCCCAGGGTCAACAGTTTATATTTATTAAGAGCTGTTCTTAGTTTATGAGGGAAAAATTGTCATGTCTATAAATTCTAATACAATAGAACACTTGATTACGTAAATAAGCTATATGTATAACTGACCTTTTTAAAGCTGATTAGCAGATAACAACTGTGAAAACAAAATACCTTTCTGACAATTTTGTTACTCTTGTCTAACGATGGTCTGTAAGATAGAAATCTTTAAACGATGCTCTCAAATGTTTATTGCATAGAAGGGGCGATAATTCTCAAACTCTTTGACAGAGCACATAAAAAGAGATACCACCCCCTGATAAAAAATGTTAAAAAAACTCAAAGTGTCGAAATTGACTGCAATGAAAATTAAACCTTTAAAATAATGGCTGGATTTTACCCAGATATTACTATGGTTATCACAGAGTACCTATATAATAATAGGCTATATAAGATAAGAGTTAGGATATATGGATTCAATGTCAAGAACGACTTGATTTCTCATGGAGTATTTTCAATTATCAACTTTCAGTTGTTTGAATTTGACAAAAAAAATGAAGATCGACTTCGGTGAAAAAAAAACTCAATGACGCACCATTATTATAATGCTCTTAATATTTATTTACTAATAAAAATACATATTATTATTAAGCTAATTTAATATTATCATAAAGGAACTCTAAGTTATTAATCAATCAAACGTCGTCTGGGTTCAATAATTATGACACTGTAAAGTTTAGTTTATGCAATCGTGATACATATACGTGACAATAATTCCATTTGTATTAAATAAAGGTTACAATCGATATCGCCTCTTGCTAACATTCAAAAAGTATGTAGTAACTATCGTCGAATAGCTTTAGTATATCTTAACGTGGTAGTGTCGTTAACATTTTCGCAATATTTATGAGTGTAACATATGTAAATAGCTTAAGACACCCGACCCATGCATCTCTGTAATTAATATTGCGTTCTTCAAGGGCTTGTAAAATTCTAATGTACACCTTTGCCTTTATTTATTATTATTTATAAACTCGACAAAAATCTCGAAGCAGGTAGGCCTCGTTACAGATCAGAGTGGACCTTTTTTAAAAAGAATGCAAGACACACCCTCAGGGAGTTTGTTTCCCTTTGTCGTCGTCGTCGTCGAGATTCATATACTTGAAAATAAGTTCTTTACATAGGATATTTTGTTCAGGTCGTGGTGGTTTATTGTTTTTAAATTATACTATTTGTTTTTGGTGTTGATAATATTTACTGCGTGCGTGTGTTTAACGTATAGAGTTTTTAAAAGTGCGCGTAGTGCATATTTACAACGGTGTAACACTTTAGGTAAGTTTCTCGTTATAAATCCGACCCCTTTTATCTCCTGTAAAAATACTAATGCTACTACTATAGCGCGACAACGGTAAGCTTTTTTTTTGCATTTATTTGTTACACTTATAATCTCTAGTTTTACTGAGGAAATGAACGCACACTAATTATTGTTATGATGACGAGACTTATTTCATGATTAAGTTTTATTATTACCAAGATGGATATGATATAATTTTGCTATTTCCCCCTTTGTACGTATCTGAAATTTTCATCTCAAAATGCAATAGTTAATCAATAATAAATACATTACAAAACGTAACAGAATTTAATGTCACTTATAAAGTTTCATGCATCAGAGTTCGTAAATGAGATAGAAAAAAAACCTAAAAATTTTTAATGTTGGCGTAAATTATTATATGTAATTAATTTTAACTAATTACCTATACATGTAAGTAGGGTCGGATTGTCATATAAACTAAATACTTAATAAGAAGTACGTCCTTGAATTTTGTATCAACGAAGTCAGGTATAGATTTTATAAGACTTCTGTCCTGTAAAAATACTAATGCTACTACTATAGCGCGACAACGGTAAGCTTTTTTTTTGCATTTATTTGTTACACTTATAATCTCTAGTTTTACTGAGGAAATGAACGCAAACTAATTATTGTTATGATGACGAGACTTATTTCATGATTAAGTTTTATTATTACCAAGATAGATATGATATAATTTTGCTATTTCCCCTTTGTACGTATCTGAAATTTTCATCTCAAAATGCAATAGTTAATCAATAATAAATACATTACAAAACGTAACAGAATTTAATGTCACTTATAAAGTTTCATGCATCAGAGTTCGTAAATGAGATAGAAAAAAAACTTAAAAATTTTTAATGTTGGCGTAAATTATTATATGTAATTAATTTTAACTAATTACCTATACATGTAAGTAGGGTCGGATTGTCATAGGGTTAGTACCTGCCTGCCATCATGTCTCAGGTAGTCAGTTAGACCTTTTTGGGGTATAGTGATGCATTTTAATCTGATAATTATCTCGATTTCAAGTCTCGGCAAAGGGTCGGTTAGAATCTTGTTTTCACCCCTTGAAATGTCTAAAGGAATGTATATAGCCTAAGGCATATTATATTTTTAAACGACCAATGAAAAATTTCCTTTTGTCTCGTAGGGAGCTAAATATTTGAAATAAGATTTTCACGTCAGTCCATTTCTATACGCTGCATGCGTGTGTGGTATATAACAGAGGCTTGAAAGATTAATAATAACTGTTTTTAAATTTAAAAAAGTGTCAGTTTATACTGAATATTCAAGCTTCTTCTTCTTCCTGGTGAGGTTAGGTGGTTAAAAGTGGTATATAACAGTGTGTGTGGTATATAACAGAGGCTTGAAAGATTAATAATAACTGTTTTAAATTTAAAAAAGTGTCTGTTTATACTGAATATTCAAGCTTCTTCTTCTTCTTCCTGGTGAGGTGAGGTGGTTAAAAGTGGTAAATATTTATTGTTTTTCCGTTTTTTAATTTAAATGTGATACGCCAGAGGAGGGTAAGTCTATACATTTTCTGCATTAGAATTAGGTTTTTCTCTTTTTATGTAGTTAATTTGTCCGTTGATACATGTTAGTGTTAGAAACCATTCCGATTCCTGAACGTGATTCAATAGTCTGTGTGTATTTATTTTAACGTAATTTTCTTAACATTGAGATCCGAAACCCCTTCACGAAGGGCAGCTACTGACATAGATACGACGGTTAGACGAGCTTGCAAACCTCGCGGTTGTGTCAAAGACTGTCGGTTTCTTTAAATTTCATGATCTCTTTGGGGTAGAAAGTTTCATTAGAATACAGCGGTCTTGTAGTCATCCGCGAAATATAAAATTCTAGGGCTGGTGATGTCTCATTTTTACTAGCAAAGGGAGAAGGGCGACTATATAAAAGGGTAGATCGTTATCCGTGAGAGAGGGTACACGAAAAGTAGAAACATAACTCCTATCTGACATTATTATTTCTTCTTCTTCTTCTTCTTCTAGAAAAGTTAGAAAGAGTACAGGGGGTGTGTGCATGAGTGAGTGAGAAAGAGAGAGAGAGAGAGAGAGAGAGAGAAAGAGAGAGAGAGAGAGAGAGAGAGAGAGAGAGAGAGAGAAAGGCGGCAGAACTTGTAGGTAGCGAGAGATAGCTAGCTAGGCACGCAAGACATTAAACGCTAGGGGTAGGGGTTTCAAGATGATTGCCTATGGTAGGGAGAAAGATGGCCAAACCAATCAGAGCGTGCTTCAAGATGACAGACCGACCATCTGGGTATGGATAAAAGCTATCAATCAATCAGATCACGAATGGGCGTGTCTACGAGGTATTCATACTATCACTACATCTATTAGCAAATATCCGTAAATTGTTAGGCGATAATACAGATTGCTTCGTTGAGAGAGAGAGATAGCAAGGTACGCAGCGAGAAGGAGAGAGAGAGAGAGCTTCCGTCTAGTGAGAGGGATAAAAGATGATCGATCCAATCCCCCCAGAGCTAAAAATTCAAGAAGAGTGGGAAATCTAAAATGTCGACTTCAAAATGACAAATTATAAAATACCACTGTATGTAAAATTATATTAGGGTTGTAATGGGATACCAAGAAATACGCACTGGAAATGTTTCATTGATCGCGGTTGTTGTGAGAGAAGAGAAAAATGTAGCTAATTAATATATCAACTATATGATCAATCTCTCGATGTAAATATTATATTAGAAATTTATATAATGGTAGAGATAGATAGAAAACTGGCGATTCGTTTATATCGAGCAAGTCTGCGATTTGCGTTTAAAGCTGAATTTCAAATTTTTAATGCTGGATCAGTTATCTTAAATAATTATTACTATAATAGGAGAGAGGGCTCTTTAATGCGTCCTCTAATAGGAGAGAGAGAGAGAGAGAGAGAGAGAGGGCTCTTTAATGCGTCCTCTAATAGGAGAAAGAGAGAGAGGGCTCTTTAATGCGTCCTCTAATAGGAGAGAGAGAGAGAGAGAGGGCTCTTTAATGCGTCCTCTAATAGGAAAGAGCAAGAGAGTGAAAGAAAAGGCTCTTTAATGCGACCTCTAAATAGCATCAATGCGTAGGATAATACAGATTTCTTCATGACGCGCCCTCCTGAATTTCAAATTTTTAATGCTGAATTAATTATTACTATGTGTAATTATTATCTTATTAATGACGACGACGACGACGATAATTATTTGAGAAAACGGTGAAATTTATTAATATAAAATGATGATCGATAATACAGATTTCTTCATGACGCGCCGCCTAGTAGTAAAAGTACATAGTTTGTCGGTATTCCTTCATAGCGCCATCTCTTAGAAGCATGCATGTTGCCGGTAATACAGTTTCCAGTCATGGATTCATAGGGCGTGGTAAAATGGCGCCCGAAGTTCCAAAATGGCCGTCATCCAATCAGAGAATAGTAGGCGTTTTCAAAATGGCCGCCTTCAGCCAATCACAGAATAGTAGGCGTGTCATCCAAGATGGCGTCGACCAATCAGAAGCAAGGGGAGGAGCTAGAGGAGAGGGGATAGCCAATCAGAGAGCAGGGGGAGGAGCCAAGCCATTGGCATGCCACATGGCATGTCAATTTCTGTCTGGCCCAGGTGGCCCAATACCTACTCAGAACATTATAGCAAATTTATAAATAACATAAAATAAAATAAAATAAATTAAAACCGCAAAGGAATTTCAAGATAACAACCAAAATAAGATTAAATAAAGACTGTAACAGGTCGTAAAAACGTTTAATCATTTAAAAAATGTTGTGACAGTACGTTATTTAGTTCGTTTAATTGTAATGATAAATCTATACCCAAAGCTATATATAACTGGTTTACTAACTGCTGCATATTTATGATGGGAGCCTTCTGCGTGTACCTAGTCAAAGGTATATGGAAAACAGTTTTAGAAGATCTTACCCGTTGGTCCGGAACTCTTAGATGTAATAATGACAAAAGGTATGATTCATGAATGTGATAGTTCCATAGTTTATAACAGAATACAACTAGACTGATTTTTCTTCTATTCTCAAGAGATATAATTTTAAATTCGCGACAAAGCATTGAAGTTCTGATCATTAGATAGTCAGGATAAATATTATACTTTTTATAATACAATAAACGCAAGAACTTTTTTTGGATCTTTTCAATAGCCAAAGTTTCAACATAAAGATGAGGAGACCAAATGACATGAAGCGTATTCAAGCTTAGATCGTACCAAGGTAAAGTATAGGATCTCAAGAGTCCGCTGAGAACGAAAAGTTCTTGATAGTCTAGTAATATACCCAAGAGTTTTGTATGCTGAAGCAGTTATTGTGTTGATATGATCACGGAAACTGAGTTTGTGGTTGTATATAACACCTAAGTCTTTTACTGTTGATAAGCGTTTTAGAATTTTAGCATCCATCCTGTAATCAAAAACAATATCCTTAGTGACACGTCTAAAGGACATGCTTCCACATTTATCCACGTTAAAAGGTAATTTATTACGGATACTCCAACTTAAAAGCTGATCGATGTCATACTGCAGTAGTTGACATTCTTCGAAACTATTTACTCTTTTATAAATTTTCAGATCATCTGCAAACAATACACAATGAGAATTGTTAATACTTAAAACGATATCATTTATGAAGATCACAAACAAAAGTGGTCCAAGGTTAGACCCTTGCGGCACACCAGAATTTGCCTCAAATTTCCCCGAGGTGTTCCCGTTAAACCTGACAATGAACCTTCTAGGATTTAAGTAGGAAGCAAAGAAACGCAACATGTTCATAGAGAAACCGATATCATGTAACTTCTTCAGCAGCAGATTACCAACAATACTTTAGTTACTTTTTAATAACAGACTGTTTGTTTACTGTCGCTGGAAATGTAATGGTGAATATAAGATTTTAATAACAGACTATTAAATTATAACAGTCTGTTACTTATCAGCTAGTTAAGTGATACAATGGTGAATATGGCCGTAAAATAAACTAATTGAATTAAATTGAAATATCTCCGTACCAGATTTCATGAAATCTATTTACTATAAACAAAGAAGATACCGGTAATTCTTCAGAAATATTAGATCTACTGTCCCTGCTTATTTAATATTATATTATGCATATCTTTTTATCTGTTAGTTCAGTACAGTAAAGAGGTAATATCAGTTTATCTAGCCAGCTATATATTAACCACTAAACTATTTGTTATAATAATAGAAAGTGAATATTATTATGTCACATGTCATTTATTTTCTAAGTAAAAAGCTGTTTTTCTAAGGCATCAACTAATGACTATTATTCTAATTAAAGAATTGTAAAAAAAGTATAGGGCTCTCATCTGGAGTCAATTAATATATAAAATATTAAGCATCGACTATTATGTGATCAATAAAATATTGTTCCTGATAATTTTCTCATTTGCGTGAACGTAACTATATCTCAACAAACAAATGAAGAATCTGGGTCACAGAAATCATGAGGGTGGAAATGTAAAACGTATCGCGAATCACGTGGTTATCACTCGACGATCATGTGGTTGACTCGAGTAATTTGACTGATAAGAGAAACAGCAGGTGAGCTGGAATGATTCAGTACCGTCGGAAACTGATTTTATTTAAGAAGAGCTAACGTAATGCTTAACGTATATTCAATTATAATCAAATATACGTACAAAATAGGGAAAATGAAATCAATTTACACTATAATAATAATTATTATTAACGTCAACGTTAAATTATTCTATTTCACCTAATAATAATAATAAAATTTTATGACACTATGACACTTAAAACATAATGAAGTTTTGAATTATAACCCGTTATTAGGGTGTATGACATGTAACATGTAACAATGACAAAGGAAATGTTAAAAAGTACAATCCGAACGTACGATGCTGACTTTTTTAACAGCTCTGGTAACACAATATCCTGCTTACACTCTTATCTTATCATGTGTTT
The DNA here is from genome assembly GCA_929113105.1 of Agrypnus murinus. NCBI lineage: Eukaryota > Metazoa > Arthropoda > Insecta > Coleoptera > Elateridae > Agrypnus > Agrypnus murinus. Next base: position 924,923 of record OV816026.1, on the reverse strand, counting down.
CACAGCTGTTGATCACGCGTTGACTCAGATTCTTCATTTGTTTATTGAGGTATAAAAGAGAAAAGATTATTAAATTTCACGTATATTATTGGCATTTCTACAATATCAACATTACACATGTGTTGCTTGCATATGAAATTTTAATGAAATCATCATATAGTGTCTTGTCCAGTTGATCCTTAAAGTTTATAGAGGTAGCTTATATGGTTTGATGTGAGGGTACATTTATTTCGTGTCATTTGCGTGGTTATCATAATCTCTTACTAGTGTTATATTTAGAAAAAAATTTCATAAATAAAATACACTACGTGTGTTGTTTCATTATATCTGAGTGATTATAAACTGTCGACATATCGGTTGCTGTGGAAAATAGAACTTAGGTACTTTATATAGTATGCTAGCACGTTATACTGACATTGACAATTAATATAATTTATTTGATGTTCAAAAAGAGATGTAGTCGTTGGACTTTCGTGCAATACAGACGTGCTTATAAAATTGTTCTGAGTGTGCGGAATTCGATAATGCAATTATAATCGTAATCGCGCTCTAATTATGCGATCGCCTACCTTGCGAACCGCGAAGCCGGTCAAGTGCATTTAATTATTAAAATGGATAATCTGACGCCCACTAAAATAGCAATTAAAACACAAAATGAACAAATTTTGTATAACTCGCACCAAGCAGAAAAACAAGAAAGATTAAAATTAGAAGAAATTGTGAAACAACTACAACAGAAAATTGACTGTCTGCAAGAACAAATACAGCAAACCCAACAGCAAAAGCAGCAACTGCAACAACCTAGACGAACATACATCCCGGCAAACTCAGATGAAGAGGACGAATTGGTAGCTAGAGAAACAGCATGGTTACTGCCAAAAAGTAAGAAAAGAAAAGCAACAAGTTCACCTGAACAAGTAAGTAAATCAGAAAGTAAAACTTCTAACAAACAGAATCCTAAAGTCCCGAAAAAACAAAGAAATACAAAGAATTTAGAATACAATGCCAGTATGTTAAGCAATAAACAATTAAAAATAAATGTCGACACAGACATAGCGTACAAAAATATGACTCAGCTATTAAATGAAAACAAATACGAATGGCACAATTATGAAAATAAACAAACACGACCTATAAAGGTTGTAGCAAAAAATTTACACCCTTCATGCGACTCGACAGAAATTAAAGATGAGTTAATCCGTAGAGGATTTAAAATTTTAGAGGTAAACAATAGAATTAAGAAAGTTACAGTAAATAATAAACAAATTATGCCTTTGCCATTATTTATGCTAAGTTTTGACAACAGCGAGGATATTAAAAAAATATATGAAATACAACATTTGTGTAATATGAAAATTAAGATTGAAGCATTAAGAAGTAACAAATTAATCCCACAATGCAAAAGATGCCAAAGATATGGACACACACAAAAATATTGCAAACGCGAACCTATATGCGTTAAATGCGCAGGCAAACACATAATAGTTGAGTGTAATTGAACTAAAGCTGACAAACCTATATGTTCAAATTGTGGTGAATCACACTCTGCCAATTACAGAGGATGTTTGATTGCGCGCGAATTACAGAAAAGGCGTGACAAATCAAACAAAAGTAAAAATGATCCGCAACCGAAAACATTTACATCTAGTAAAACCATTGAAGGTGTATCATATGCTCAAGCCGCTAGGACCGACATATCACAAATGCAACCCAATACAAGCGAACAAACATTCATGGTACAAATGATGCAAAGTATGATGGATTTTAGAGGTATTTTACCTTTGTTAATGACAGCATAGCTGTCGAAACAATATTGTCAGGTTGTATTTTAATCAAACTGTGAAACTTTGAATAATCTTTATTTATTTCATGATTATGGAGTTCCACAAAATAAGGCTGGAAACAATAAATATGATGGATTTAATGAACAAGTTCTCACAGAGACTCGATAAATTAGAAGCTAGAAATAGTGGAGCTATACCGCGTAATACAAATTAATGGACCAACGAGATTTACGAATAGCCACTTGGAATGCTAATGGCATCCAGAACCGTCTACTAGAAATAGAAGTATTTCTGAATGAGCAAAATATAGACGTGTGTCTGATTTCAGAGACACATTCAACTAAACAAACCTACATAATGATAAAAGGTTATCAGATCTATCGAGCAATTCACCCTGCTAATCAAGCAAAAGGTGGTAGTGCTATTTTGATAAAAAGTAACATCAACCATTATGAAGAATGCCATGTTCAAAGCGCCGAAACTCCACTCACAGTTGTGACCGTTAAATCTACCAAGCAAAATCTGAATGTTGGTGTAATAGATTGTCCACCAAGATACAATATCAAAAAACCAGAATACAAAAACTTGCTACAGCACCTTGGCGAGAAGTTCATCGTCGGTGGTGATCTTAATGCCAAACATGTGGATTGGGGCTCGAGATTAACAACAATAAAAAGAAATGAACTAAGACAAGCCATTAGGGAAACAGGATGTAACTTCCACACCACAGGTAAACCAACCTATTGGCCCACAGACCCGAGCAAAATACCAGATCTTTTAGATTTCTTTATATCTAGAAAAGTTTCTCCAAACTTTATTGATATAGAAGAAAACTTTGACTTAAACTCCGATCACTCAGCAGTAATCCTCATTCTAAGTGAGAGAATAATAAAAAAGAACAAAAACCAACATTAGTTAATAAATCTACGGATTGGGAAAGATTCAGAATAGAACTTGAAAATGAAATAAGACTCAATGTGCAATTAAGAACTGTTCCACAATTGGAAACAGAAGCTGAAAACTTTATCAAAATTATCCAAAAAGTAGCTTGGAGTAACACTAGAAAAATCACTCACAAAACTGCTGGAGTTAACTATCCTATGGAAATCAGAGAATTAGTCAAGGAAAAGAGACGAATCAGAAGAAAGTGGAAACAGACACGTGATCCGGCTGACACAAATATTCTTAATAATAAAACTCAGCAACTAAAGAGAGAAATTCAAAAGTTGAAAGAAGCCTCAATTGAAAGGTATCTCCAAAAACTAACAGCAGATGAAGATACTGATTATTCGCTGTGGAAAGCCACAAAGAAAATCAAATAACCCCTCACCCACATTCCACCCATCAGGTAAAGTGATGGTACATGGGCTAGAAGTAACAAACAGAAGGCTGAAACTTTCGCAGAACACCTTGCTGAAACTTTTCAACCAAAATCAAATGTAGAAACTGATGAAGACGTAATCTTGGAAGAAGAAGAAGAAGACATCCAACAGGTCACCCCAAAGGAAATAGCAACAGAAATTAAAACTATTGTTAACCCCAAAAAAGCGCCTGGATTCGACCTTATCACAGGTGAAATATTGAAACAACTTCTCAGAAAAGCCATTGTTATGCTGACGTACTTGTTCAATGCAGCATTTCGATTAAAACATGCGCCTAGTGTCTGGAAGGTAGCAGAAGTTATCATGCTACCAAAACCAGGTAAACCACCTAACGAGGCGAAGTCATACAGACCTATATCACTACTACCGATTATATCGAAGCTCTTCGAAAAACTCTTATTAAAAAGACTTAGACCTATTATAGAAAGGAGAAATGTAATACCAAACCATCAGTTTGGATTTAGACAACAACATTCTACAATTGACCAAGTTCATAGAAAAACAAACTTCATTGAAATGGCATTTGAAGAAAAATTAATCTACTCAACGATTTTCCTAGATGTGGCTCAAGCCTTAGACAAAGTTTGGCACGAAGGATTGATCTACAAACTAAAAATAATGTTACCAAAACATTACGTTAAATTACTCACGAGTTATATATCAGACAGATTATTCCGCATTAAGCAAGAAAATGAATATTCAGAGTTAAAGGAGGCTAGAGCTGGCGTGCCCCAAGGAAGCGTATTGGAGACCATCCTCTACTTGTTGTATACAAGCGATCTTCCACAACCGCAGAATGTAACTGTTGCCACATTTGCCGACGACACAGTGCTGATGGTTACTGGAACAACCATACAAGAAGTAACTGATAAGCTTCAAGAAGCCAGTGACGAAATACACCAGTGGACTAGAAAGTGGAAAACAAAGCTTAATGAATTAAAATCGGTTCATGTAAATTTTACTGATAAAAGGCTTATAAATACACCTGCAGTTAATTTAAATGGCATCATAGTTCCATATGAAAACACAGCCAAATACTTAGGAATGACCTTAGATACGAAATTGCGGTGGAAAGAGCATATAAAAAAGAAGAGAATAGAACTTGGACTCAAGTATCGACAATTGCACTGGCTACTGGGACTCAACTCGCAATTGTCAATAAATAACAAAATACTTATATACAATCAAGTCTTAAAATCAATATGGGTCTATGGCATACAATTATGGGGATGTGCTAAAGAAAGCAATGTCAAAAGAATCCAAACGTTCCAAAATAAAGTACTACGGAATATGATAAATGCTCCATGGTACATCAGAAACAAAGATCTACATCGTGATTTAGGGATTTCAGACGTGACAAGCGAAATCAAGAGACTCGCCACTAAACACGAAGCCAGACTACATCAACATGGCAACGTCGAGGCATTACAACTACTCGACAACCAAAACATCATAAGAAGACTGAAGAGGACTAAGCCATTTGAACTAGTCTAAATACTGTGTAACGTGTTAATAGCAGAGTACAGTGCGCGATAGTGTAACAAGTGCAAGTGCTTCAAGAAGCAAAGTCAGACTAAAATATAGGACATCAGTGGATGAACTGTAGCTTAAGTTTTATTTAGTTTTAAGAGTTTAAAGATAAATTGATGGTTGGTCTATTAGACCAGTTTCAATAACAAGCGCATATGCGCAAAAAAAAGAGATGCCGAGGGTTTATAATCACTCGTTAGTATAAAGCCTGCAAAGAAAATAGTCTAGGCGATATGTTATATTAATACTCTAATAGCCATTCGCGTGGTATATTTATTGCGTCATTTGCGTGGATTTATAACTCACGGGATGACAACTTGTCCACGTAAATGACAAATTCTACATATATTCGTTCTACATCTATTTATACATGTTGTTACATTATGGACCGTAAAGAAAAGGTGGAAAAGAAGAAGAGAGAAAGAGAATGTGAAAAGAAAAGAAGCGAAAAAATTAAAAATGATCCAGAAAAGAAATAAATGGAAAATCTTACACACGATAACATCATATGTCCAGGCGCGGATCCACGTGGGGGGGGGATATGAAGGAAATTCCCCCCCAATTTTTTTTATTTAATATACTTTAGTACTATAGTTAAACAAATCTTGAATGTAACAGTAGTTAATGTTTATTAAATATTGTGCAATATACCTACAACATTTATAAATAAATATACATAGGATAAAAACAAACAATGTTTGCTTAATTATTATTTCTTTAAAACAATTATTTTTCCAAAAATCCCCCCCCCCCCAAAGTAATTCTCTGGATCCGCCCCTGATATGTCATATCAGGTAAAATAAAAACTACTAATTTTGATTTTACCTGTTATTATACCTTTATTATCGTTAGCATTATCGTGTTAGAAACATTTTTCTATTATAATTAAAGCTCCTTTTTTGTATACTATACTGTAATACTAACCAGCTGTATATGTTCTATACAATAAATTAATCATACTCTTTCTTAGAGAAACAGATTTCAACATCCTTTTTTTTCCCAGAATTTTTACATCCAAATTGTTGATTTCGGGAGAAACACCCAAGCTTGATCCTACCGCTCCTACCTACCTGTGCCACTCGGCATGCATAAAACACATTAACCTTGAATAATACAATATTTAGATTAAATATCTAAATTCTCATTAAGCCATTTAAAATTTCTATTACTCTGAAATCTGGCGACCTAATAATTTTCTAACCCAGTATCCGAGCCCACCCAAAAGTCTTGATGGTCTATGAATGATTAAAGGCAACACCCGAATCGACTCAAAGAATCCCAAGAAATTAAACCTTTAACAATCGTGGATAGTAGCCTCGTCTAAGTAAGATATGAAACGGTAAAGTGTTGGTGAGAAGTAATAAGAATAAAGACGTTTGATGTAGTTATTTACTTTGTATTTTAATCAATTGTATGAAAACATAAAACTGCTTCTATATTCAAATAAAAAGTGTCTCCTACTCGTACACCCAAACACCTTATTGTGCCTAACCTTGTGCATAAAAATAATAAACAACTGTTGCATCTCATTGTTATTTTTTTAACAAGTAGGTACTACAATAACAATTATTGTAACAATCTTAAAGAATGTCACTCGTGACATACCTCAGAGGAGAAACAAATGAAATCCATTCATTCCTTCACAGAGATGACCTCCAATAATGGGAGGATTAGTACTGTAATTTTTAACTAAAATTGAAGGCATATTGTAGGTTTTTACTAAGAAAGTTCAAACAAATTAATCTTTATTTTGAGTTATTTCTCTACATAATTAACAAAACGAACGAAATCTTTATTTTCCTGAAAGCAAAACCAAAAAAATAATAACTATTATATATGGAGTATTCCAAAACATTTCATTAAGTCAGTTCACACAACCTCCTCTTTTACATTAAAAAACAGTTAACAAGCAAATTTATCTCTGATAGTTGAAGATGAACGACTAGATTACCGCATCACTACGCAAAGTAAGCAGTTTTTTACTGGACTCTAGAACATTGGTTCTGAAATACTACAAGAGGTCAACTCGGCGTATTCTCAAGCACAAAACGTGCAATGCTGAAATATATGATCGTAAACATTTTTTAGTCATCGCTTGTCACAAGCCTTTTAAAATATTTAGTTGGTGCTATATCTTTTATTTAAATTGATAGTTACATAACAGATATTTAGCTTATTGTTATATCACCGCTAATGTATGTCTTAATTATGGTGGATTTTTCAGAAAATGCAATTGTAAAGAGAAATCTTTAGCCACAATTTTGTTACCAAATAAGTAAGGCGGTATTATGATTAATAAACCTAAAGAAGAAGTTGAACAATCTCAAGTTTTTCTAATAACATACATAGAGTGTGACCTTGGAACTGGTTATTTAACACCACGATAGATGGATGGTGTAATTCTGCACTTGATCACGCGACCGCGTGTCACAGGTGAAACGAAGAGATTTTCTAACTTTTGCTTTTTTGTGTAGAACGGAATGTATGGATACAAAAATAAAAGTGTTTTCTATTCATGATTCATGGATGATTTTAACCGAGTGTGAAGGAGCGACCAATTTCTTTTTTCAGTTTCTACCTTTAGTTGAATATTTCAAAACGTTAATGTAATGAGTTCAGGGTATTTTTTCGTACGTAGGTTTCTACATTTAAATTTTCTAAATAAACACTATTAAACGAAGTAAACATAATTAAATTGAATAATAACTTAACAGCAGTAGGCGCTGTACTTCGTACATGATATACATATGCAAAGATAGGCAAATCGCTCGATTCTACTGCTTAAATACTGTGGGAGTAGTTTTTCGTGTACTGCCATTCAAGATTGTAATGAATGTGGAAGCGTTTCGTAATAATAAAAACAAGAACCGCAGAAAGGTGCCGTTGTGTTTTGAAGTCAATTTCATAACTGGTTGCTGAACAGAGATCGATGCATTTTAAACTAGAGTAGATAGCGCTTTGCCTCTCTGATGGAGTAGGTGTCGGAGGACCTGCAGCAATTCCAATCAACCTTTACTCTGCCCACGCAGGTGTCGTTTATGCAATAGTTTAAATTAATATTTGAAGTCACGTTTAAACTGTGTTAATATTTATTAGGAATAGCCTTCTTAATGGAAGATATTGATTTATTCCTTAAATGGATATATTTGAAATAACGGCTTCAATAATAATTTAAGTATTACAACTACATTCTACATTACATTATGCATTGCAGTTATATTGTAAAGCAAAAAGGAACATTTGGTCATATGAATATAATGGAGATATAATTATGAACCTTTTGACATCCCTATATATCTGGGGAGCGACGCGGCGCACGTATCTAAATTCGACGTGGTCGTCCGAACTCGATGACACACATGTATTGACAACACCAGTGGCGTGCGGTCCATGGAAGCAAGGGAAGCAATGCTTCCCTTGGGAATTTATTAAAAATAACAACCAATGCTAACAAAAATATTTTTATAAAATTATGGTAATCGTTTATTTAAATTTGTAGTATTTAATCAACTTAAAGCTCAATATCAATTCCGTACAGCAAAAAGTATAATTATTAAGAGTACTATTTTAAATTAGGCTCATTAAACTTGCACGGAAAGGTAATACCGATTCAAATGTGTTACATACACTGCATATAAGCACTGCTTACAACTGCTCTTCTCTTAGCCTTGGCGTGAAATAGCGGGCGTGGGGTAATATAGTAGACGATACTGTTTGGCTGGTGAGCATTGTTTAGCCGTTATTTTTAGTGTGCTTCATGCCCAAATGTTTATTTATTATAATACACACATAGTTTGTTAAATTTAATGTTACTTAAGTAATGTAAATCTGCGAATGAGACTGTATTTTGTCGCATTTTATTATTTCAATTTATAAGTTGTTATAAGTTAATTATAAGTTAAAGACAAATAATTCTATTTAGTTTGCCTGTATGCAAATTTAAAATTGCATTATCGTCACGACTGCAAATTCAGCTGCTTCGGTGAAAGGTTCGAGTACCTTCGATATATCCGAATCGGGAGAATTTTTTGTTCAGTTTGTAAATTATTAATAAAGAATTTTTCGAATACAGTTTTGGAGAGAAATTACAAATTATTAAGAAAGGCAGATCAAAACTAGAACTTTCAAATTTAACAACAAAGATTAAAACCTGTACCGGTATTTTACTAAGAAAGACCGGAAAATTGATACCTAGTAGTAGTTTTTTTAAAATAAAGAATGATAGTCAACAAATTCCATAAGTATAAAGTGTAAAAGTGCTTCTTTGAAAAACTTTTAAGCTTAATAATTATAACACCGTTTTTTATTGTACCTAGCAGGGGCGGATCCAGAGAAGTATTTTGAGGGGGAAATCTTTGGAAAAATAATTGTTTTAATAAATAAAATTAAACAAACATTATTTGTTTCTATTCTATGTAAACTTATTTCTAAATTGGGGGGGGGGTATTATTCCCTCCACGTTAATCCGCGCCTGTACCTAGGTCTATTATAATTATAATCGTGGTTGCTTCCCTAGCCTAAATTCTCACCGCACGCCACTGCAAGCAAGTATCCAAAAGTTACGATTAAAAAAACTTGATTAACGTAATTTGTATCGGAAGTACTCGAACCTTCCACCGCAGCAGCTGAATTTGCATTCGTGACGATAAAGCAAGTTTAAATGTTGCATACAGAACAAACTAAATAGAATTATTTGTCTTTAAAAAAATCCCAACTTATATAAATTGAAATAATAAAATGTTCCAAAATATAGTCTCATTCGCAGATTTACATTGTTTAAGTAACATTTAACAAACATGAAAAATCGAACAAATAACGAAATTATAATAAACATCTGATCACAGAGCACGCTAATAAAAATCACTCGACCTTATACGATGTTAACTGTAGCCCACAACGCACCCGCGACCCGACCGCTACCGAAAGAAAGAAGTGCAGTAAGCAACGAAATCAGTGCTTATATGCAGTGTAAATAACACATTTGAATTGGTATTACCTTTCCGCGCAAGTTTAATGAGCTTAATTTAAAATAGTACTCTAAATAATTATGTTTTTTGCTGTACGGAATTGATATTGAGCTTTAAGTTGATTAAATATTACAAATTTAAATAAACGATAACCATAATTTTATAAAAATATTTTTGTTAGCATTGGTTTTTAATTTTAATAAATTCTTAAGGGAAGCATTGCTTCCCTTGCTTCCATGGACCACACGCCACTGCTTGCTTGTCACACATATTTCAATTATACACAAAATAAAATATACGTTATTATTGTTTTATTTAAAATAGCAGGTTACAAAACTAAGTTCCTTTTGTTACAGATTTTTGATGGTCATTTGCAGTTCGCGGTTCTTAATTAACTAACTTCTCTTTTTCTGTTACAAAATACAATTGTATAATTTTTAATATCTCATAATGAAATGTAATATTAAATAGAACATAGAACATAACACTATCACTAAACTCAGTAGCGGCGACTTGGAGTTGAAAATCCAGTGGGGGCGTATGTGAAACTTACATCCGAATCGCGACGACTTTGTTGTTCAATTTGTAAAGTATTATTATTAGTATTAGATAAAGAATTTTCTTTATACAGTTTCGGAGGGAATTACAAATTGTTGAGAAAGGCAGACCAAAACCAGAACTTTTAAATTTAATAACAAAGATTAAAACCTGCACCAGGTATTTTGCTAAAAAAGACCGGAAAATCGAGTTGCATTATAAATAAATAGTAGTACTTTTTTAAATAAAGAATAATAGTCAACAAATTCCATAAGTATAAAAGACGTATTCTTTTGCACATTGTGATTAAATCTAAACAATCATAAAAATTTGAAAATGTTTTGTCACAAAAGAACGTTGGCAATAGTTACAAGTTTCGTCACAGCACTTTTTATGATTCTATCATGTTAATCACAGAATTTCTACGATTCAAAGGGGTAAGGGGATTACCAATCATGATAAAAATATCTTACTAGGTGGGGGTTAATCAGTATTCAATAGAACGAGATTTGCTAAAAAACTATCAATTCGATTAATCATTATAGAGCAAAAGAATACTGCTGAAGTGTAAAAATTTTTTAAAAAACTTTTAAGCTTAATAATTATAACACTGTTTTTTATTGTACCTAGGCATATTAAAATTAAAATCGTGGTTGCTTCCCTAGCCTAAATTCTCACCGCACGCCACTGATATTCAGATTTGTATGGATTACTAATGTAATATATTTATAATTAAATAAAACATTTTAATAGAATATTATGTATTCATGCCGTGATTCCCAAACGGTGGGGTGCGCCGCCTTGGGACGCGTGAAGTAACATTAAGGGGGGCGTGAGAGCGCACATAAAAAAATCTTATTCCTGGATAAAAATTCAATTTTTTAACAAAAATGTAGATTCATTACATAAATTTGAAAAAGTTATTCCTTGCTTACAAATATTAGAACCTATTTTTAACATAACACCCAGAATTTCACATCTCGTTAAGAAGATTCAGCACCACCCTTCACATTAATAATAATAATAATAATAATTGCTTTTGCATTTTGATTTTTTTGTTAATTAAATAAATAAATGTTATTGCAGTAAAGCTTTTATCTTAATTATCAGGGGGAGGCGTGAGCATTTCATGATATCAAAAAGGGGGCACCATAGTAAAAAGTTTGGGAACCACTTAATTGACTGTTTTAGAGCCCGGAAAGACGATTAAGAACTCTAAAACACTAATTAAGTCCGAAATGCATACATTAGCTTATGTCCGGTCTAAATTAAAATTAATGTTTAATTTTAAGATAAAAATAATTTGAAAACTTCAAGTAGGTAGGTAGTATCTACCTGTTAGACTGTTACCACTGTATCAGTGGTCTAATAGTTACTGTTATTACTATGGATAATGGCGAAAGTAAGGGCAACCATTTTTCTAGCGGGTTCTAAAAATCTTTACAGCCCTAGAGCTATAATTTAACAATTTACTCTATAAAAACTGGTCCATAAACCGGCCAAAATGTCCCGACCGGACATAATTAATATTTATTATAATAGTTTTTACAACAACATTCGACGTTGGAAGAGAACACATTTTTTAAACTCTTTGATTATACATGTATATCTATGTTCACGACTTTAATTTGTTCAACGTATAATAACATTAAAGAAGACAAACGATGTTGACACATTGTAGATCGAAGCTTCGTTTTTACTAATGCCAGCTTCGAAAAACTCCGTTCACAAGTACAGCTTGTACCTAGAATTTTTGGTCAAGACAAATTAACCATCCATGAAGCTTACAGAAGATCAATAAGCAAATTATTACGCTGCTAGAATGGCCGATTCTTTATGTGACATTTCAAAGAAAAAACGTTTATAAAATACGGTACGGGAGATAATGTCACCGACATTGATCGATTACAACCACTCAACGATTTCTCGTCCTTGGTTTGCAAATTTCATGATAATTCTTCAAGACGTTTTCAAAAACTGGGATTATTACACATCTCAACCGAGTTGAGATTGTTGATGAGGAGGTCAAGCTTCAGCCCAACTTAACCACCCGAAAAAATAAGCAAAGAACTACTTGGACCAAAGATATGAACGAATACGTAGTTCGATACTATTATAGATTAACGGAATTGGAAACCAACAATACGCCTTTTACGAAGGAGCTTCATCGATTATTTACTGAACAATTCCCAGAAATGAAGAACAAAACAGTGCAAAATCTTATTGATCAACGAAGATCAATATTTAGAAATAATCATTAATAAATAATAATTAGAGTGTAGAGAAAATTAACATAATACGAAAAGAAGTTGGAATTGAACTTGGAATGATTGTAGAAGACGATAAACAAGAGACACAACCACAAAGTTCTCACAGAGAGACTATCATGGTAAATTCAATACTAGAAGAATATGAAACAAATGTTATGCTATATGACCAGGAAGTCCATGAAGAAGAGACAACAGAATTAGAACACCAAGATGAGGAGAAGTCAGAAAGTGAAACAGAGATCCTATTCAAAGGGAACTTGATGCGATTTGAAGGTATGGACCCTAGATATAGACCAAAGATTCCCAAATTACGAATCGATTATAGAACACCAGAAATACTTGGTGAGGTAAATCAGCTAATAGCACAGAGAGTAGATGAATTAGCGACAATTGAACAAATACATCAACTGATTTATGCAGGAGCTTGGACAGTGCTAGCTAGGCACGGTCAAAAATATAAAGACCAGACAACTAAAGAAGAAAGAATAACTAATAAGCCAAGGAAACGACGTTGGGAACTGCAATTAGAAAAAAAGATTGAACATCTAAGGAGAGAAATGGGTCAACTTACAAGTGCTTTAAAACCGAATGTAAGCAGGAAGTTACAGAAAGTGGTGGACGAGATTATGAAGAAATGGAGTAACACAGAAAACAGAAACATCATCCAAGTGCTCGACTTACTGAAGCAAAAGCTAGCAGTAACAGCATATAGATTGAAGAAATACAGGACATCTATGAACAAGAGAGCAGAGAACAAGCTTTTCAATGAGAACCAAAAAAAGTTCTATAGAGTGATAGAAAACAGCAGTCAGAAAAATGAAACAGGTCAAACACCAGCCAAGAACGACATCGAGAATTTCTGGAAAGGAATTTGGGCACAACCAATTAAACATAAGAATGGGAAGTGGTACGATGAAGAACGTACTCGAACAGCGAACGTGAAGACCATGAAAGAATGGAAAATAGGGACAGAGGAAGTGAAACAGACAATTAGAAGAACCCTCAACTGGAAAACCCCGGGACCAGATGGCGTGCAGAACTTCTGGTATAAGAAGTTTACCTCCACCCATAAAGCTCTAGCGACAGCATTTACAGCTATATTAGAACATCCAGAGACAATGCCAAGATTTATGACGGAAGGCACGACGTTTTTAATTCCAAAGACCAATCCCCCTATGATAGACCCTGCGAAGTACAGACCGATTACTTGCTTGTCGACGATTTATAAAATATTTACTGCAGTGATATCCAGTAAGATTTATTGGCATTTACAGGGAAACAAACTATTGGATGAAGAGCAGAAAGGATGTCGACAGGGTTCTAGAGGTTGCAAGGAACAATTAATTATTGACTCCATCATAACGGAAGAAGCCAGAAGAACAGGGCGAAGTTTGTATACAGGATATGTAGACTATAAGAAAGCCTACGACAGTGTACCACATTCTTGGCTGTTGGAAGTCTTAAATCTTTACAAAATTGAACCGCATATCAAAGAAGTTCTGAAGCAAGCTATGTTGAAATGGACCACGAACCTCAAGTTAAGTGGAGAAGGAGAAATGGTAGATGCTGGAAAGATAAGCATACATAGAGGAATCTTTCAAGGCGACTCATTAAGTCCATTATGGTTTTGTTTAGCCATAAAACCCCTAACATCAATGTTGAACGCAACAAACAAAGGCTATACGCTGAACGATACTACTGCTAGAATAAGTCACTTGTTATATATGGACGACTTGAAATTATACGCGGAAACACAACGACACCTGAAAGTATTACTTGAAGAAACAGGAAGATTCAGCACTAATATCGGAATGCAGTTTGGATTGGACAAATGCAAGATAACCGGAATGGAAAATAAGCAATGGGTCAGATTGGAAGGTTTCGATGTACCAAGAGAACAAGGGAGAGTAGAAGCCATGGAACAAGAAGACTGGTACAGATATCTTGGTTACCAGCAAGCAAGAGGGATAGATAATCCAACATCGAAAGTAGAAATACTAAATAAATTCAAGGGACGAATTAAAGCGATAATGAAGACAGTATTGTCCGCAAGAAATAAGACGAAGGCAATCAATAGCTATGCTGCATCAGTTCCAACTTATAGCTTTGGTATACTCAAGTGGACAGACACGGAACTTGATGAAATGAATCGGACAATGAGGACGCTATGCACTAAACAGAGAGGACATCATCCCAGAAGTAGCATTGAAAGGTTTCACTTGCCGCGAAGAGAAGGAGGAAGAGGTTTTCCTGACATGAGAAACAGGCATTATCAACAAATCCTTAACCTCAGGAAGTATTTTTTAAATATGGCCACTGAATCAAACTTACATGCAGCTATGATAGAAGCAGACAAGAAACTGACGCCCTTACGATTGGCGGATGAAGAGTACGATCCATCAGCAAAAGTAACTCATATAGAAGAAAAGAAAGAAACATGGAAGCAGAAACAATTGCACGGAGCATATCTTGCCCTCCTGCAGCAGGAACACGTAGACGCTGGTAAATCACAAGCATGGCTCAAACACGGAAATCTCATGATAGAAACGGAAGGGTTCATGTTGGCCATTCAAGACAAGGTGATTTGTACTAAGGCCTACAGAAGATACATCATCAAAGCACCAGAACTGCACGATGATAAGTGTAGGATGTGTGGCAAAATATCAGAAACCATAGAACACATCATAGGGGGATGCATGGTTTTAGCTCCTAGAGAATATACCAAAAGGCACAATGACGTAGCCAAAATAGTCCATCAGGAGATTATTTACAACTATAAACACATTAATGAGAAAATGCCATACTTTAAATACGAACCTGAGAGAGTGATAGACACTGAAAAATTCAAGCTTTATTGGAATAGGCCGATTCAAACTGATCGAACGATCACCAACAACATCCCCGATATAACACTTACCGATAAGATGACAGAGAAGACGTACCTGATAGATGTTACAATTCCGCTCGCCAACAACTTAGAACGGAAAAGAATCGAAAAGCTAGAGAAGTATGCACCTTTAGCAGAAGAAGTCAAGCGGATATGGAAACAGAAGAAGGTGATTGTAGTTCCAATTGTTTTGGGAGCAACAGGAGAAGTGCCTAAATCAATTATGCAATCGTTGGAAAAGCTGGGAATTAAAGAATACCTTTACAAGTTAGCACAGAAAGCGGTTATTTTGAATACATGTGCTATTGTAAGAAAGGTATTAGGAGACGATATAACATAAAGCAGCAACAAACACAAACAAATCATCATAGGTGTTATTTTGTTAAAAATTAATGTACAATAGGCAAGAAGTATATTTACCTGTCCGAAAGGGCTGTAAATGAATTGTGGAACCACAGAAGAAACTGTGAGAAAGAAAAGAAAATAATAATAATAATAATAATAATAGACGGGTAGACGGTACAGCCAGCGACCTTAGTCATGTATGATCTCACTTCTACATACCTGGGGATCCTATCCCGCACTCTCCCGGGAATTAAAAATAATAGGGAGGAAAACCTGGCAGGAGGTATAAAATGCGGTCGTGCTATGGTGGGGCCAGCAACCCTGCCAATAGTTTTATAAATCGCTGTGAATACTAGAAGACAAGCGAAACAGGGCGTGACAGAGGTAGGGGCTGCAGCTGTTCGGCAACGTCCTGATGTCCAGCCCCACGCAGTCAATCAGAGTGAAGCGAGTGGCACTCGGCTGCGTACGAACCCACAAGCCACAAGGCCCAAATCCTCATCTGATACCAATTCAGTAAGCAATAATAGCTTGGATGCTCCAAGTGGAGCTCTCGTTATTAATCAGCTACCGAGGAGGGGGCGTATGCGATGGACAAGGGAAGAAAATGCTTACCTTATTAAAGCATACTATATAGCAACGAATATAGGACTAGAAAAGAGGAACTACTCTAAAAAGCTATATGATTTATGGAACAACAAATTTCCTAATCGAGTAGTATCAAAAGAAATACTTGCAAATCAATTAAGATCCGTACTGAGAAGGCATGTTTTCTCAGAAGTTGAGTTAGAAGAAATAAAGAACCTAGCTAAACAAAGCATGCAGACAAGGAAAGAAAACTCAACCGAAACAAAAGAAGAGCCTAAAAGAAGAAGCAGCAGAAGATCTACAGTTACATTAAGAACGCCAACAGAGATCATTGAAAAGACCAACAACGACATCATGGAAACGTATATAGCATACTGTATAATGTTCGAAGGCATTCAGCCGAAGAATAAACCACCATTACCTCGATTAAGATACAACAAGACCACCTATGAATGCATAAAGAAAGTTGATAATGCACTGGTGGAAGAGTTTAAAAGCAGCAGGTCGCTAGAAGAGTCGCATCATATGGTATATTGTGCCGCAAGAACAGTATGCGACATATTAAATATAGAGGTAAAAAGTAAAAAGACCTATAACTCAACAAAACAAGAACCAAGATGGAAAATCCGGTTAACAAAAAATATAGAGGAGTTACGAAAAAAAATAGCATGGTTGCATATATACTTAGACAAACCAAATGAAGCAAGTAAAAAGCTGGGGAAAAAAATAAGAATATTAGCAAAGACGATAAAAACAAAACCAAAGCAGCATGATTACTATCAGCAACTAACTACTTTAAAAGAGAAACTCAAACAAAAATTAGCTGTATACGCATGTAGAATTAGAAGATATAATGACTATTTCTGTAGATATTCTCAAAACAAACAATTCAGAGAAGATCAGAAAAGATTCTACAGACAGTTGGAAAACAAACAAGAAATGCAAAAAACGAGACACGAGCTGAGTCCCGCACCACACATGTATGAATTCTGGAATCGGTTATGGTCACAAGAGGTACCACACGATGAAACTGCCCGATGGATAGAAAATGAGTAAAAAAGAACAGCGCAGCTGCTAAAAATGTCAGAGGTCCACATAACAACACAGGATGTTGAAAAATGTATGAAGAAAGCTCACAACTGGAAAGCTGCCGGACCAGATGGCATTCAGAATTACTGGTGGAAGAGTTTCAGAAACATATATTCAACACTAGCGAAGCAGTTCCAGCACATGCTAACACACCATGAAGAAATACCGGGATTTCTTACAGAGGGGAAAACGTACATGATAGCCAAAACTAATGACGTACGAAATCCAGAAAATTTCAGACCTATTACATGCTTATCTACCATGTACAAAATATTTACATCGATCATAACGGAAAAGTTAATTGAGCATGTTCAGGCAAACAACATTTTAGCTGTTGAACAGAATGGATGCAGAAGAAATACAAGAGGCTGCAAAGAACTGCTATTGATAGACGCCGCTTTAACAAATTATGCAAGAATAAAGAGAAGAAATATTTCAGTTGCATGGGTGGATTACCGAAAGGTGTATGATTCCGTTCCCCATACGTGGCTCATAAAGATTCTCGAAATATACAAAGTCGACGAAAATGTAATCAACACCCTTACATACCTAATGAAACATTGGAGGACAAAGGCAGTAGCAAGCGAATCCGATACATCATATACTACATCCACTATCAGCATAAAGAGAGGAATCTTTCAGGGTGATAGTTTGAGTCCCTTGTGGTTTTGCCTGGCCTTAAACCCATTAAGTTACATGCTGAAAGAAACAAAATGCGGTTTCACAATTGATAAATATACAAGCTCCAGAATTAGTCATCTATTCTATATAGATGATCTGAAACTGTATGCAGCAAACGCTGATCAGCTCCAAAGTCAAATAGAAACTGTAGGTGCGTTTAGTAAAGCCATTAATATGCAATTTGGGCTTAATAAATGTGCTGTATTACATGTCAAAAGTGGGAAACTTCAACACACAGTAGAAAATATGACTTTGATGGACGGATCTGAAATTAAACATTTAAATCTAGATGAAACGTACAAATATTTAGGTATCCAACAAACCCTGAATATTAAAAATAAAGAAATGAAACAAAGTATTCAAAACACGTTTATGTCAAGAATGCATAAAATACTTGCTACAAAACTAAACGCCAAAGCCAAGATCACGGCAGTTAACACATGGGCGATACCAACATTAATGTACACGTTTGGAATCCTCAAATGGTCCAAAACTGACCTCGAAAGTTTAGATAGACAGATCCGTACAGTAATGTCCAAATATAAGTGCCATTATCAAAACGCATCGGTTAATCGACTCTACTTGCAACGTAAGAAAGGAGGAAGGGGTTTATTGCATTTGCAAATATTACATAATAGTGAAGCTCAAAAATTAAGAGAGTATCTATCAAAAGCTACAACAACAATTACATCTATGTATAAAAAAATAGAAAAATACTCACCGTTGTTTATACAACCACGCAATGGCGATAATCAGGTCAACTTAGAGAGCTTAGAGAGAGAGTGGAAACAAAAGGCTCTGCATGGAAGATACCCGGCAGCTTTGGAAAATGAAGAAGTGGATCTGTTAGCATCCACCACGTATCTAAGACTTGGAGACCTCCACAGCGAGACTGAAGCAACCCTAACTGCCATACAGGATCAGGTGGTGCCCACAAGGTCGTACCTAAAACATATTCTCAAACAAAACGTCACATCTGAAAAATGTCGTCTATGCAATAATGGCATAGAATCAGTGCAACATATTAGTTCAGCGTGTACCTACCTAGCACCGAAAGAATATTTAACACGTCATGATAACATTGCCAAAGTTATTCATCAAGCCCTGTGTGAAAACAATAAATTAATAAATACCCGACATCCGTATTATAAATACGTACCTAAGGAGGTTGAAGAAAACACAGATTGTAAAATCCTTTGGAACACCACACTGATCACAGACAGAACGATCGCGCACAATAAACCTGATATCACTGTTATAAATAAAACACAAAAAATATCGTATATTATAGATATATCAGTGCCTCTAGACGATAATATCGGCAGATCATATACCGAAAAGATCAATAAATACCAGGATCTGGTATATGAGGTAAGAGCAATGTATGAGCTGCAAAAGGTGGAAGTTATCCCATTCATCATATCAGCCAACGGGATAGTTCATAAAAAATTTTCTTTAAATCTTTCAAAACTAAACCTACCATCAAATTTAGTTATTACTGCACAAAAAGCTGCTGTATTAGGGACTGTCCATATTGTAAGAAAAGTTCTCAACCAGTAGTAAATACTATTTGTCTTGGTTACAAATGTACAACCCGACAGATACTAAGCCCACGTAACAACAGCAGTCCTAAGTTAAACAAAATGTATGTCTTGGTGACACACCAGACATATATTTGGGCACCAGAAAACGG
This sequence comes from Agrypnus murinus, assembly GCA_929113105.1. Lineage (NCBI taxonomy): Eukaryota > Metazoa > Arthropoda > Insecta > Coleoptera > Elateridae > Agrypnus > Agrypnus murinus. Next base: position 905,170 of record OV816026.1, on the reverse strand, counting down.
AGAATTACAAAAAAAAATAATAATAATAATAATAATAATAATAATAATAATAATAATAATAATTTATTAACTTCTGTAAGACCTTGTACAGGTATTAGAAATTGTCAATTTAAAGTACAAACATACAAAATATTATAAATCGCATAATATACTTACAACATACATACATCATTAGCAATTGACAAACAAGAGATTTAAAAGACAAAACCGACTACGATTAGTGTACCACTATACTGAGTCTCTGAATTAAGTATTCCAGGTACAAACAAAATAATCGTTAAGACTGTAAAAGCTATATTCTGTTAGCAAATGCTTCAGATTTTTCCTAAATTTTATGTATGACTGACTCAATTTGATTGTGTCTGGTAGATGATTATATATCTTAATGGTAGTGATATAAGGTCCATTCTCCGTTTGTGCTAACCGACAACGGGGTACAACAATATTATTTTGTTGTCTGGTAGTATACTTGCTTACTTCTCCGCGTTGTGTGAATTTAGCAAGGTTTTTCCTAAAATATGAGAAGTGAGAAGCTGCTTCAAGAATGTATAAGCAATAAATTGTTAGAATACCATATGTACCTTTCAGTGCTGGTTTCCTTTCTATAAACATCGATTTCTAGTCTTGTGTTTCTAATTACTAGACTGTCAAGGAAGGGCAGTTGCTGTTCACTTCTTTTTCTACGTTGAATTTGATGGTGATAAAATTTTGAATTTAATTGTTCATAAACTCATCAATATTACACATATTTGTATTAAACACCGCGAGAATACCGTCTACGTACCTTAGCCAAACAAAAATATTTATAATTCTTCTTTTATCAACGTTTCAAAATTGTTCATAAACAAATTGCCATAAAGTGATGAAAGTGATAGAGGGTTTCCCATCGCAGTTCCTTCACGTTCAAAATATTTCCCATTTATTTCAAAATTGTTTTGTGGCATACATAATGAAGTTAAACAAATGTATTTCAAAATTGTCCCCTCTTGTACTTTATTTGTTCTTAAATGAGTTTCTAAATATGCAATAGTCGTGTTTACCGGTACGCTAGGAAAGAGTAAACAAACATCAAATGATTCTAAAATTTCCCCATCTTCTAGCTTTAAATCCTTTACCTTATATATAAATTCTAATGAATTATTTGCAACTAAACTATTTATTAATTTTATGGGCAAACTTTTGTATTCATTCACTAACCATTTGGATAATAGATACGTTGGAAAATCTACTCCTGATTACGATTGGCCTCAGCATTAATTTGCCGGTTTTATGTATTTTTGGAAGGCTATACATTTTAGAGGTGATCGGATTCGGTGATGTTAATTTATATTTAAGATGCTTTGAAATCAGGACTGGGCAATTTTTGAGTGTTTCTTTAGTTTTCAAAATCATTGACGGAAGTGGGTTTTTCTTTAATTCAAAATACAAAAAGGCCCGGTATTTAACATTGTATCAACTCTGTTATAGTATACTCTTTTATACAAGATAACTATTTTATTTCCTACATTTTATTTCCTTTGTATAAAGAGTTAATCTTGTACTATTAATACATAATTAGGTATGTTATAGTATGTCCCAGTAATGTTAATGTTATAATGCAATTATTGAATGTTACCTCCACATTTTCATTGATTACCTACATCTCGCGTGAATGTTTCGTATCGTCATTGTATTGACTGTTTAAAAACAACAGCTACTTAACAATATGAATTAAATTTATAATTGCTTTCAAATAACTTGGCTGACCTATTATTTATCATAAAAGGAGCTTTAGGGTTGGCCAAGGCCCCCATGGGTTTTGGGGGCCCTGGTGCACTGCATGATTTTGTCCTATGATAGTTACGACACTGAACACCACCTATATAACTAGGCCTCACAACATACTGTAAACCGTAAACGTCATAGTGACGTCACATACAAAAGCAAAACAAAAGACAATATGTACTGGCATTTATGTCAATTGTTTTGCTGCATAGCGTTTCCTTTATGCCGTTGGTCTTTTTTCTTTCGTTCCCCGCACTTTGTACTATTCTCCCCCGTCTCTGTTACTTCTTAGATCTATCAAACTTTTTTTCTCAAAACTGAATCTTAAGTAGCATGTATCTAAAACTTTCTCTACAACTCGTACTCTAAAACTGGGGGGATTTTTTGGAAAAACTTTTTAGCTCCATCTTGTACAAAGTTATGACGATGCAAACTAAAACCTAGCGCGTTTTTTATTTTTCAGGATTTTACGTAAAAGTGACTTTTTAAAGATCAAGGCCATTACAAATCGACATGTGCCCTCCGGATTCGAATTCAGCAGTAAAATTTACATAAAAAACAGTTTTCAAAACACGTGTATCACCGAGTCCGGACGAACTCTTTAAATAAGCGTTTTTTGAGATGCCTGCTCCTCGACTAATATAACATGTACGTTCGAAAATGATCACCTTTCTAATAGATGCGGATTTCCAAAGCTTTGATTGGAATTTAGTAAATAAACAATCCATTAAAGAGATAGCCCCTTATGATTGTTTTAGTTTCCCACAATTGTAAAAAATGTTTACTAATAGCAATTAATTAAAGTTTCAGTAGTTACATAATTAATGGCGAACATACACAGTATATCCAGCTTAATAATTAATTAATAATGCTTATTAGAAATTCTGTGTAAAAGTGTTCTTAAAAACAAATACTAATATCCGGAATTCTATTGTAGTTTTTAACAAAATTAATTTATAATAGAGCATATTTAATTCAACAAACTATTGTGTGCAGTTGTTCTGTTTCTCATAACCTTCAACCTAATATTCAGCAAGATGCAAATAGGTAGGTAAGTATTATTTTTATGGAGGTCGTCTGCATATTTTTAATATAATTAGTATCTCTAAAAAATTGTATTACGTGACATAATACTATTTTGAGCTTATTGTGTAGTCAATTTGGGAGCTACAAGAAACAGATTACGTTCTTAAGAAAGATTATAACAGCTTCTCTGTACATGTACCTTACTATATGTAAATAATATAGCGTGTACGTAAGTTCTCTTGCCAAATGAAAAAATTCAAAAAGTCATTCTTTAAAAAAAAGCTTTGCTTTACTTAAAACCTCAAATGCTGCCATTAAAATAAACCTATCTTACAGGGTGATCAAAAAAGAGTGACATTGATTTTAATATTTTGCATTTTTTTAAATTTTACTTTGTTTTGTGCAACAGGGTATTGTTTTATTATTATGCATACAAGGCAATCAATAATTCTAGAGTTATTCATTAATATTAAGAATTAAATAATATATCTTTTTACTAAAAAAGTTATATCATCCGTGATTAGCTACTAAAATAAACCTAGTTAAATGTTTGATTTTTTTTATTAATTTACAGAAACAACAATTATCTGTTAGTAACAAAAACAATAATATTTGCTAAATCTTGAACAATAAAGAAAGTGAAATTAAAAAACATCAAACATTAAAATCAAAAGCACTGTTTTTTAATCGCCCTGTATACGGTAGGTTAGTTCTAATTGCAGCATTTGAGCTTCTCAATTCCTGCTAGTTTTTGAGAAAATCGCATTTTAAATTTTAAGTACGCCCATTGCACAGTGGTGTTTGTCGTGTACAAAAACTCAGGTATCTGAAAAACCTTCGATGAATATACATATGTGAATATAAAGATGTGGAATGTAAAAATATATAAATAATATATAAATATATAAAAAATATATAAATATAAAAATGTTGGAAGGGGAAGTAATTAATCTAGTAGTTTGACCATGCAGGTGGGTAGTACTTGATGAGTTGTTGCTATTGGTATAACTTAACGTCATTTGAGTAACCCATTTATGAGTTATGAAAAAGACATGTCGCATTTCGACACATTTAGCAACATCAACGTAGTAACTTTGATGTTACATTTCTCAGAAGTGGTTAGTCGGGTCAGGCTAAAATTTTCGACATTCAATAACCCAATCATTGAACAATATAATCGTGTAAGCCATGTGTCAAGATCGAGTCATTTTCAGGAGTTACTAATAAGGAAAATATGTTCTAAATAATCATTACAGCTACCCCCCATTACGAGCTTTGTAGTTAAATTAGTTACACCCCGTGTGTAAAATTCTGTAGTGCAGCTGGCATTACAATCTAAATAGATTGGGAGCTTTCTAGGAAATGTCTCGTACTTCTCACATCATTCATGATGTGAAATAACACATTTAACTGCTATGTCTACATTTCTTCAGGATTCTCACTTAGAAATCGGTCACCATAGATGTTACATAAGTGTTAGTTAGACGACTAGGAGACTTTCATATAATTCCTTAAACTTCTAGAGCTATTTGTTTATAGATGCTGACAATTCTATTTTTGTAAGTTTCAGTCATAAATGTGTTTGTATAACTTCGTCGTCTTTTTTATATTTTATTTTTTTAAATATGTTAAGATTAAACTTGGACATCATCAGGTTATTTTATGATCATGCATGATTTATTTATGGATTCCACCATATGAGACTAGTACGTTGGCACGTTATTTTCCTATAATTTAAGTGTTACTGGTTTCTTCTTGCATTATAATATGTTTTGGTTATGTTGGAAATTGTATATACATTATCATTTGTAAATTCAATATCAGAAATATGACCAGCTTTGACTAGAACACACACGCACGCGCGTACACACACACTCGCATGCACGTGTACATATTCACTTATTCAGTCATTTATTTACAATTCTGACAGATTTCATAATCATTCCTAGTTCAGCGAAAATAGACACAAAAACGTACCATGTTCGGAATAATTCCGATGCAGCTGATTTTTTGGGTGAACCTTTATATTATCGTTCTAAATGAAATGTCATCGGTCGCCGCTAAAGATTTTAGGCAAGGTCAAAGGTTATAAAAAATATTTTTTTGCTAATATTTCGTTAACGGTTAGTTTTACGATAAAAAATACTTATTATCAGATTTGTAGCTCATAATTTCCTATAAAAAAGGTCTAATGACTTTTTTTCATAGTAACCGTTTTCGAGAAATAGCAACACATGTCTATGTGTTGTTACAGTCTGTAACTTTCATATTTTTGAAGAAATGCACACCTTTCCAGGCCACCTTCGAGCTGTAGTACTCAGCGTGTTTTTACAAAAATCGACTGTTCCCCAGGAATCATTTTCACTAACAGAATACGTTTTCTCCTTGCTACGCATAGAGCTTCCAAGAAGTTTATTTAATAATAATAATATTCATTCATTGCCCAACAGGATACCAATTACAGGACAGTTTTAGGAAAGACATGTAATATATTTAATAGTATGTATAAGTAAATAAAATAAATATCTACAATGTAAAGAGTAATATGTAAATATAAAATATATGAAATAAGTAAATAAGTAACAATGTAGAACAAATTAATAACAATGCGGTAGCCGTATAGATTCAACTCTACTGGGTAAACGTTGTTTACTATTCCATTAAAACAAAGACATCTTCATATAATTTATTGGCATTTTTCGTCATGACTTAACGGCGCCCTAAACCTGAGGTTGGTTCTAGCTCTTGCAACGGTGAAAGTATTTGTTAATCGGCAGGTAAATCTTGGTACGTGGGAGCAAACGTAACTTAGAAGTTGAGAACAATCAATTTTGTTGTTTGTAAGCTTTGCTAGAAACTCAGCACTACCACGCTCACGTCTTGTCTGAAGTGAATCAAAATTATGTTCACTTAATAAGATACCATAATCAGTGTTGCGTACTGGAAAAGTTCCAGTTTTCTTAAATGACAAATACTTTAGAAATTTTCTTTGTATTCTTCGACGCAGAGTTGCTCCGATATATAAAATGTATACCAAATAATTGTAGCATATTCGATTTATGTGACAGTCATAGATATTTAACTTTTGTAAAATGTACACGGCTCAATAAACTTGTGCATTTATCTTGTTTTTCTCCAACATCTAGTAACAACATAACATCTAGAGTTATTCAACGGCATTTTTATCGAGTGTAGTATCAAGTTCAAATATGACTAGGTAATTAACTGGACACTGAAGACAGAGGATGGACATTGAAGAACAACGTTTTGAAGCCAATTTAAACTCTACTCCCACCTGCTCCAGACATACTGCTGAATACTATTTTTTGTAATTGCAGCAAGGCCCAAGCAGCATTTAAGTAGCAGTAACTGAGATCGGAACTTTGATTGAGTAGTTGTTACGTAACTGCAACTAAATTTATGACTTTATAGGTTTAATTTCTTCAATTCGGAATATTTTAGTAATTGTGTAGTTGTTTCTACTATTTATTGGAACTATGTAGTTTCATTACTTCTGAGTAACTATTAAAGTATGTGGAACGGTATTGCCACTTAGTATACTAACTTTAAAGTCGTTGCAACTTCAAAGTGGTATTATGATTGTAGCAGTAACTTGCCCGAAGCTACTTTAAAGTTTTTAAAACCTTACAGTAGTATTGAATGTAAAACTTACATTTTTGCTACCCAGGAGAATCACATTAAAGTAATTTTTCGTAAACTACTCCATCTCCATATTTACTTGTAAAATGTTGGATTAATCAATAATCATTAATCAATTTGCAATTTGTTATGATTGTTAATAGATGTTTTACTATATAACCTTCAATAAAAATAACAATTGGTGCGAAATTGTGCCTTAGGGATTGTTATGTATGTACCTTGAAGTTGGCGACATTTATTTGTAGTGATGTAACTAACCAATCCTGGCCCGTCCCCTGGGCGAGCGTCAGTAACACTTGAGCCGGCTTGAAGGATACACGTCTTCTGCAGTCTATGCATTGTCTATGTAATTCACCCTGCTCACTGAATATTAATAAAGTTAATTAATGACAATAATTGAGTATCTTTCATTTCAACACATAAAAGAACATAATAGGAATAATATAAAAATGGATTCTATCATGTGTATCAACTTATAAGTATTTCGTGTATATTTATCTTATTTTATTAGACATTTTTTTACTAAAAAATATATTTAAAGAAGGCGCGTTGTTATTTTTCGATCTATCATCATCATATTTAAAGAAAAGAAAAATGGTTTATAATTTTGGAATGACAAAATAATCAAACATTTCATCGTTCTTTGTATTAAGTACGTATTACAAATAAACTGGTAATTCATTTTGTGACACGATCCAGCATTATATAGTATAGAAAATGATAGAATATTTGTTAAGTTGCAAGAGCAAGAGAGAGCAACCACGCGACACGATGTGTCAAAGAGAAAAGAAGTTCCAAGAAAGTAGCAATTACTACGCCGCCACGTACATGCTACCCAAAAATTATTCCCCATTTTGGTTCCAGGCACGTAACAAAACCGTAGCAATTACGTGCTTGTGACTAGTGGCTAAAACTTAATAGTTCCACCGGTAGTTCTGGTACGTAGCGATGACTAAAAATGCTGCTTGGGGGGCTAATATCCCAAGCATCATTTTTAGTCATCGCTACGTACTAGCAACTACCAGTGGAACTATTAAGTCTTTACCAACTGTCACAAGCACGTAATTGCTACGGTTTCATTACGTGCCTGGAACCAAAATGGGGAACAATTTTTGGGTAGCAGATACGTGGCGGCGTAGTAATTGCTACTTTCGTAGAACTTCTTTTCTCTTTGACACATCATGTTGGGTGGTTGCTCTTTCTTACTCTTGCAACTTAACAAATATTCTATGATTTTCTATACTATCATGATTACTATTTTATTTGTACTTAATAATATAAAAAGTGACGAAACGTTTGATTATTTTGTCGTTCCAGTATACCAAAATTAAAACAATTGCAAATTTTCTGTTAAATATAATGATGATAGGTCGAAAAATAACAAGGCGTCTTCTTTAAATGCCTTTAATAAAATATGACAAAAATACTTATAAGTTGATACACATGATAGATACACATTTTTATATTATTCCTGTTATGTTCTTTTATGTGTTTAAATAAAAGATACTCAATTATTGTCATTAATTAACTTTATTAATATTGAGTGAGCAGGGAGCACTACATACACAATGCATCATAGTGCGAGCTTTATTATATCTTGTGGGCGAAGACTTTTTAAAAGCTTTATTTATTCACGTAATATAATAAAACAATTAATATTATTATTTAGTTATTTATTTGTATATATGTTTGCAGTTGATATAATATTATTATTTATAATGAAGAGAAAACTTTATCTATTTTTCTAATCACAATACAAATGTATACACATTTCAAATTCAATTTAAAATTCACGTGTAAATGATATTAAATAAAACACAATTTCCACTGCATGAATCTATAGAAATGTGGATTAAGATTCCAGAAGTTCTAAACCTTTGAGAACAGTAACCGAAAAAGTGTAATCGCAACCATACAAAAGGAGGATTTAAAAGAAAGTCTTATTAAGGCTGTTTTACCGCTTTGCAAGAATCCGTAGATAACATGGGTGTACCACTGTTTAGTGGTCAAAATCATTCTATCTATTACTGACAAATGACGTATATACTTGCTAGAACTACTTACACTCCTTCTGTACCACATTTCATTATGAAATTTCTTCGCATCGCAAAATTTTCGTACTAACTTTGTGTACGTTTTTCATGATTATTATTAATGCTATCGAAATTAATTTTTTTTAAATATCAAAATTAAATAATGGCCGATCGATTTGTGGTTTTAATTTTTTTATGTTTGAATAAAATCTTATATAACTTTTTAACAGATTATTTTTTGCAAAAATGGAGACCACAAATCCGTTTGTATCATCAACACCATCACTATTTGAAAATTTAAAAAATATTGGTCGTATAGCAGCCGAGAAAAATCTACACAAAGTTCATACGCTTGGGAAAACAGCCTTAACATGTATTTGTTATTTTATTAAACATTACTTGGGATTGTTACATCGTACATGTATCTAAATATTCGATATTTTATTACTTATACTTTTTGTTTAATTCTTCCGTCTTCGAATTCTTTCAAAATAAAAATAACGGCTGGTTAGCTTCTGATGATCTTTTTAATCTTTTAATTCACAGGTAAATAAAGGAAGTCCCAAACACAATTTTAACGGTAAAATGATTCATCATGATAAAATCATTCATTTGTTCAACTTGTTTCAAAAAAGATTAGCAGCAAATGCAAACGACTTTAGTAAACAATAAACCCTTCTGGTTTTTTCTACTTTTACTTCGTGGAACTACATAATACAGTTTGTACTTACTGAAATTATAGTATAACGTGTTTTTGTCGGCACTATTATTTGTCACCGAACGCATATAAGCAGCTTAATACAGAAATAATTATTTGGTTTCACATTTTGATAGCTTGTACGTCTATAGATCTTCGCTTAGTTGTTTGGTTTTTATCGTTTGTAATGATTGTTAACATTGTCGTGTTGTTTGTTGTAACTATTCGTATTGTAGTATTACATAACGCACATAGTATATTATACATACCTAAGTATGACGGATATTGTTAAAAAAAGAATGGGTTGTGTACTAAAGATTGGTGAAAAACAGATTTCGATAGTTCCAGACTTAAACGCGCACTATATGAACAGCAAGTTTTGAAATTTTGTCAGAAGAAGTGACTACCTGCAATATAACTTGCTCGAACAATAGGGATTATAAAGGTTTATGCAATTACAACTACAATATTTAGAAAGTGTTTTTAAAAATTGCTTGCAATATGTTTGGCACCCTCGTTGTCCATAAGAACACATACTGTAATCCCAACGTGAGACGGCCAATAGATGATTTGCCAAAGACTCTTCGTAAAAGACTAACTTTCTAAGATTAAAATAAAGGTATTTAAACGGTAATACAATCTTATCTATATACTAAACAATTCGCATGAGGTACTACATATTAAGCAGTTCTCACGAAAGATAATACAATCTTATTATGAAAGATAATATGATCTTGTTTGCTTGCTGATAGTGTGGTTATGTCGTACGTGACTTACAGACACAAGATATGTGTCCTCCAAGCCGACTTAAGTGCTACTGACGATGACGGACGGACTAGGATTGGCTAGTTACAGCACTACAAATAAATGTTACCAACTTCAATTTACATACACAACAATTCCTAAGGTACAATTGGCACCAATTTGTTATTTTTATTGAAGGTTATGTAGTAAAGTTTTGGCCTCCAAAATTTTACAAGTAAATATGGAGGTGTAGTTTACGAAAAATTACTTTAAAGTGATTCTCCTGGGTAGCAAAAACGTAAGTTACTTTCAATACTACTGTAAGGTTCCGTTACTTTAAACGGTTAAACAATGGTTCTAGACAGGTGGCAGGAACTTTCAGTACTACTTTAAAGTTTTAAAAACTGTAAAGTAGCTTCTGGCAAGTTACTGTTACAATCATAATACCACTTTGAACTTGCAGCGACTTTAAAGTAACTATATTAAGTAACAACACCGTTCCATATACTTTAAAAGTTGCTTAGACATAATGGATCTACATAGTTCCAATAAATAGAATATAAACAACTACACAATTACTAAAATATTCTGAAATGAAGTAATTAAACCTATAAAGTCATAAATTTAGTTGTAGTTACGTAACAACTACTCAATCAAAGTTCCGATCTCAGATACTGCTACTTAGATGCTTCTTGGGATATGTTGCACGATATAAATCACGACGATTTGTGTGCGTCATCAATGAAGATGTAACAGATCCATTCTGTTCTTAAGGCATTCTGCGGAAATGCAGCAGCTAGGAGAAGAAGACGAACAAAATATAAACCTAGAAATGGAATCTGAACAAGATTAATTGCTTGTTTCAACACATCATATTGCGGATTACTACTGGGAATACCATGTTAAAAAACGGCCGGATACTCTATCTTGAAGGTAGTGTGGAAAGAAGTGAAAGTTACAGTCTATGTATGTGTTGTTATTTCTCCAAAACGGTCACTCCTATGAAAAAAAGTCATTGAACCTTTTTTTGTAGAAAATTACGTGAGTTACAAACTTGATAATAAGTTTTTTTTATCGTAAAACTAACCATTGACGAGATATTAGCAAAAACCCGTTTTTGGTTCCCTTTAACCTCGTGTAAAATCTTTAGCGGCTGACCGATCGATGAGGACTTTTGTCATTTCATTTAGAACAATAATATGAAGGTTCGCACAAAAAATCAGTTCCATCGGAATTATGGTCTATTTGGTATAATAGACTAGTCTATGTGTCTGTGGCCTTAACGTTGTAACGTAAGGGGCGACTAAAATAATCTAAATATTATTTATACGTTGAACAACTCTATCTAAAAGAGTTCTATATGGTTCGATGCAGAAATTTCAAGAGAAAAGCTTGAACTTATCCAACATCATTAAAAGCCTAGTTTGTTAACAATATACTACGAACAGCGTGATTCCAATTGCATTAACATGCTCGACGCAAACTCGTGCGTGTTCACGCACGCACACGCGGACTAAACGAACAGCAAAAGTCCTAAAAAAGCATAATGTACAATATTGCAATATAATATTGTTCGTACCATTACAAGCAGGTTTCTTAATAATGAGTAATCATAGTTTACGGAAAAAATAGCTGGTACGTACTGTATTTAAATTTCATTAAAAGGGTACTCTTAAACAGATGTATACGACGTGTACTTTCTTCGACAGTAATAAAATAATGAAAAGACGTCAATGCTGGTATGACGAAAACCGTTATATTTGCTTTATGGATGAATGTGAAGTAATTTATAAAGATCTCCTTGAGTGATCACCGCGAAGTTTAGTGTAATGCTTGTTAAGAAACGGTTTTAAGTCAGTACCCTCGCAGCGCGCGCGTATGCGTATAGTGGACGGCACTTTTATAGAGGTAATTTAGCATTAACATACCGACAAAATTGCAAGAAAAAGATAACTGTAAAAGCAGACATGTACCAGGGTAATCAAGTGAATAAATGAAACTACCAGTTCTTGCACTTCAATTGAAACAATTGTCGCTTTTAGTTGAAGTAACAAAATCGTAAACCTGGGTTGCTTACTGTAGGAGTTTCGTGAAGCTTAAAAACTTGTATCGCTTTTTAGTGTGTGATTGTGCAATAATTCCAATCAGAGTTTAACTAATGCAGCTCTTGGATATTTATTAGAATACGGAGCTACAAGGTTGTTTTTCGTTCAGATCGATTTCATCGACATAGCAAACACCTGAATCCATTAGGAGCAGAATTTACAAACACAAATAGGAAGCCATTGATTTATATTATAGTCTGTTTTCTTCCTGTTAGAATCTTCCTTTTAAAAGATACAACAGTTTGAACGAATGAAAACATCAAATTTAAAAAAATGGTAGCTGCGCCATTTTTGATATATCATTATGTCATTTTAAAGCTTAAGATATGTACATTTTAGTTATATATTACAATTTGATAACTTTTCAAACTTATTTTTTCAAGATGGCATCTGTGCACTGTTGCCGTTGAAATTGCTATTTTTTTCCTGATTTGTACCCCATGTTGCAGTCCCCAGGCTAAGTTTACAGATCTGGTTTTTGTGTACATTATCTCTACATATAGTATAATAAGTACATACAAAATTATCTTCTTTAAAGCCCTGCTTATTTAATAAAAATAGCTATTAAAAATTATTGAAACTATTGAAAATTATTAAAATTTGGAATCCAAAAAGGTTATGTGAGAGACCAAATAAAATACTGAAATTTTTGTAATAGCTAGTCTTTGTGGGTATCTGTATTGCTGATTTAGGCTAATTCTGTTAGTTTTACTCCTTTAATATAGACTTTTGAAAAAAAATAATTTTTGATGTTTCGCCTTGAGGTGTGTTCGTTAATTTTTCTACAGTCATACTCGACTGTAAAACCGCATTTTCTGGACTGTAATCGCTAACGTAAACATGGATAATACGATGCAGTATGAAATAACAGTAATTTAGGTTATAAGTCCTGGAAATGGAATTTTACAGTCGAGTAAGATGTTACGACAAGGCGACGAAGGATCCGAGTCCGGAATATCAAAACGAGACTGTAAGACAATTTCCAGGACGTATGACGTAATGCGTTTTATTTCATACTGCAATTATTGGAATATTGGTTTAATTTAAAAAAATATATATAAAATAAATTTCCGAATGCAAAATATGGAGTTGATTGATTGTATTTGCGTCCGGTAAAATTTTTAATACTAGACTGTAAAATTTTTTACAGTTAACTAGACTGTTAAATTGCATTTTCTGGACTGAAGAGTTTGATGTAAAATTGACAAATGTGACACAGTATGAAATAAAAAATTTTACAGACGCAGATACAATCAATCAACTGGACAGTTTTAGTATGTAATCAATTACTATGGACACTCGTTCTTTATAGATGTCCATATTTTGCATTCGGATATTTATTTTATATATATTTTTAAATTAAACCAATATTCCAATAATTGCAGTATGAAATAAAACGTATTACGTCATACGTCCTGGAAATGCTATTACAGTCGCGTTTGGATGTTCCGAACTCGGTTCCTTCGTCACCTTGTCCGTAATATCTTACTTCACTGTAAAATTCCATTTCCAGGACTTATAACGTAAATTACTATTACAGTCATACTACTATACTAGACTGTACAATCGCATTTTCCAAACTGAAAAGTTTAACGTAAAACTAACAAATGTGACACAGTATGAAATAAAGTAAATTATGAACTAGATAACAAGTATCGTTTTTTATTATAACAAAGGTTAAGTAATTTGCACTTTCTCGAGTATGGAATACATTTTGTTCTCTATTACCTTAGCTAAGGGCCACCCTTAATTGTGTTTATTACATTTATAAATACATTGCTGCTTTGGACACACATTGCATTATTTTACATTTATTTCTTTATCAGCTTTTAATCCTCGTCTTTGGTTAAGACTTTTTTAACTATAGTTATTTATATACAATCTTCCATGAGTTATCTCGTGCTATTGCAGATTTTGGACAGACATATAAACTTGTTGTAAAGACTGAATAAATTGACCAAAATAAGTACCGATTTAGAAATCAATAACTATAATGATTTTAAAAGGATTCACAGATTAGTGCAGTCCGCGTTAGTATCAGATGTCTCGTTTTAGACTATTTCGAGGTTTTGCAAGGCGATTTAGAAGCCACACTTCCCTTCATTTTTGAGATCATAAATTTAACTACAATCATTTTTTAAATTACTCTATTAATTAATTTTGAATTAAATAACTAAACATTCATTATTTCGTGTTTGAATTGCTATTTTAACACATGATTCATAACTTCTACTACCAATAAAATACCTGGGTTTCATCTTGACTACGGTTTGTAAAATATGTTTATTATGGCGCTAGCGATAATTTATTCGCATGTGTGCATACACAACTTTAATTAAAATATGAATTTCAACCAGAAAACATATCTCCTTTTAAGTTAACGACGTGTCAACTTTGACAAAGCTTTGTACGATCATCAACGTCTGGTCAGGAAATTACATAAATTCCTGTAGATTTTAATGTTAGATCAAAGAAAGGAACCTTCACAATTATCAACTAATAGTTATTTCTCATTTTTTCGTCTTATACAAAAGTGTGCATTTATTATTTACGTAACTTGACAGAGAAAAAAAGATAAATAAATGAAGAAGAAATTAGAACCCCAAGGAAACAATAATAACTTGGCAGTAATTAATTTTTGAAATTAAAAATGGTAGTGGTATAATATGATGAAATATTAAAAACACAGCTGATCGTTTCCTTTGTGCCTACCCACCATTGTTTAAAAATATTGGTATTGCTTGCTATCAATCGATTAATTAATTAAAATAAAAGTCAAAACAAATTTAATTAAAGATGTAGGTTGTTATAATATGAGAGCTGAAAAGGTAATACAATGACATTTGAAATGGGGTTAAGAGAAAATATTTTCATTCATATCCAAAAATTATGATAATACAAAATTCTTAATTTCATTACTGTTAAAAGCTTTGTAGGATTATAATTATTTTAAATCATATAAATACGTATTATGTATGTAAGTTTTCATATTAAAATTATCCTTTTATACTCTGTGCAACAATCAGATGCAAAGTTTTCTGTGCGTTAGGGGTAAGAAGATGCTATAATTGCAACGGTTACGGGCATAAGGCTAGTGAGTACCGAAAAGAAACAACATGTCCACGATGTAGCGGACCGCATAGTCTAAAAGAGTGTAAGAGTAATGAGAAAAAATGCATTTACTGCCTTAATGCAGTACGGAAATTAAACCTGAAATTCAATGTGGAACATGAAGCCTGGGATAAAACGTGTCCGGTTTTGCAGCATTATCAGGAAATTGAATATAATAAAGTTGATTTTTTAGGTTAAAGGAAAATCGTTTACATGATGATAAAGTAGAAAATTGTGGAATTATATATACTAATATTGAAAAGTACCTTGCGCATACCGAACAACTGGAAATCCTAGCAGAAATGTACCAACCACCCTTACTAATGATAAGTGAAACGTGTACAACTGACCAGATTAATGATTGTGAACTCAGTGATAACTATAACATATTAAGATGTGACTCCCATAGTAGGCACACTGGAGGCGTAATAATGCTTTTTAGAAAAGACATTAAATTTAAATTTCTAACAAAAGACATACTTGAAAAGAACGCGTGGATAATGAGTGCTAAGGTGACCAAAGGTCTCCCTAGCGGCATATATACCGTATTGTATCATTCCCCAAACCAAAGTGACAGTGAATTCCTCCATCTTCAAGAGATTCTTGCCCTAAACGTAAACATTTTGACCACTTTTTTACAGTGGAATATGAAGGAGATAAATCACCATAAACGCCGTCTAAACGTTGTTTGATTTGATTAGGCGTATGCTCTTCTTTTGTTAAAAATTTAATGACAGCGCGGTACTCAATTTTCGTTAGCTGCGACATTTTGATGCACTCGAACACCACGATGCTTGAGTGGCTACTAAAATCTATTACGCTTCTAGCCGTAATATATATAGTGTAGGGCTCTTACATGTTCCACTATGACGCAAACGAGTTTGAACATGTTGGCACCTGTAGAAGCCTGCCGGGCCGAGAATTTATGGCGCATACCTCGTACGTTTCAGATTTATGTTGAGAGTTTCTTTAATTTTTTATTTGTTTTGTTCATAATATTTGTTTGTTTCTTGTTATAGTCTTAGTAAATGAATACGATTTATTAGTTATTGCATATTTGTTATCTGGATTGTTTATTATTATTTTATTTTTAATAATATAGGTACAAGAGGTACAAAATATACATACATTTGCTTGATTTGATTATAATGTTCAGAAACATATCATATAACTATTAGGAACTTTTGATGTTTTGTATATGTATGTATGTTATACCTACTAACAGGTTTTATTTTCATATAAAATATCAAATATTTATAATTTCTGTATCTTTCAGATACATAGGTTGGTTCACAGTATTATAGTTTAACAAATGCTGAGATTATTTTTTCATAATAAAATTGGCAATTGTATACACTTTTTTTATTATAACATCAAAGAACCTGCTTGATAAAGTTGAAATCTTTGTGCTATAAATAGTATTATTTATGATTTTTTTTATAAAAGGTCATTTGACCACATTTCTTACATTTGTTTTACAATTACAATACAAACCACTAAGAATGTTATGTAATAAATAGGTAAAAGTCACATTATATTAGTTTATGATCTGATTTATCTTTAAAAAAAGAAACAAAGTTGTAATTACGTATCTAAACATTTTAAAATTCTAAATAGGAAAATCATAATCATAAAATCATAGATTAAGGTTAATATAAAAGTATTATTATATCGATTATTACAATCGCCGAATATAAAATCTAAAAAATAAATAAAAATTATAAGTCGTTGTCTTTAAGTTTGCATAACTAGTAAGAAATTTGGAATTGTTTAACTATACAAATAATTACAATTAAATTACAATTAATTAAGTTAAAACCTGCTTTATTAAGGTTTATAACATACATATAACATACCTTTCTATTTTTTAATGACCTTTCTTGCTATCTCGTTATAAAGGAGTAATCAAACCGTTTGGCAATGACGGAAGTGCGGAGAAAATCACCAACTTAAAAAAAACAGTACATGAAATATTAATATTACCACTACCATATAAATTATTTATTCATGGTTCAAGCAAGGATGCTTCTTATGATTACCTATTCGTTTTTTCTTATACACGAATAACATAGCAGGGGGATATAGAATTTGATTGTTATCTTTAAATCTCTATTCTGAAACAATCTATATAGCTACAATCTTAACTTTATTCATTAATAGTTACTATTCCAAAAGAAAAAAACATAAAGTAACAATTATAGCCCAAGTTAACTTCATCTTATAAGATATTTATCAATGATATACGATTCTTTGTTTATTGTTTGCCAATTTTTTAGCAATAACCACGATTATTCAGATACTACATTCATAAACCTAAATTTCCCTATATTACTAGTTAGTAGAACACTTTTTAATTAGAAAACTTTCACAAATCCTTTTTATTCAGTACAAAAGGAATATATTTTTAAATCCAAGAGATCAACATTCAAACATAATCAAAAAATCAAGAAAATTAAAGCAAAAAAATATATTGTGTATATCAAGTTTTCATAATTGTGTGATATTATTGTTTATATCTCTATTTCTTGTTTTAGTGCAAATGGAAATCAGATTTACTACTATCCTAATTCCATTACTATTTTATTGGCTAGTTCCTATTTCGGAGCGTAACGACCCCTGTTACTCGCATTTATATTAATTCAAAGTTTCTTAATAGTGTTTCATATTTTTATAATTACAAATTTAGTAAATTCACGAAAATAATGATATTTTAAAGGAACATGTCTGGTAGCGACCTCTTTTGCAATTAGCGCTTTCTCAACTATGGTAGTGTATACTTATACATCTCGCAATGCTAAATACAACTACAGTTAGTTCTCTGATTCAAGTATGACCTTCACGGTTGCTAAATAAATAGTCTCCATCTTCGTTGTAATGTCGTGTTGAAAATATATAATTTTGATTGTATGTATATCGTATGGCCTAGGTGAAGCCTGGTTGTTAGAGTTTTCATGTCGCGATAACGCCTGTGACATGTTCTAACTACTGACAGTATAAAATTGGTAACCGGTACCCAAGGCCCTTAATCTTATACTCTTTATAGGTTGCCTCAGTGAGTATTAGCTAATGAGGACGTGAAACATCAGAGGGCTACCAATTCTATATCTCACATATTCATTTGATATTATGACATCTGTCTCTGTCTTATAGCATCTTCGGGTCATTTGACGCTTTAAAAGCTACATTCTAATATGAAATGAAGTGAAAAACTACCTTGGTTACCAAATATATTCTATGCAATTATATTAACTTTATCTTTATTAAATAATTTACTTTAGACATTACTAAAGAAACTGATTTTTCTAATTATTCACGGGAATTAATTATTTTGCATTATAGTATGTATCATTCAATGTTTATTTTGAGATTTTACACTTATTGGTAATTAGACAAGAAATTATGTGCTTAAAATTAACATTGTCCTTACGTACAATGTATATTAATTTGTTTTTGTCAATTTACAAAAATATGGATGTCTTTTTTATAATACGATATATTATGTAGTAGCATATGATGTGAGATATTGACATGAGATCTTTTGTATGTTACTAATAGTCTGTAGCTGTGCGGGAAACAAAAAGCCTCCGTGATCGCCTATAACTGCCCGAAATGCGGCTAACGTTGTGCAAGTTGTCTGTCCAACTTCTAACCCTAATCAACGTTGCTTAACTCTGAATACCGTTTGACCAGTACTCACATCGCTATGTTTTTGCACAATAGGTGAGTTTTCTGAATTTCCTAAATTTAAAACCATTATTTAGAATGACAATCTTCCATTTTCTCCCCTTTTATTAATTGTGTTGTTTTCTTTCCTTTAAAGAGGAATTCGCATAATTTAGACAATTTGGAAATAGGCGTTTTAAAATGGAATCTTTTCCAGAAGCTGATTTAACTTGGAAAATTCCGATAGTTTTGGAAATTTTCAAGAAGTTGAAGTAAGCTAGTTTATTTTGAGGCTGGTTTAATTTGGACTAAATCTTGGAAAAAGGAACTTAAGTTGGAGAACTTATGGGGACTGGTCTAATTAAAAGAAACTGATATTAGATGATAAATTCTAAATAAAATAAAAACTTCTTAACAAGGAAAAGAACGAGTGGTAAACAGGATTGAAGATTTTAATAAGTCCTATTACTGTTATAGAAAAGAAACTTCCAGGTTTCGAAGTAAGTTTTTAGAAACTTAACTGGGAAAAGTCCTTCGCGATTGTAAGTCTAGTTAAATACTACTACCAATTAAACTTTTCTCTCATTTTCAGCTGTAATTCTTAAGCATTCTATATACTAGAGTCCAGATTTCTTATTTTACTGACATAAAATAAAAACAGATCAACGTTTATGTTTTTCTTATGTATAACAGGATGGCGATGCTCTGGTCCACTTCTGAATTTAGAGTCAAAACACCTTTTTGTAATTAATATTAGCTGCGTTGAGTTATTTATTTTAAATGAATTTCGGTGGTACCCAAAATACTTTTTTAGCTCGCTCCAGAATTTGCCTTTTGTATTTGATTACGAGAACTTCTTCAGCGTGCTTTTGATAAAACTCCTGCTAACCAAGACATGAGCAAAACTTATTATTATTATCAAAAGTTATAAAAGAGACACTTAGGCTCCAAACGTGGGAGCAAAATAGATCAACATGTTGAGTTTCGCTTAATTTAATCTAAACGACTATGGCTAAAATGCGTCGTTGACATAATAGTATTCAGTACTCTAAAAGTCAATTGCAATGGTATATGCAACTGGTATATGTATACTATACGACTGGTGAGGCTAAGACGGTATTTTTTTAGTAATTACTTATCCTTGTTATCTCCTTTATTATACATCTAATCTATCTGGTTATGTGTTTTATGTTTAACTTGGCGCTCTACCTTACCAGTTATTACTACCAGTAATTAATCCATAAATAACTCCGTTATTTACGGATTGATTTGGGTGGGGTTGCTTTGTTTGTATCGGATCATTACCCATGAATTGGTAGACAATTTCGGAGAATGGTCCTAAATATTACACCACTCTTCACTTACTTCCGCTTTCTTACATTCTTTCATATTTTCAACATCATTATTTAATTTGACGCAAACACAAAATTTAAAAATGCTACTTTTCAAAACCTAATTAAGTAAAAAGTAGCTGCAACGAAATTATTTACATTATACAATGTTTTTACTGCTTACTACGGCTTGCCTAAAAAATTGATACATAATAACAAACCGTGCAGAAATAATCTCAAGGACAATAAGGTACTTTAAAGAGATGATATTTGCTTATGCGTGCACTTTTCATTTTTCTTCCATCAACTGGCATTGTTCATACACTGATTTTATTAACATTATTATTAATATTTGTATTCTGGTTCTTTGGCGGCGGTCGCTGATTCCCTTGGTGGAAACCTTGTGGTTAATGTCAGGGTCTTAGATTTTTTTTTCATTTGCTATTTTAACATCTTTATTGCTAGGTGGTTATTATGATGGTACAAATATATGTTATGTTAACGAATACTGTTTGAAGAGCCGGCTTGATTGACAGGAAAAATCGACTAGAGTAAGTCTAAAAAGTTGATTAAAATTTAATATGCCTAGTGGTGCTGAAGTACAGAAAAAGAAAATCAGTATCTGTTACTATTTTGTATAAATATTACAGTTAGTATATGGTGGTTTTTTTCGTACTGGATTTACAAAGCACCTGTGTCTACTTAAAGCCGTTTACTTTCTACAACAGTTAATTTTAATTACTAATGATCTGTCTGGTGGCTGGAATGTTTAATAAACGTGCACACTTATGGCGTTTAAACTAAGCGTCCCTTGAATTGTACACTAATATTATATATTATTGTAATTTTATTCCGACCCCGAGCAAGTGTACATAATTAATCATATAATATATATCTAAAAGAGACATACAAATATGCAAGCGTGAGTGCAATTTTAATGAAATAAAAGCACAAAAGTTAAACTAATACGTGACAGCTCGCGGCATTGCTAGATATTTTACGTCATTATTTATTGCAGATAAACTAATTCATAGGACGTGTCGGATATTTAGTTAAATAATGATAACAGTTAATTTTGTTCCTTCCTGGTCAATTACTTCCATTAAATTAAAAAAATATATAAAACTATTATAAGTAACTAGTTTCCTGTTTAGGTTCTTTCTTCATTTTTTAATTTTTCATAACTAAGACCTTATAAGGTGACGGTTACAGACTGGCCGGACTGTATCATAGAAAAAAAAACGATAAATGAAGGTCGAAGGTCCGAGACTGAAGGACGTTCAATACACTAAACTTTTACACGAATTCTTTAGGGTCCCGAACACTTCACCTACCGACCACTTAGTCCACTCCGTTTTTTAATGTCATATCGTCCAACAGTCCACTTCGTCCAATTTTTAGAATGTACCACATCGTTCAACATTTCCATGGGGGACACTACTTCGACCACTTTTGTTAGGGACAGAACGCTCAGCTCGACCACTTCGCCCAACTTTCGTATAGATCCACAACGCCCAAAATAGGACCGCAACGTCAAAAACCAGTTCGTTAGAAATCGGTTAATACATACGTATGTAAAGTGTTGAATAATAAATAACAAAGTTGTGCGACTGTAATTTACAATTTAAGCAAAAAGATATTTTAGGAAAATTCAGACTCTATAAAAGTTAAAAGGAAAAGGTTAATATTTTTTATTGATATGTATATCATATACACTATGCTCAAATTTCGATGCTCACCATTGGTATCTCGATTATTAGAAGACATAGAGCAACGGTTAACTGGGGAATGTTGCGCAGAATTCAACACTCGCGACAAATCTCATTTCAAATTAACTCTAACTTTCTTAAATTTTAAGATAATTTGAAAAAACTAAATTTGTCGATTTCAATATCCCCAATGACTCGATAACACTTAATGTGACCTCTTCGAATGTTTTACAATATTAAGATAGTTTTTTAAGACAATTTTTTGATGTAAACGGAAACCCCCGATTGTCGTTTCCGTTTAATGATCTTAGCACATCCAGCACTCGCTCCCGAGTTTCTGGCGGTTCAAAATTAAATACTTTTAGTGATACCCCATAGATAAAAGTCAAGGGGGGGTAAGGTCTGGTGATCTCGCAAGCCATTGCACTGGCCCATTATTTGAAAGTACTCTCTTATTAAAGTTTTCTCTCAAAAAAAGTTGCATCTCACGAGTGTTATGGGCAGGGTAACCATACTGCTGGAACTAGATGTTTTGCATCTTGTCAGGATTAATAAATTGTCTCAAAGCAGGCATTATTTCGTTTGTTAGTAGTTACTAGTTAGTAGTTAATTTAAATGGTAACTAGCCTAGTTACCATTTAAATTGTAATCGAAGATGAAAGAACCTATTATGTGATTATCTAAAACGAAAAAACACAAAAAACAAAAAAAAAGATGCAAACAAAATTTCATGCTAATTAAACCGCACCAGAGATTAAAACCAAATATAACTTGAAATCTTCTTTGATTTACCAAATGTGGATTTTCAGTAGACCAATGATGATAGTTATGCCTACTGAACACTTCACAATTGGTAAATCGTGTTTCATCTGTCCACAGTATTTTCCTAGGAAAATTAGCATCATCTTCACATTTTTGTAGGTACCACCTGCAAAACTGTAATCTTCAGTGATAGTCTATATCGTTTAAACCTTGTACAATTGTTGGTGTGTAAGGGTGGTATTTGTTTTTCTTCAAGGTTTTGTGAACAGTGGATTTTGGAAATTCCAGTTTCTCGAGCCATTCAGCGACCTGATGTGCTTGGATTGCTTCAAAATTTGAATTTGAGGTTAAACAGTACATTTCATGTAAGGTTAGAAGAAATGTCAAAATTTGTAAACAATGTTTGATCTGGTAAAATGTAAACAATCAAAGTTTAAATATTTAATTAGAATTACGGTTTGAATTGTTCTTTTTGTAACTTGGTTTATATTGGACAAACACTTAGAAATTTCGACATAAGATACAAAGAACACGTACGTTCTTATAGAAATAAACACCCAGAAAAATCTAATCATGCCAAGCACCTGTGGGAACAGAACCACCTAATGACACCTCAACTTAACATCAAATTCTTACATTTTTGCAACAAGAAACACAAATTAGACATTTTAGAAGCTTTTGAAATACACAAACATAAACGCACAGTACCTTTAATGAATGAACAAACTGAGCTTAGTAATTCTCCTTTATTAGAAGTGTTAGATATTTAGTTTTTGTATGTATTGTATCTAGTTACCTATTTTCTGTATTTATCCTTAGAAACGTGTTTGTTTATCAATCTTATCTACCTTTGATAATGACGTTTAGTGTCACTTGTGAATCTTTTGATTTTTATTATATTTCATTTAATTAGAATAAAAGTGTTTAAGAAAAGTGAATTAATTAATAAAAAAATAATTAGTGCAAAATAATTTTATGAAAAAAAATTAGTAGAACATCTTTTTGAACAAACATTATTTGGAAATTAAAATTAATAATTAAATGATACTTACTGGTCCTTGGAGTGAAGATTCTAAAACAATCTACCTGATCAATATTTAGTTGTGATCGATATAATTATGCTGGATCATTGTTATGAAGCTGTCAAAACGACCAGTACACTAAATTTGTCAAGCAATTCAAGGTTACCGAGGATAATTTGTTTTAAAGTTTTGAATACCATTTATTATTAGTAAACAAAAATTTCATTTGTGATCAAATTTTATTAGTTGGATAATGTATAAATTTTAAACCATTAAATAAGGATAAAAATATTATTAATGTATAATTTTTTATTTTTCTAAAAATTTTATTTATTTATTTTACGCCTACACTACGGGGGAACCAACTGCTAAGGTCATCTGTCCCCCATCTAACATGCAACACGAATACACACACCCATAGTTGAGGTGGCGGTATTTTCTAATTAGAAAAATCCCGTCGCCCCAAGTGGAATTTGAACCCACGACCCTTGGAACACGAGTGATGCACTTACACCACTCGTCTACCGCCGGCCCCCAAAAAAAATTGTTTAGATTATATTGATATTAATTTTTACATTTAAAAATTCAATTCTTTCAAAAAATTGTAATCATAATGTGTAATTACATTAACACCACGTGCCGGAATGAGAAAAAAACCATATTACAATCATCTGTTTCAAAACAGTAATGCCAAAGAAATGTGGAATTTATTTTGTGATCTCAACATAAAATCCAATAAACGTTGTGTAGTCCCATCACAATTAGCTGATGTACATAAAATTAATAATTATTATTTTAGAAATTGCATTCCAGTTGTTAGTCCAAATCAAAATTTAATAAGTTTTTATTCGAATAATCGTAGCAGAGGTACAGAACCAGGAACGGAGTTACAGTTTCATGCGTTCCATGAGGATTCAGTTAGCAAAGTAATAAAAAAAATATTAAATCAAATGCTGCAGGTATTAATGAATTAAACTTGAAACTAATTAAGATGTGTTGTCCGTTTCGGTTACCTACCATAGACATATTATAGTGGATTAACTACAGTATTGAGAATTCTGTTTCTCCTGAGCCATGGAAACATGCTATGGCTAATTCCATGCCAAATCACATAATTTAAAAACATGACCCTGCTTCGATATGTCAGATTTTGTTCAATTCTTTCCTTGCATAAATACATTTGAAATAACATTAAATTTATATTTTCAGATTTTTTCAGCAGCCCTTTCACGCATTGCTGTTATTAATCTCTTTATGACAGTAGTATTCTTGCATATGCAGTTGTAGTCCTATTTACAGCAGATGGTAGTGCGTCAGTACGATGAATGATTGTTCGTTGCTTGGAAGGTGCTTTAATGCCAGCGCTTGCATCCCAAGATCTTTTAGTATCCTAGGAAATCTAGCTGGTTACTTGAACATTCCCTACTTTGACTCATCTTTGGAGATTGCGCAAGTATGTTTTCATTACCTTCCAAAACATCTTGTAAATTGTAACATCTGTTGCAGTAATCACTTCTGTTAATGATCTTGACGGAATTGGTAGTTCTAACAAAAATGGCAACCCTGGTTCTACAACAGTTCCACCACCCTTAAAGTTCGAGTTGTTTCTAGTGTTGTATTTATATTCATTTATAATTATTATAAATAAACTGTAAAAACGTCGATGTAGAGCTTTTTTAAATGAATAGTTGAAACATTTTTTATTTTTAAGTTTAATTTTAATATCTTGGAAGTATTATTTGCTGTCGTCGCCTGATATATGTATTTATAGAAATTACTACTAAACAATATGTATTTTCTCTAGAGTATAAATTCAGCAGATGAAATTTTTTACCCTTAATTTATTAATGCATAGTAATACTTAGGCATCTATATTTTAAAATCATTTATTCAACTTATGACCTAAGGAAATGATTGTGGCATCAGGTTCCCAAGAAATTGCGTTATATTTTTATATCTACTGGCGTTCTTCTACATAATTTTGCAAAATTTAAATATGATTAATAATAGGTATTTTTCTTGGTAACTTATTTACACTATGAAACTGTAGGTAGTATTGTTTATTACTTTAGGAAGAAAACACTGTTACGACACACACAGTAATTTTGTACGTTGATCCAGCCATCATCAGTTCTTGCTGGTCCATTTCCGATAATTTAGTATGCCAAAAATGGCTGCACGAACATTTTAACTGTAGTTTTTCAAGATGGCCAGAGGCCTTTCCTTTAAAAAATATTTCCGCAGAAACAATAGCAAAAACCATATTTAAAGATTACATATCTCGTTTCGGAGTAGCTTTGACAATCACAACAGACCAAGGAACACAGTTCCAATCAAAACTCTTCACTGAATTAGCGAAGTTACTAGGTTCACACACCATTCATGCAAACACATATCATATCATC
Organism: Agrypnus murinus; assembly: GCA_929113105.1. Taxonomy (NCBI): domain Eukaryota; kingdom Metazoa; phylum Arthropoda; class Insecta; order Coleoptera; family Elateridae; genus Agrypnus; species Agrypnus murinus. The sequence goes on along the minus strand of OV816026.1, from coordinate 879,138 downwards.
CTCAAAGCAATGGCATCGTCGAAAGATTTCATAGACAATTAAAAACGGCAATTATAGCGAGGCAAAATACTAAAAATTGTAGTGATAAAATCCCAATAATATTATTAGGTTTCCGTACCTCTGTCACAGAAGATTTAAAAACTTTTTCTTCAGAATTAGTGTCAACCAATACGAATTCCTGGAGAGTTCTTTGTTTCTTCTAACAGTAACTATCAAGAACCTTTGGATTTTATAACTAAAATTAAACAAAGTTTCGCAAATCTACAAGCAAAAACACCCAGAATAAATAATAAAATGCCTTTTGTACATAAAGATTTAAAAACGTGTAAATTTATTTTTGTACGTTTTTTGTACGCCATTTTTTGTAAATATTCAAGACCTTTTCCGGGCCGAATTTTTCCGTAAGCAAAATTTCTTTGCTGGGCATAAACTCCAGCATTACATAAAATTGCCTTTCGGAAGTGTCGGGTTTTCTTCTCCACGTTTCAAATTCGCGCGTCAAACTATTCGAAATGGTCAAATACAAATGTCACTGCTCGAGCGCGCATGAGCAGTCGGTAATATAGTTCATAATTAGTTTGCATTTCAGTTGTTGTAATTCATTTCAATTGGATCATAACAAATGCAGTTACAGAATGCAAAATATTGCGCGAATTGTTAAGCTTTCGTGTCAATCAAGTTCATAACAATTATTGTTATGCTAAACAATTGATATAAACCAGTACTTATAGAATACATGGCAATGTGTACGGTCTGTTTTGATGACTAGTTTTTGGAAAAACGTCCCTTATCAGAGAAAGTGGAATAATCTTTGAATGCGAAAAGGACCTTACTGCTCATGGAATATAAATGCTTCTGCACACCAGACAAAATTATATGCATTAAAATAAAATATCAATGCCTTGATATATGTAACAAATATTAGGCATAGGAAAAATAAATATGGGCACTATAAGAAATTTATTGCTAAATCCGACAATGGATATTTATATGAAATAATCTAAAAAGCATGCTTTGTAAACGTTTTTAAATTTAATAAGCTATAATAATATTATTTGTGTACCAATTAACTGTAACTTTAAGTATTGTAAGTTTAACATTAACAATAGCGCACACAAAAACATTTCTTTCACCGCATGAAAAGATGTGAAGCCCTGATGTTAGCCTAGTTTATGCCGAATTAATTAAACTAGTAACAGGGTGTCCCACAATGCTGTTTACACGCAATATCTCCCTTATTTGAAAATACAAAGAAATCTACCAAAAACTGTTGTGAATGACTCAAGATGGACCTTCAGAAAACATCCTTAACCGCTGACTGCATAGCAACGTTTAAGAGATCATGCCAACTTGATTAATTATTCAAATTGCACCCTCTGTTTCTTTTCACGGAAATGTATTCTTCACTTCATTCTGCATATGGTAGTATGCCTTACTTAATTATCTAATGTGCATTTAGGGGTTGAAAAAAATATTTTTTATAAATTGTACACTTCGTATTCACTAACTAAATTATTTATTCAAGAAATATTATTAGAGCCGTGTCTACAAGGAAACTACTGAGGCACTTTAAAGCCCGTGTAGGGTCCACAGGAGGGCATTTTAAGCATTTGCTTTAAGTTTAAGATAAATTCAATTTATAAAAAATATTTTTTTCAACCCCTAAATGCACATTAGATAATTAATTAAGGCATACTACCGTATGCAGAATGAAGTTGAGAATACATTTCCGTGGAAAAATTAGGAAAAAAAGAGGGTGCAATTTGAAAAATTAATCAAGTTGGCATGATCTCTTAAACGTTGCTATGCAACCAGCATTTAAGGATGTTTTCTGAAGGTCCATTTTGAGTCATTCACAATAGTTTTTGGTTGATTTCTTTATGTTTTCAAATAAGGGAGATATTGCGTGTAAACAGCATTGTGGGACACCCTGTATAATATGTATACTTATCAATTTACCACAGCGATCAAATAATTGTTAATTTTGATAAATGATTGGTAATTAGTAACAGTATACCTTTAATTAGAAAGAAATTAACAGAATAATCGTATAATTAGCAGACAGGTTGGATTTGTTTTCGCTTTTTGTGCAAGTGTTATAGAGGTATTAAAAGACGCATTAATCAGATTTCAGGCTATATTTGAATTTATATTCAGCAGTGAATTTAAACTATAAATAAATTATTAGTAAAAAATGGATTTCGCGTACAAACCTGTAAAAACAAGTGCATGTAAAATCTTGTTTCACTTATTATAATTAAATAAATATGATGATTAGATGTGATGTTACACATTTAGCAGATAAGCTGTGCTTGCTAATAATAGACTGAATTTACAGGGTTAGTTTTATTAATGTAAACCCCCCCTTCAGAGGCGTCCCCCAACGGTGTGCGAAGGTGTGCACGGCACACGGGCAGCCACATTTTAGGGCAGCCAAATGCATTAATATACTACACAGCGTCGAGCAACGATAACAAAAATACCAAAATAAAATTGTCGGAGAAAATATGATGTTATTAAAATATTTGAGGTTAGAAAAATTTAAAACATTTGTGTTTATTATTTTCGTAACGACTAAATGCTGATTCTCACTATACGGCAGGCTACCAACAGTCACCGGACCGACAAAACATTGTACTGTACATTTTATATGGTCGCGACGGTCCGTGTCTGTGATGGTTGATGTGAATACCTTCATATAAAATGTACAGTACAATGTATGTTGGTCCGGTGACTGTTGGTAGCCTGCCAATTAGTAAGAATCTGCCTTAAGACTTAATAACAACTAAGAATTAAAAGATGGTGTTTACTCAGATAGGTTTCTACAACTTACTAACAGCTAACTATCATTAATTACAAATTAAGAATTGGATTAATTTTAAATTTAAGTCGCAAGTGCATGCAAGCCCAAGTTGTTTATGCAATAAATTACAGCAAAGCTAAACATTCCATCTTATCCGGAGCACGTCCCCGACCTGATCCGCGATGTAGTCGGGGAAGTAGTCGCGGACGACCGCGTGTGCTCTACATAAGTTGTGTTGGTATTTTATTTAACAAAATGATTAAAATTATTCGTAAATGAAAAGGACAAACAGTTCGTTTCCAAACGATGAGTAAATAATGTCTGATCTGTTTTATTATTACGTGTATGATCAATCACAAGGGGGAGGAGTGTCAACATTTATAAGAATTGGGGGCAGCAATAATAATCCTTGCACAAGGGCAGCCAAGTATGTAGGGGAGGCCCCTGCTATTTTCTGACCGATTCAAGCAATTTAAAAACTGTTCTCACATGATTTTTTTCTGTAGATTTTACTCATGCTAACAGTTTTGCAGTAGCATTTTATATATACAGGGTATGCAAAAATATGGCTTTCTTAATGGAACACTCTGTATATTCTGACAAATTTCGAATCCTTGAGTCATTCTGATAACAAATGTGTATGCATATTGTATAATTGCTTTACTAGTTTTTTGTGTTATTCTTTAATAACTGTTTAATAATTATTGAAGCGTTGATTTTGGATACATTAGAGCAAGCCTTGTTCTATAACTCATATTTCTGTGATAACCTTATAATAATTATGAATTAATAAAGTAAATCAACAAACAAAATAAAATATATTATTTATTAAAATAAATTACAAGACATTTTCAACACAACCACCGTTAAACTCAATCCATTTTAAACAGCGTTTTATAAAGTTGGAACAATTTTTTTGAAAAGTGCTACATCCAAATTTAGCAAATTTACGTTCTCTTCGGTCCCGAAAGAAAGAAATCGAGAGGATTCAAGTTTGGGCTCCGTGCAGGCATCGAATGGGACCATTCTTCCTATCCAGAGGCGATATTTACCATTTACAAAGTCTGTCACCATTCGAATATTACGGGGTGGGGCACCATCTTGCTGCCAAGAAGCCCTTATCGTACCCAAAATGGTAACTCATTTGAATTATCTTCAACATTGGTTTGTAGAATGTTCAGGTAAGCCTGCCCTATTAAGGTTTAAGTAGAACAGACGGCTTAAGGCTGATCTGAACTTCGCCCTTGCTCTGTAAATAATGTACTCTGTATGGCAATAAAGGCATGTATTATTATTATTGTAACGTTCGTTTTAAAATAATAACAAAAATGCTGTTTAATGGTCTATTAACAAGACAAATATTATTTACATACACTAATTCAATCTTAAATAATTATTTAACACTATAATATATATATATTATAGTGTAGCGCAGTATATATTCAGAGTCCAATATTGCTGTTTTCGTAGATCATCAAAAATATGGATGTCAGGAACCATACTGAGATGTTTACGATGTTTAAGGATGTGGAGACCGTCCCAGTGGCACCGGTGACTATAGGCATGATTTGTTTTAATATTCCACATCCTGCTAATTACTTCAATGCCAAGGTCTCTGTATTTTAGTATCTTCTCAGCTTCCTTATTAACAACATTGTTATCACTGGGAACAGAGACATCTATGAGATAACATTGTTGGCTCTCTCTATCTTTAATAATTATATTCGGTCGATTAGCCCTAATTTCCGTGCCCGTTACGTCCCTATAAGCTATGGTCCCACAGGATTGTTTTATTTCCCATTGTTACTACAGCCTTTGGCTTGTAGTGGTACCATTTTGAATCTACTTCTATACCATAGTTCTTTCATATTTGGTAATGTAGCATTTTGGCGAGTTGATCGTGCCTAGAAGTATATTCTTTTACAGCTAATGCTGGGTATCCTGAACTATCAGGATGCCCATATACTATATATGGGCAGTGGTTTCATCATATTTTTTTGCACAACTTGCATTTTGTATTTGCGCAACCTGTTTTTGGCAGTTTTCTCCTGTTAGATCTTTAGCAAGTTGTGAGTGAGGGGAACGCCGATTTCTATGATTAAAGCTTGTTTTCTAGCTTTGTCTATAAATACTAGATCTGAGCGATTGATATACACCGTTTTGTCTGTTATTATTGGGAGATTTCAATATAATACTGCGTCATTTATGCGCGTTATTATTTAAATTATGTTTTAAAGCCAAATGCAGATGAAGGATTGTAGCGACCGGGTTGAGGCGACTCAGGTAAGCGTTATCCGCAAGAGCGGAGCAGCTTCCTGTAACATGCTCTATCGTTTTTCCAGGCAGGTCGCATTTTCTACATCAATCCACGACATTCGCTTTTAAAATATACTTATCATAGTTTTTAGTCCGAATTATAATACCGATATAAATATCCTCTTTTTATCTAAATAGGACATGGAAGTTTTGTCAATATTATCTGCAGATAGTTGAACAGGATACCTACCATGAAGTATTTTGTCTTTCCAAGTCCTTACTTTATCCGCATTAGCGACTGTTTGTACAACTGGTTCTTGGCTATTACGATTAAGTACGGAGAATGTGTTGTCTGCAGCTACTTATTGTTTGGATATTAGGATGAGGGTGCTTTTGGAAGTACTGGTGAATTCTAAGTGTTTGCGCTTTGGAAAGCTGCGAGATGTTTATTAATCCACGTTCACCTTTTGAGTGGGGTAGGTATAGGCGTTCTATAGATGATCTTGGATGATGATAGTTAAACTTTGTAAGGAGTTTACGTGTTAATCTGTCTAGTTCGTCGAGATCAGTATCACTCCATTTAAGTACCCCAAATGTGTAGGTTAGTACAGGGACCGCCCACGTGTTTCACTAGATTTTTGGAGATTTTAGTGTTCATCAACTTTGTAAGCCTAATTTTATACTTATTTATAAATTCCTTTTTAGCAGTGGTATGGCAGATATCCCTACTTTGTTGTATAATAAGATATTTGTAGGTATCCTCCACTGACAGGGATTCTATGTCCGCGATAGGTTCAATAGTTTGTAATACTTTCCTTTGGTTAGGTGGACAGTTACACAGTTGCCTAAGCCAAAACGCATTTTAATTAATATAATTATTATTATTATGTTTTGTTTTTCACGCATTTTTTGCGGATTTATTATCTCACGGGTCAAAACCAGGGTGAAAGTAATTGTGTTTACTCTGCTATGTGGCTATTTAAAAATCGTCTCATAATATTACACGAACCTAAAATTACAGATTTCTGTAATTCAGTGTGGATGTTTTGTGGCAGGTTTAAAAACTGTTTGATGGATTGATGTAAACTTCTGGGAAATATTCCGGTTACTGTTATTACAATCGGTATGGTATACTCTGCTTTAAGATTCCATAACTGCCTAAATTCGAATGTTAATTCTGCATATTTATTAAGTTTTTTGGGTATGGGCATTCTGTAAATTGACGAATGACGGTTAGGTATTGTGAATTTTTGTTTTCAACTGTTAATCATTTCTTCATAGAATAATCTTCTGTTTCGAAAATCATCTTCATTCAGGGAGCACGTGGTAGGGCTTGTAATTATTTCCTGTCAAAACCTTGATTACACTTGAGAAATGTTTAAGTCCTTGGTTAAAGACACCGTGGAGCGGCACGATTCCTAATAGTTTACATTTCACTCTAGAAATTCAATTTACAGATCTGACACGATTTTGAATCGAAGAAAATGTGTGTCCTTACAACGAAAATTAATAAATGGAACTTAAATTTACCATGTAAAGACAAGACAGAAACACGAAACGCCCACAAATTTATAATAACGTCGAAATTTTTGTCGTAGGTAAATTATTTACCTGCAACAAAAATTATGACGTTATATTTAAAAAGCTACATGTTTTATAAAACACTTGAATTTCAATTAAGAAGCCTAGTTATATTATTTTTTCCACAGTTTGTAATTAGTTTAGAAACGTTAGATTATTTTTTTAGAAATACATTGTAGAGTTAAGGATGCCCCCTACTAATCTTTCTTACTTTAATAATAATACATATGTACTAACAAGAAATAACAATGTAGTGTTACTACCCACACAATACGGAAGATACAACAGCCCCTGGCAAACACGCGAGAACTTCGATAAAAGAGAGTACATAGTATAGGAAAGATCACAGTATTAAAAATAAAGAAAATTATGAAAAAGCATCGTTAGGTTCGATTGAGTTTAATAATAAATATTTATTAAATACTAAATGATGCTGTTGCGGCAGCCTGATGTTATTGATTGTTTTATTACAATTTAAACTCATTATTATTAAATTATCATAAGGTTGATGGGCACAAATCAGACAATTAAATCAGCATTAAAAAATTTCTTCCATTTTTTTATAAAACAAAAAACCTTGTTGGAAAATGGTATTATATGAATTATGTTGCAACATTGGCGCTGAAATACAACATTATATCGACTGGCATTCGTTTTTTGCAAAAATCGGTTAAGTTAGGATCTGTCCATCGTTATGTGAAAAACTATTGCAGAAGTTGTAAATACTAAACTGCGGAAAGGAGCCTATTGAGCTTTGCTGGCTTCATTATTTTCATATCTAAGTTAACAACCAAAGTTACTCCAATATAGGCCTAGGAAATCAAGTGAACTTTTTAGGGTTTAAATTCATGAGAATTACATACATAAAACATGCAAAAGGTACATAGTGGTTGATCGTTTAATATAAAAATATTAAACAATCATTTTGCCTTAGAATCATTACTAGTATTTTAGATAATCATTTAGAACAATAAATTCAAATATACCGTTTATCTTAAACAATTTCCGTCGCATGATGCAAAACATTCAATACTTTCATAGTCTTTTATTTAAATAATTAGTATAAATTGTTTCAATATGATGAGGGGTGATAGGGGATAGGCCAAGCTTATATCATATTTGTTTATAAATGGATTTTGATTAGATTTTGTATGGATATCTTAGATATAATAATTAAAAATAATTTCTGATTTTATACATACACAATCAAAATGGCCAACTTTCTATGTTGCCGGAAATGATTGTAAATCTTAATTTCTCAATGAAACACTCCATATATCTTTGGATATTTGGATTTTAGGGGTCAATAAAGTCTTTCTCGAAAAAATTAAAATCGTAAAAATCCCTAAAATTCAAATACGCAGAAATATACAGGGTGTTCCATTCAAAAATCGAAATTCGGGATCGTTTCCATCTCGGATCTGTATGTCAAAAAATGGGAATTTATGTCTAACATATCCACACCAAATTCCATTAAAACTATTACTGATTACGGGCAACTTTAAAATTCTAGTTTTTCTAAAATATATGTGTCAAATTTGATAACCTCGATGAGGCTGTGTTATTTAGTGCCTCTGTTAGTGTGCCAGCTATATTGAAGCGCTGCATATGTCGGGCATACCGCGCACACTTGACTAACATATGCTGTACTGTGAACGGCACCTGACCGTTTTCACAGATGGGAGCAGATTCACCGCGAAGTTGATGCGAGATGTCCTACACGCAGCCGGGTGAGAATCACCTATTCTTTGCGTGTTAGATTAGTGGGACACACTCATTTGGGCATGGAAGGTTTAATACTTCATAATTTGGAATCGATGGATTACCAACTCTGCTGCCATTTAGCTAGCAAGCTTGCTTAGCTTTGCCCTTGAAATCTGATGCCGTCATACGAACCATGTCTGGAATACCTTAAAATGATTGCTTTGCTAATTGGTAGGTTTGTTCGTTTCCTTCGATTCCTACATGACCGGGTACCGATATCCAAACGATGACCTTTCCCGCGTATAGAACTTATAACGAAGGCCTATGATATTGCTTATAGTGGGCTCATTGAAAAATTATTAGACAGTGAAGATATTACAGCATAGGAGTCAACAAATAATACATGAATTTTTACACGACTGTGAACAAAATGATAGTGCGTGAAAAACGGCACAAAGTTCTGCTGTAAAGACACTGGATTCGAAGGGTAATATCCACAACCCGCTAAAATCTAGAGAATGTATTGCGTACACAATTAGGTGACTTGAAGTCATCTGTGTAAATGCATAAATAATCTATGTAGTGAGACACGAGTTCTAGGAATTTTTCACGATATTCTTCCGGGATGTTTTCCTGCTTTGGGAAACGGAGTAGATCAATGTGACAATTTGCCGGAGAGATAGACCTATGGATAGAAAAGGTGTAATCCCTACTTTCTGCTCGGTGTACCAGTGCATCGAGTGCGGAGTTCAATCGATTTTGCGCATCGCCAATGAAGGAATCAATAGCATACAGTTACAAGTCGTCCACGTATTGGCAACCGTATGCGCTAAGCCCTAGGTTGGATAGTGAATTAGCCGTGTATATTGTAAACAGGGTAACGCTGATCGAAGACCATAAGGGACGCCGTTTTCGATGGTAAAATCCTGTCGGTGATTGCGGTCTCCACTCGCACTCCGTAAAACCTGACAAGTTACCCCTTGTAACGAAGTTACTGGATTTTAGGTTATGATTTTTCGTATAAAAGTGAATATGCTTATCATCTGTGCAATGTAAAATCGCTCGGATAAGCCGCCGATTTATGCGCAAGCCGTTTTATTCAGTCCGCGCCCAGGACTCATCAAAGCCAGCAGCCAAGTCAGTTCAGTAGACCGACTCCAGGGAATGGGAATATAAGTAAGGGAAGAGTAAGTCCTCTTACCGAAATTCCGATTCCCTTTCCGCCCGCTCTCTTCCATCATTCCTTACCCTTTTCCGAGACCTCGCTGTGCGTAACTTAGGGGTCTTTTCCTATTATTCCTTACCCTTTTCCGATCCCTCGCTGTGCGTAGCCTGGGGGTCTCTTCCTTTTATTCCTTACCCTTTTCCGAGACCTCGCAGTGCGTAGCTTGGGGTGTCTGTTTCTTTTATTCCTTACCCTTTTCCGAGACTTCGCTGTAGTCGCATTCACATATATTTACTAATCTACTGCTCAATGGTCATTTCAGGTCGAAGGTGTCTTATATCTTGTAATATATAGAATTATATGTAAAGGCGTTAGCTGCATAAAAAGCCATTCGAAATATACTTTTCTAGTTAAGTGTTGCTCCTTGTTTATTGTTGATATATGAGAACGCTCTTTCATAGAGGTCACGCACCTCATGTCGTTCTCTAGTGTTGATCACTGATCTATTGATATTAAGCCAAGTTGATCCTGATTAATAATGTTATTTAATTATTTTTGGGCGGGCAATCGTGATGGCGGAGCATCCTTCGTACCTCATGGCTCCGATTACTATGATCATTTGGCCGACCCTACTGGAATTTAGCTGAATCTGGGGGAAACCCACCCCCAGTAGGGATTTTTATCGTACCACACATCGCATTGTCACGGGGTCTACAATTTTACTTCCTATCATGTTCTTTAATTCTTCTCCGTTATAACCTTTCCATTACGAACCAAACATGCAAACCACTAATCCACGGATGCTGGCAATATGTTATTTATATTGTATTCTAATATCTTCGCTTTTTACTGTTTGCTGATTGGTTCGAGTTACAACTGCAAATGTATATATCTAAAATCATAACATATGGCCTTCATTTTAATACTGTTTAAAATCCAATTAAATGCCAATTACTACTATTTTAATCTTTTCTAGACAATCGGTTCTAAACAAAAGGCTTTTTATTATGCGCAAAAGAACAATCATTCATTAATCAAAAATATACCTATAGGTAGTCTACTTAAAAGAAAAGAAAGTACGAGATAAGCATTTCAAAACACGATTCATATCTTTTTACTCATTATAGGTTCCAACCCAGATTGAGAAACCATTTCCAATTTAATTTTTATTTAATTAATTCTTATTATATATTCGTGCAGAAAATGTGTACTTATTATACAATCTCTGGTCGATTTACTTGTTAAAAAAATAATTTTTTTTCAAATAACACTAGCACCAGTATTTACGTAAAAATGGTTAAACAGAGAACTATATTAATTTATTCGTTTTAAAAAAATGATTTCGCGGAAGTCGTAATATCAGAAATGCTTTGGGAACGTATACTAAGCTGTAAACATACACGCTCCAATTAGATTTTATTCAGTTATTATTACCCTTAATTTATAAAACATAAGTTTTTTTGTATACAATCCAAAAAAATTGCAAAAGATGCCTGCTACAATAAATAGACTTAACTATAATACGCACAAATAGCCCAGGAGCTGGCAACCAAAAAGTGTAAGAGTTTTGTAAAGGCTAATATTTTAATATTAGCTTATATTGAGGGTGTAAATAAATATCCTACACAAAAGAAACTCGGATATGGGGACAGTCGTTAGACAGCGTAATGATCGAACGCATTGCATCAGCACCAATGCGGTGGTCGCATGTCTTCAAAATGAGGTCAATGTAAAGAAGTGATTTGAAAAAGCTGCAATTTGGTACAATGTTAATTTATTGAATATAGTTTCTCAAAAAAACAGTCAGGCTTGATTTTGATAGAACCGAGCTGGTCAGCAGCCGCTAGAAGCAGTCGTTACTTCTAGCGACTGCTGACTAGCTCGGTTCTATCAAAATGAAGTTTAACTGTCTTTTTGAGAAACTATATTCAATAAATTAACACTGTACCAAATTTCAGTTTTTTCAAATCACTTCTTTACATTGACCTCATTTTGTAGACATGCGACCACAGCATTGGTGCTGATGCAACGCGTTTGACCATTATGCTGCCTGACGACTGTTTTCCAGTTTCTTATTACATAAACTGATTAGTGATCAATTTTCAGCTTTTAGAAAACACTTAGATGACGCTACTTCTTGTTACAACTTTCAAGCTCCGCTGACGCCGACTGTCCCCATATCCGAGTTTATTTTGTGTAGGATATTTATTTACACCCTCAATATAAGCTAATATTAAAATATTAGCCTTTAGAAAACTCTTACACTTTTTGGTCGCGAATTCCTGGACTAAAACAAAATTACATATTATTAATTAAATTAATACCGTTTAAAAATTTTCTATAAAAGTACCATTTCCAAAATTGTCAGAGATCTTGGACAACTTTTTAGTTAATTAAACGGTGGGTTTAGAGATTGTACGTTACTTTCAAATGTAAGTTAGGCGGTTTTAAATAACAGAATGTTAGAGATCTTAGACTTTAGACTTCTAGAATTTTCTAGAAGTTTCTTTAATGTAGGTAAATATTGCGATTTATTCAACAAATTCAAGCATTATTGAGGACAACATTCCGCTTATTAGTATAAGCGGTTGTTTTTTTTGCTAGAGTGAAGTACTGTCACTGCACCCATTGCGAAGTTTACTAGTTTAGTACTTTGCGTAACGAAACGGTGAAAAGAACCCAATACAATTTCGTAATACTTGCCTTGGAACACGTGTAGGGGAGTACTTGACTATAGCAACAAAAACAACCACATACTGTGAGTTAAAATGTAAAATATATCTTGTAATATAGGATTGTTTATAGCCCAACGTTACTCTGAAAAGGCGATATGAGGAAACACTCAAATAGAATTTCAGGAAACTTGACATGGAGTACGTGCACAGACAATACTCTTGCAACAATAAACAGCCACTCCGTAAATCAAAGGAAAATTCTAGCTTAAATATATCCGTTAATAAAAATAAAAAGTATGATATTGGGCTCGTTTATTATATCTTGATAAATGAAGTCCGGGGGATACATGTAGATATTGTAGCAAAAGATAGAGAGAACCTCTTCACGAGCGATAATTAGAATACTCGTATACTACACCATTCTAGAGAATGACGCATCGCACCGAGCATCTGGACGAGACGCGGTTTATCTAGCGCCTTCAAGAATACATGGTAGGTTCCAGCGGCTTCTCGTACGATTACATGGGGTATATATATCGACTCGCGTATAGAAGGGAAGGGGAATTAATGTTTAACCGGCGTCGTATCGAAATGTGCTTGGGGTAAATACATAAATGTTTGTAATAGTTATAATATATAAATAGTTCTTAATAAATAGCCTGGTTTAAATTTGTAAATATTTTGCATTTGAATAATTAGTTTAACAGTGTAGAATTATAGTGTTTTTAATGAAATTAAGTGTAAATAACATTTTCTTTATTAATAGACGATTTAAACAGCATTTTTGTTATTATTTTAAAAAGAACGTTACAATATTAAATATCTACATGAATTTTTTTAATTTATTTTACTGGAAGATGTTTCTAGATCATCACTTTGTAATTATTCTACACGGACATTATAAAAAAAGTAAAACAATAAAAATCGTAAAATGTAACATTTTATTTAAGGAAGTTGTGGCTCTAGAAAAAATATTATGAAAATGTAAAAAAGTGCAGTTGATAGATTTTAATGTTCAATACTATTTCCTCAATTTTTCTAATGTTTAGGAAGTTTGTCTATGCAAAAACTACATTTAAATATCTTTAAATAACAGGCGGTCTTACGCAAAATGGTAAGTTGACACATTTATTATAATAACTTGATAAAAAATAATAAGAAAATTTAACACCAAAATATTTCACGTAAAAACGTTGTAATATTGTGCAGTTAAATTGTCAAATTTCTTAGGAAGATAGTTTTGCCAAAAAAAAATGAATACAAAGAATTTGTCAGTTAACGCTTGATATACGAGTAGCTCGCAAAGTAACAGGGTCGCATTGCGGCAAAGTAGCAGTAAATTTAAATATTTACTTTATATAGCTACATACAGCGCCACTGGCAGCATCTCGAAAACAAAATCAGTTGTGTTAAATAAAAAGATACATGGTAAGCAAGTAAACTTTTAATTTGATGCATGTTTTGCTCTTAATAAAATACATTTGATTTTTTATATCGGATTCCGTTTACGAGAAAATCAAACTAAAACGTGGGTTACGTAGTGACAACTGACGCTGGTGATGCATACAAGATTTTATTTTTCATAAGAATATATTGTACAAGTAGAAAATTAGTTTTAATTAATAATTGTTGGCGTTGCCAAGGACGTTGTTTATATATTTATTATAAAGCTAGGAATTTGTCTGTTTGTCGGATGGTAACAACTTTTACTAAATTACAAAAGTCAAACAGAGATATGAAAATTTTAATCCAAATGTTTTTGTTTTGTTACCAACATGAAAACAAAAACGTCCTATAATAGCACTAATGTCATCTAAAGAATAAGTTAATTTTATCTTAGAAATTTCTGGAGAAGTTGGCACAAAAGAATTCGTGGATCACGCGCCTAGGAACTACGTTGCAAATACTCGTTATTTGTTGTGTTGTAACACACCCGTACCCAAACATATAGTTTCGGGCCTGATAATACAAATTACTATTGAACGTAATGTTGGCTCCGATTGCAAAGTAAACGCCCGATTGGATCTATGAGTTAATTATTCTAAACATAGAGAGTAAGCATGAAAGAAAATCACACTGAAAATGTGAATTTTATCAAGTCGGTTAATGCGCCTGGTTGTTGTGGAGTTGAGTAAACAAAAACAATTTTTGTTTCAATCCGGACGAATTTTAGAATGGGAGTGAGTATTTTTCAACTTAAATGACAAGGTACTTTATTAACTTGCCATAGGCGGTAAGTTGAACTTACCGCCCTGAAAGCAGAGCTTGTAAATGAACGAAAACGCCCGATCGGGCAAAAAATATTTATTGTTCCTCGCTAGAAGTTGGTGTTGCAAATTAGAAAAATAGATAATAAATCATCTATAGTTACGAGGGTTGCGCTGAAAATTGTTAGTTATAAAAAGACCGTCGCATTTTTTAACAAAAGATCTTTATTGTTTTTCAAAACAATCTCCATTCAGACTAATTCACTTGTACATTCTTTGAAACCACTTTTTAAAACATTCGGAAAATTCATTTTCTGAAAAGTCCTCAAAAATTCTTTGAAATTGTATAACTGCTGCATCTGCGCTGGAAAATCTTTTACCTCGCATCATTTTTTTAACAGTTGGAAACAAAGAAAAGTCGCACGGCGCCAGATCTGGGCTATACGGAGGATGAGTTACCAATTGAACTCCCGTATATTTCAAAAAATCCAATGTTCTGGCAGCAGTGTGGGAGGATGCGTTGTCATGATGGACTAAGATGTTACGCAAACCGGTCCTTTGGCGACCTGTCTATAATTTTGCAAACATCTGTGGTAAGGACACTTCGCAGTACCATTCAAAATTAACAGTTCTGCGATCTTCAAGTGGAATAACAGCAACAGGACCACTTCGGCGGAAAAAACAGCAATCATATTCTTATTGACGCTTCTGCAACGAATTACTTTTGTGGGAAAGTTTTCATCTTCGAATACCCAAACACTGGACTGCTGTTTAGTTTCAGGGTTGTAAGTGTATAACCAAGATTCGTCACCAGTTACAATGTATCCCACTTGCTTGGAAGCTCCTCCTTCAAATTTTTGCAGCATAAATTTACACCAGTCTACTCGAGCCTGTTTTTGACTTTCTGAGAGCAAATGCGGTATCCAACGGCTTGCTAGCTTTCTTACCCCAAGATGTTTATGCAAATTGGTATTCACCGCCGAGGATCCAATCTTCACTTCCTCCTGAATCTCCCTATAAGTAATATTTCGATTGGACCGAATCAAGCTTGCCACACGATCAACATTTTCTGAACAGGCAGCTTCCGCAGGTCTTCCAGGTCTTGCTTCGTCTTCTAGCAGCTCTCGCCCTCGTCGAAATTTGCGGAACTAATGACTAACAGCGGATAATGAAGGGGCAGCATCGCCAAAAACTGCTATCAAATTTTCATGGCTTTGCTGGTATCCTAACTGCCTTTTATAGTCGTAGAAAATCATAACTCTAAAGGCAGTTCGCGGAATGCTCATCTTAACTGAATTAAAAATGCACAACTACTTATCTTACAAAATTAACTACGTTTCACAAGGAAATCGGAACGTTTGACAATTGTTGGTAACGAATGTCAACTAATGCGACATTCAATTGTTGCAATTGTTTCTAGCCAATTGAGCTTCCATGGCCTGCTACTAACTATTAACAGAGCATCCCTCGTATCGTTTGTTACTCATTTATAAATCAACTGACATTTTCTACTTGATTCATATAATAGAAATAATTTAGAATATATAAATGCTCCATTCAGATGTTTTCTGTATAAAATTTAACCTAAATTAGCAACTGGTAACTAAGTAGCTAGTTACCATCTAATTGTTAAGTCATACAGTGCAAATATGACATTATGTCTATTTGAAAATAATAAAAGTTCACTTTTGAAATTATTACTGAGCTTTAGACGGCGCTTTCTTTTTAAAAGTGAATAACTAATAAAAGTACATAATACTAATAAGTAGGACAACACCATAAATTTTTTAATTTGTAACGCTAATAAAAATTTATTATATAACAACTACTCTATTATATCTGACTTGCATCAATTACACAAACATCAATAAACCGAATGAGTGTTTCTGCTCTTTGGCTTGTAATAAGAGAAGAATCAAATCAATTTAAAACGCATCTAAATGCATTGTTTAAAACTCCTATCTGTAATTACAAAATTTATATTCATCGTTATTAACGGTTAACGGTTTATATAAAACACGCCAACGTTATTATTATTTTTGTTGGTTTATTAAAAGAAAAAAAGAAAATGGAGGGAATGTTCATTAAATTGTGACTGCACTTCCGCATTTAAAAATTTCGTGCGGTGGTTACGATCGTATTATTAGATATATTGATTGCTTTAATTCATAAACCCAAAATTAGTAGTACAAAAACAATTAATCTTAACATTTATTATTTCAAGAAAAAATGTGAACTTATAATTTTACTTTCATTTAGTGATTGCTCTACATCTTATGCTAACCTTAATAACAATTTTATAGACTTCTGAATGTCATGTCTTATGTTCTAGCTATTTACTAGGAATTTCACGAGGAAAAGGAACTTATTATTACAATCAAATGAATTTCCTCAATTATATAACTCTTTAGAAATAATTGCATCTGTCATGGCCGTTATTAGAGGTGGGTGTAAAATTGTAAACAATTTAAACGAAATTCTGTAGGTACTCAAAAGGGGTTAATTATGGGTGTTAAAATATAAAACCTTACATATTCAAGTGATACATGCTATCGGTGAGGGAACCTGAGAAAATTTTTATTCATATAGCGAAAAATCCCCAAGTAAATCCTTTAATTCTGAATAATTAATAGATATTTAAGATGCAAGTATAAAAAGTCATTCGAACAGTTATTGAAATACATTTCAACATTTACAACCCCTAATGTCATTATAGCCGACGGAGAATTTAATAAAAATATCTTTAAAGATTTTATAGCCTTGCATAAAATCCAATTACATACAACAACACCTCATCACCAGTGGCGTGCGGTGAGAATGTAGGCTAGGGAAGCAACCACGATTTTAATTTTAATATATCTATAATAGCTACAGGCCCGGATTCACAAGGGTGGGAATGGGGGAAATTCTCCCCCTCCCAAATTTGGAAATAAGTATACATAGAATAGAAACAAGTAATATTTGTTTAATTATCATTTATTAAAACAATTATTTTTCCAAAAATTTCCCCCTCAAAATAATTCTCTGGATACGCCCCTGCTAGGTACAATAAAAAAAACAGTGTTATAATTATTAAGCTTAAAAAGTTATTTAAAGAAGAACTTTTACGTTTTAGTAGTACATATTATTTTGCTCTATAATGATTAATCGGATTGGTAATTTTTTAGCACAGCTCGTTCTTTTGAATACTGATTAACCCCCACCTAGTAAGATATTTTTAGCATGATTGGTAATCCCCTCACCCCTTTGAATCGTAGAAATTCTGATTGACATGATTGAATCATAAAAAGTGCTGTGTCCAAACTTGTAACTATTGCCAACGTTCTTTTGTGAAAAAGCATTTTAAAATTTTTATGATTGTTTAGATTTAATCACAATATGTAAAAGAATACGTCTTTATACTATTGGGATTTGTTGACTATCATTCTTTATTTAAAAAATAGTACTACTATTTATTTATAAAGCAACTCGATTTTCCGGTCTTTTTTAGCAAAATACTTGGTGCAGGTTTTAATCTTTGTTGTTAAATTTAAAAGTTCTGGTTTTGGTCTGCCTTTCTCAACAATTTGTAATTCCCTCCGAAACTGTATGAAGAAAATCCTTTATTTAATAATAATACTTTACAAATTAAACAACAAAATTGTCGCGATTCGGATGTATCGGAAGTACTCGAAAGTTCCACCGAAGCAGCTGAATTTGCAGTCATGACGATAAAGCAAGTTTAAATGTTGCATACTAAACAAACTAAATAGAATTATTTGTCTTTATAAAAATCCCAACTTATATAAATTGAAATAATAAAATGTTCCAAAATACAGTCTCATTCGCAGATTTACATTGCTTAAGTAACATTTAAGAAACACGAAAAATCGAACAAATAACCAAATTATAATAAACGAAACAATGCTTAAATGCGGTATTACCTCTCCGCGCAAGTTATGGACCTAATTTAAAATAGTACTCTAATTATACCTTTTGCTGTACGGAATTGATATTGAGCTTTAAGTTGATTAAATATTACAAATTTAAATAAACGATAACCATAATTTTATAAAACTATTTTTGTTAGCATTGTTTTTTAATTTTAATAAATTCTTAAGGGAAGCATTGCTTCCCTTGCTTCCATGGACCGCACGCCACTGCTCATCACCATCAGTCTAATCCACCAATCGAAATATTACATTCTACAATCATTGAACATTATCTATCGACTATTAACCAATATACCTGAACAGCAAAAAATCCAATATTGCCTTTTAGCATACAATCATACTATACATTCGAATCTTCATTTATCCCCTTTTGAAATCGTTTTTGGATACACTGAAAGTAAAAACCCCTTTGACCTTGATTATAACAGAACATATTATCATGATTACTTATCTACACATAAAAATAAAATGAAATATTTATATGAATCCCTACAAAAAACGCAGATGGAAACTAAAGAAAATCGAAATTCCAAATTAAACAAATCCACAACAAATAAACAATTTAATTTAAATAACAAAGTATTTATAAAAACCAATCTAAGAAATAAAAAGGATCCAAGATTTGACGGACCTTATATTATCTCAAAAGTTTTAGAACATGACGTTTACGAACTAACACCCCCTGATGGTAGACCACCACTTCAAAGACATGCTAACGAAATGTTACCTTTTTCAGGACAACAATGTTCCTCATCCTCTTCCATGTTATCGCATCAACAATCAGCGATGTTACAATAACAAATATAGACGAAATAATTCAAAACTTAAATGAAATTTCTTCATATCTCACAGATCAAGACGTTTTAACCATCCCTTCTCCTGCTGACCCAAAATACCTACATTTATATGAAACAATTATCGTTACTAAAGCTTACCAAATTGACAACAAAATCACATTCATATTTGAACACAATTAACTGATTCAATTAATACCGTTTCCAATCATTACCAGCACCAACCAAGCTCGTATGATTATACCGACTTATAACGCCTTACTATATAATGCTCAAACTAGCATTCCTTTTGAGATCGATCATTGTAAATCGACCGCCCCCAATTTATACTTTTGTCAACATAAAAACTACTTTGAAATCCTTAATAATAAACTTTGCAAGACACAACTACTTTCTTTTCATCATAACCAAACTTGTATACCTTACCTACTTGAACTTATTGATATAAAGATTTCCCAAATTAATTGTGTAACCTGGTTAATCCGTTCCCCTTCCAGATCTATTTTAGACATTAAATGTAGAGATCAAACCTATCGAAAAGAACTTGTTGGTTCAAAACTTATACATCTTAGTCCTGACTGTATTGTCATGATCAATCATAAAAACATGTTATTTACAGCCAAAATTATTTCTAATAAGGTAAAAGAATTTAATATCATAGATATTGCAAAATTAACAACCCCTCAATTCAATCAACTGAAGATCACAAACCAAAATCATCTTCTAAAGATGAATAGTACTACAACCCTCGATCATCTGAGCTTATTTAAGTATCATTATAATTATATTTATCATTGTAATAGTTATAAGTTTATTATTGTATATTTATTGTAAACGTAACTCCTTCAAAATCAAATTTATAGATTTTCTAAATAAAGATTTTATAAATAACCAAAATAACGAAGAAATACCAATTTAGATTTCTTTAAAAAATTTTATAATATATAAATATTATTTCAAATTTTATTTTCAAATTATTTTAATAACATTAAAAATACTAAGGGTGGAGGAGTAACATACGTATAATCACACTATAGATAAGATCATGTTTCATGAGAATTATTTAGGAATGTGAACACACGATATCAAATTACATTTTTCTGATAAGTCTACGTTATCTCTATGAGAACTTCTTTAGCATTTATTCTCTCATGACCATGAGAACTGTGTAGGCAGATAAGGTATAAATACCTCTGTTTTAATCTTAAGTCTTTAGTCTTTATTAAGTATTCATTCAACACACAAGTCTTTATTAAGTATTTATTCAACTCACAAGTCTCTTCAACAAGTATTTATCTTGAGTGAGTATTAAAACTAGGTGTGGATTTTAAAATTGTCCTGCTAGTAAAAACATAAAGGCTCATTCGAGTTTTGATTAATTATTTTGCTTAATGTCATTTAAATGTGAATTCTAAAATTGTTCTGTTAAGTGTGTTAATTCAAATCTAATTATTTAAACTCGTCTTAAACTCGTTAAATAATTACAGACAAAGTAATATTAATATTTGTATTTTAAATGTTAAAAGAGATAAATTTTTCTCGATTAAAAATAATAAAATATATTCTACAACTGCAAACAAAATATATAAATGTGTTTTATTATATTCAATAAATAAAGTTTTTAAAAAAAGCTTCGGCCACAGAATATAATCAAAACTCCAGACAATTACGCGAATGCATTTGCATTTAAGTATTTATGAAATATTTCCCTTTTTATAAGAACATTAATAAACCAACGTGTAACATACAAAGAAAATATTTAATTTGCTTTATTGAATATAGAATCTCTGCAATAAGTACCTTCGAACTGCGTACAAAAACTCTCATAGAATCCTTAAATACCTGATCATATCACATATCTTAACCTTTGCAAATTTCTTCAGTTGCTGCAAAATGGTTGCTTGGCACTAATGCGAATATACGAAATTCAATCAGTTTAAACCCTGTAAAGATTTGATAAAGATTTGAAAAAGAAAAAAAATGATGTTGCTGATTTTGATGGTTTTTCTCTATTGAAAATTTCTGTAAATGTGCGAGTTCGTATAGACAGACTGATATAAGGTTTTTATTGTTTAAGTTTGGTTTACCCTAAGTTACTTATTTATGAAGTATACTACATTATACACAAAACATATTTTATTATTTATTGTGGTTTGGTTAACATTTCTAAATTACTAAAAGACATATAAATCTCGTTTTTACTTTTTAATCTTTTATTCCCTTAATGCTAAATTTATTATTATTCAGTAAGCTACACCTACTAGATTATTCATGTAATAGTGAGAATAGTGTATGGAATATACTTTGTGTACACTAACACCCAATCATTTTTAAATTGTAATTTAAAATTAAGATGACACACAAATTAGTATTAGTTTATTATTAGAATTATTTCTTCAAATCTATTTCTACCAACGTATACCATGGAATCTCAGAGCGTTTGTCATAACTAGGCTAGGCGTTCTAAATTTCCATTCTTTTAGTTTACAAGGTATCATATTCCTTGAAAATGACGTAATGTTTTCAATGTAACTGCAGGCAGGTATTATTACCATCCGTCTTTTATAAAAACTACAATTCTCGTGGCAACAAATACACTAATAAAAAAAGATGACCATGTTTGGATTTGATTAGTTTTTCAAAACGCGCTTCGCTATCAACAAATTTAAATTCTATTATAATGAAAAACGTAAGCGGTGAAACAAACAGTTCTTTTTTCAATAATAAATTGACCTGAATTTCCTCTTTATATACGTAAAAATATAATACTGACACATTTTTTGAATCGTATTTCATTGACTGTTTGTGGAACAACAACGCAAAACCGAAAAGAGGAAGAAGGCTATTAACGGGAATATGAAATAAGAAGTAGAAGTCTTCTTTCTCCTTACGGTTTCCGAGTTGCACATTATTAATCAGATTTTCGGCATCCGTTATTTTGTTGATACTAATTACAGGTTCCACTTGAGTACTCCCTAACGAGTTCGTTGTTTATTTCTCATTCATGGGTGCAATGATAAATTATTAGCTCTGTGTTTATTACTGTAATTTATAAGTTTATAGCTATTTGTTAATTATTATTATTTCCTCGCTTTGTTGAAACAGTTAAATGTTGCTATTATATCGAGCAGAGTTGTATTTTTTTAATATAAATGGAAAATATCAGATAGACTGATTCAGAACAGTTTATGGGGGTTCTTTGTCTTGAAACAAGAAAGGTACTTTCCACGAGGTGCTTTCTTTAATCTTTGTTATATCCCAAGCTATTAAAAATTTATATCCATTTAATTCTATTAAATATATAACAAATATATAATAAAAGTTAAAAAACCATTTCAATAAATTACATGTTAAAAACGAGTAGTTGCAACTCGTTATAATAATAGCCGCGATCTGATTAAGGAGTGTTCTTTACTTATTTAACTTCTGCTGTACTTGCATATTAAGCAAAGCGGGTTATGCGTATAATTAAGTAAGATTTATGTAGGAATTAACTCGCATCTGAATATATTGGAATCTAATACCTCTAATTAACACAATGAGTAATATGAAAGTCACCTGGGCACTAAACAGAAACATTGGAGAAGTCATTCTTCTATAGGTATTAGTTCTCGCTAATGTATATTTCTATTAGCAACCGAAAAGAAGAATTCACTGCTCATGGTAAATTTACGTAGGAAATCCAGAACCAGATCTTGGACTTTATACACGGTGAATTACTAGCCAAAGATCGGATTTTGAAAATAAGCTTCTTAGGTCATTAGAAATATAAAACCTTATGTAGGACATACACGGTCTTCCCCGACGACGCACACTGGTAGAAAATACCGATCTAGGCGTTCAAAAATAGTGTTACTTGTAGTGATCCATTTTTTTGAAATTATAATAACTCACTTTTTAAAGGATCAAATAGTCCGATACCACTCTTTTTATTTTCTTAGAAACGTCAGTGCTCATGCACGAATGAGGTTAAATAGACATATAAACCCTCAGCAAAATTACACCTTTCTCACTCTACTTTTAATTGCAATAACCAACAATGCCTTTTTGTTTATCAGTAAAGATTTTTCTCTTGAAAGTGTTATTTTCGGGTCATCTGAAGGTCAGACTGTTATTCTGTATAACATAATATTTAAATAAAAGCTTCAGTATTTTTTAAATTAGTTTTATTGTTAGCCATTAAAAATAATATTACTATTTGTAATGTGGAAGTTTTGACTAAGCTTACATTGTTTGGCAATAACTTGCAATATTCTTTTCTATTTTTATCCGATAGTATAGTTATTTGACTATTCGGGGGTGTATAAGAACTGGTCATAATATGTCATAAATATTTGGTATGACTTCTTTTAGCTCGGACCAGTGGAATCGCGCAGTGGGAGTTGGTGGATGTGTGTCGAGATGAAGCCAACAAGGAAAATAGAATCAACGCGATTTATTCATACAAAGAGGTTTCACATGGACTATTTAGCGGAAACAATCGAAGCCATTTTAAGAAAACAATGAACATATGCAAGCAAACAGGCCAGAAGTGGCAGGAATGCCATTCAAGTCTATGTAATCTTAAAAGCAAGTGAACGCATAGGCTTGAAGATTATTTTTCATGTTTAAAAACGGAATTCAACAAATTCCGAATACGCCGACCTCAAGCAAAGCAATCGAAAGACTACGGACGAATTTTCCCGAATAATCTCAGGTTAAAAAAGTCGAAGAATACAACCGTTACTGGGGGTAAGCATAGAAGAGCTGCAAAACGGACTGCAGCAGGCATGGTGAAGAGGATTTCAGTCTCCAAAGGAAGCTCATCAGTTAAGAAAGTCAATTTCGCAAACTGTTAGAACCCCAACCAAACTTTCGCCAGATCAGGCTTTAGCTTCATTTATCCAAAAAGACTTACGAAGGACCAATATATAGTAATACATGATGAAAACAGAATGCAGACATATATCCCATCTACGATGACTTATTATTAGCTAAAAAGCGTTGGTATCCTGAAAATATCATAGTGACTGATGTTTCAGCCGCGGATTCAAAATTCAAGATACGTGTAAGAGCAATACGTAAAAGTGACAGATTCCTTTACAAGTATTTGTGAACTGTTTTACACGAAATAATATTGCTAGTTACTAAATAACCTACATTATACATAACATTAGAGATAACAATCAAAGGTAGATATTATTTATTTTTCGACATCATGTCTCATGATACTGAGACCCAATAACGTTATATTGTGAAAATACCC
Source organism: Agrypnus murinus (assembly GCA_929113105.1). Classification (NCBI taxonomy): domain Eukaryota; kingdom Metazoa; phylum Arthropoda; class Insecta; order Coleoptera; family Elateridae; genus Agrypnus; species Agrypnus murinus. The sequence goes on along the minus strand of OV816026.1, from coordinate 854,776 downwards.
CGACACTTAATTTCGAACGACTAGATCGGCGATTTCTACCACTGTGCGACGTCGGCGAAGACGTCGACGACGACGTCGGGGACAATGTCGAGATAATGAGGTAATGTTTACATTTACTGTAATTTATAGCTGGACTGTATATAATAAAATTATGAGTATCGTATTTCTTTAAAACATAAAAATGAAAGAAAGCATTATTGCATCATTCATAATAAAATATGTACTGAATCTCTTTGTTTAATTAGACGTATTTCGAAATAGCTTATGCAATTAAGAAAAGTCTTCATAAACGTAATAACCTTGACGTCACCCATCGGTGGAATTACAAATCAATCTTTTATTATGAAACGAAAACTTTAGTTTTTTTTATTTCATTGTTAATTTAGTTTAAAAATGGATATAATTAATTAACGCAGGATTTAGGATTCCGAGTTCCAGTGTGCAAACGATCTACAATTTTCCGAAACCAAAAGGAAGATTATCACTTACCAAAGAACAATGGTAAAAATCTGCTGATTTTTATCATATCTGTTATCGTTTATTAGTAGTAGTAAAAGCATTTGCTACATTTTATTCACATGAATCATAATGCTGATTCTGGTAAAATAAACAATTTGTCACATCTATTAAATAAGGCCGTTTAATAAATTGAGCCGAATTTGATATAAACTGATTCACCGAATGAAAAACTGCTGAACATTTAAGTTGGCTAAATATTTAATACTGTAGTTTCAACATTTATAAAATATTGTACATAAATAAAATTAATCTTTCAAAAAGTATAAAATTCTCAGTACTTATTTCCTATTATACAAGAAAATAGATGTGTTCAGGTGACAATTATTGGTAGTACAGATTGTAATTATCTTCCAAGGTTATCAGGTTATGACCCATATTGTAAACATGATTTGTAAAATTAAGAATCAGTTTACATCAAATTCGGTTGAATTTATTAAACGGTCTCTACAAATGCAACAAAATATTTATTTTACTAGAATCAGCACATTCTTGATGAACAACACGAACAAAATGATATTTGATACCTATATAATAATTTGTCCATTCACCTCTCCTACACCAAAATCGCAGATTTTTACCAGTGTTCTTTTACGGAAAGTCCTTTATAGGAAATTATTGTACATCGTTTGCGCACCAGAACTCAGAATCCATTTTTAAACTAAATTAAGAATGAAATAAATAAAAAACAAGAGTTTTCGTTTCCTAATAAAGAGTTGATTTGTAATTCTACCGATGGATATCAATATTATTCCGCTTATGAAAAGTTTTGCTAATTGCATAAGCTATTTCGAAATACATTAAAGAAAGAGATTCAGTACGCATTGTATTATGCTCAATAATGCTTTCTTTCATTTTGATGATTTAAAGAAATACGATATTCACAATTTTATTATACACAGTCCAGCTGGAAGTTACAAGTTGTTTATGCATTAAATTACAGTAAATGTAAACATTACCTCATTATCTCGACCTTGTCCCCGACGCTTTAGAAATTGACACCATCAGTACAAAACGTGACATCTGTCGAATGGGCTCAGCAAGGAAATTGGCCACCTTAAACTCTATTATTTAATTTTTTACGCACAATTTCATTTACACTTTATTATATATTATCTACAATTACTAACTATGTATCTATATTAAATTTAAAAATACTCGCAAAAATGTTATTATTTTGATTTTAGGTTCAGTGTAACAGCAGCACTCAGTCTAATGAGTAGCTGAACTGCGCCTTTTGTTGCTAATTTGTTTGTTTTTTTTCTTTTATTATTATTATATTATATGTATAAAATGTACTACTTAATAGCAACATTAAAGACATATTATTATTATAACGCAGACGCGCACATTCCATATTGGATGTTGTAGAAACATACAACTTTCTAGGAATAGTGTAGTTAAAACAAAGTCCCGCAATCCTAGGTGGTTCCTCTGCGTTCTTTTAGGAAACGCGGGCAGAATTGACATCATTCTGATAGTGACCCATTTAATTATCATTAGTTTGATTCGTGATTCGTTAATAATTAGTTAATTAAATAAAAACATGTTGAGGTCACTTAATCTATCCATCAATAGGTATTGTTATTTTTTATTGGAATAAATATAGCAGTACAAAGTTCCTCTAGTAAAACCTTTATTCTTTTCTTTCGTTTTATTAGAACGAACCCAATGGTTGGTAACTTGTTTACATAGAAAATAACTACATAGTAAAAAAACACAGAGCGGATGCGTAAAAAATAAATACTGTTACTGTTTTACTAAAAACTGTAGTGTAAGGGGTTTGCAATTTGTTAGACTTTAACCTTGACCGAATGTTTAAAAACATATTATGTCGGGTTATTCTGGTTATCTTACTCTAATGCATGCAGTAAACAAAACCGTTTAAAGAGCATGAGACTTGGTCATTCCAGTTTGAGCTTACGTACATTACGTCTAGGGCATTCTTCTGTGCTTCCATTTTCACACTTTGTTATTTTCGATTATTATCCTTCAGGATTCAAATATCATTTATTTCACTTTGTTATTTTCAATAATAATTATTTTTCTGGCTTCAAATATTATTTATTAGTAAGTATATAATTTTTATCTACAGATAAATACATAATCTTCTTTATTCGCCTTTACCTACTAATGTCAAACAAAACCTTCCTTTTCTTAAAACAAAATCAGCCTACTCCGCTAATATTTTAAATCAGCCTACTAACACAATGTTTTAATTTGGACAGATTGGCTTGGGTACGTTACATAACCCCCCTTTTAAATTGAGCAATCAGCATGATAGCGAAATTTGAAACACCCCCAAAACGCCAAACCAACCTGACCAACTTATTGAACTTTATATGATTTTAAATTATAAATGTTTTGGACTCCCATGGATACACCAGAAGCCTTGTCCACAATTTAATAAAATGAAAAAATAACTTTTTAATCTCCTTAAATTCTTTTGGACCATGCAACCTTAAATGACTTTATCTTGGTAAGTTTAGAATGACGCAGCTGGCGTTTTTCAGCTTTACTTAACCAATTTCTACGAACCAACAGTAGCACGTCGTTTGACTCTAATTTGGGCTTTATCTCCTCTTTAACCCCCCAATTCTAGAGCGCATTATTCTTTAAAAGATGCACCAGAGGAACTGTCAAATCCGCATAAGGTTTACATAACCTAGAGTTCATTAAAATTCATCACTTCCAAGAAAGATTTCAATTGCTTTACATTCCGAGGTGAAGCAAAGTTTTGAATTGGCGAGAATCTTTCATGATTCATACGTACTCCATCCATGGCAACTATGTTATATGATCACTAAAATCAACTTCTTTCTTAGCAAAATTAGATTTTTTAAGTTTAACAGTTATTCCGGCTTTTACAAAATCCTTCAAAAATGTATTTCAAATGTTTAAAACACTCATCGGGAGATAACATATTATTTAATTTTTCTTTATACTCATCGTTAAAAGATTCAACCTTTTGCGAATTTTCAAAATTTTTTTTTCAGAATACTTATGTAGTACTTGATTCTGGGTTGGTTTAATTATTACGTCATCGTTTATGATCTCAGAATAGGAAATGTGAACACCTGGGTTAGATTCACCAATAAACGGAAAAATGTCAAAATTTAAATCATTAGTTTTTTCGCTTAAAACATTTTTATCAAGCCACTTCTTTTAAATTCATTTCCTCCTTCTCTAAACCCTCGTCAAACTTATCAGCAAATATTGTAGATACATTTGCGATTCATTACTGTCATTATTATAAGGCTCAGCTGATTTGGTGGTTTTTGGATGATTTGATCTATATATTGTGCCGTCGACATCATCTTTGCGCCGACAGTCAAGATGAATATCAAGAATTGTTACCCGTCTCACCGGGTTTAGTTACGTTATGCATATTCATTCATATTGCGACCTGCAAACTCAGATCTACGGTTACTACTGTAATTATTATTTGAAAATCTATCGCGATTTCCCTCACTTTCATTATCAATTTCGTCTAGTCAATGTTTCAAGAGCAGTAATATTTATTTTATGTGATAAAGTATCGAAATTGTTACTACATTATTTCCTATTATTGTTCTTTAGAAATTGTAGAAAATTGGCTACAGCATCTATAACAGCCCTTTAATCTCTTTATGACAGAAGTATTCTTGCATATGCAGTTGTAGTGCTCTTTGCAGCAGAGAGTAGTGCATCAATACGACGAATGGTTCTTCGTCGCTTGGAAAGTACTTCACTGCAACGTATGCACCCCTGGGTCTTTTAGTACCCTAGAAAGTCTAACTGGTTACTTGAACATCCTCTACTTAGACTTTCATCGTGGTAGATTGTACAAGTTGTAACGGTATAATTTCCAACGGCTTCAAATACGTGGGATTTTACAGTTATATTTACAAAAATCTTAGGTTCGGCTCTGTAAATTTCCATTCTTTTTAAAATATAAGTGTTTAACAAAAATGGGGGTCGAGGCTTTCGCAGTTTTAGAGAAAAAATCGATATTTGCCTTTTTAGATGCTGTGCGCTGATTAGTTAAGCCAAAACATGCGACTCGTTGTTGATTGGGTACTTAAGAAAAAATCGATATTGGTTCGGAGTGAGACCTCGTCATTGGCTGATCTAGTAATGTATTTCTACACGGAAGTAAAAATGTGTTCCTCCGCGAGATCAGGGTGGTAGCGTCGCTTCACAAAAGGACTTCTGTTCAAGCCCTTGCGGCAAGCGGTCGATTGCGGTCGATATTATAAAAATGCCGTTTCGTTTTAGTGATATGGAATTTGAAAGATAATTCTAAATACAGTTCTCGTTTAGTTTAATAGACTGCCGGTTTTCGGGTGACCGGAGAATGTAATTGAAATAATCTTCAGTTAATAATATCGTTTGATAAAGTGTTCGTATAATAATCGAGATATGCGGTTTATAAAAATATCGTTGTACAGTTGGGGACTCTCTTGGAAGTTCGTGCTTCTGAAAAGTGGAAATCCGATTTTCCCTAATAAAGTGGAATCAAGCTAATACAGTTCCAGTTTTGTAATTCCGTTAAATACTATACCGTACCGAAATAAATTAACATTTATAGACTTTCTTCTCCGTAATCGAAATCTCGATTAATAAATAACTCGTGCTATGTGCCTTCTAAATTCAGTTCAGAATTAAAGAATATGTGTGTTGTTTTAGTGAAAACAATGAACTTTGACATGGTTATCAAAACAAATAGCCAAATTTTTATGGAACTTTTATGGTTGCATTTAGTTATTGCAGTTTGGAGTGAATTTGTAAATTATGATTCACCATATCCAGATTTTACGAGGGTTATTCCCTTGCATCTTTAATTTATGAAAGAAAAATCCAGATTTTCCAGTTTTCCATTTGCAGTGACGCTGTCGTCAAAATGTTGTGCAGTTTATCGTTGATTTTGGTTTGTGATTTACCGAAAATAAAAGGTATTGTGACTATTGTTTTTTAGTGTTGATCCTTTATGTAAACCTTTGTTTGAACTTGTAGTACTTTTTTTATAGTTGTTTCTCATTTAATAGAAATTCAATACAATTTTTTATCCATTAAATTTTATTATCAACAGAGCTCTTAGGCAGGGACTTATTGTTTAAATTCTTGTATGTAACATTTGTAATCCTTTTATATTTTTTATTTTGGTTTTTCTAAATAAATATAATTTTAAAGTTAATAACAATTGGTAATACGGAACCATATAGTTATGAATACCATATTTCATTTTAATTCAAAATTTTCAAATAAACAAAATCTTGCTTGTTTTATTTAATATTTTATTCATTTTCTGGTTAATGGATTCAATAATTTTTAAAGCTTATTCAATTAACATCATTGATTGTTTGTTTATAATTACTTAAGCTTCATAACCAGATGGCGCCCTTCTTGTGTATGTTTTGTGTTTTATGAAACCTTTATCCATTACTTTACAAATTAGACAACTGCAGAACCAATACCTACGACCTGAACTTTGATTAATTTGTAAGAGAGAGTTTAAATCTCAAGCTGTGGCAAATATTTTGAGTTTTCAGTTACAGTAAGTATGACATCATTTTATATAAATTTTATAGTTTTTTTTTGTTGTTTTATCGTGGCTAAAAAACCAATGTTTCACTGGCGTCCAATCGCGGGGCATTTTTATAGTTGTGTTCTTGTACAGAAAAAAAACTTATGTTTCAAAGTATGATTTCGTTACCTTCCAAAACATCTTGTAAATTGTAACGTCTGTTGCAGTAATCACTTCTGCTGATATGTTGACGGAATTGGAGGTTCTAAGAAAAACGGCAAGTTCCAAACTTAAAGTTCGAGCTCTGTTTCTAGTGTTGCATTTATATATATTTTGTAAATTATTATAAATACAATGTGAAAACGTCGATGTAGTTTTTTTAAATGAAGTGTTGAAGTATTTCGTATATTTAAGTTTAATTTAAATATCTTGGAAGTATTATTTGCTGGCGTCGCTTGATATGTGTATTTTTAGAAATTGTTGCTAGACAATATTTTCTCTAAATTATAAATTCGGTAAATGAAAGTTTTTACCCCCAATTTATGAATACATAGTAATACTTGTACATAGTAATCTATATTTCAAAGTCAATGTTTTAGATAAAAACAAATCATTTATACAACTTGCGACCTAAAGAACTGATTGTGACCTCAGATTCCCAAGAAATTGCATTATATTTTTATATCCATTGGGGTTCTTTCACACAATTTTGCAAAATTTAAGTAAGGATAATAATACGATTTCTTTCTTACTGTTATTTACATTATAAAACTGTAGGTAATATTGCTTATTACTTTAGAAAGAAAACACTGTTGCGACATACACAGTAATTTTTTTAACGTTCATCCAGTCATCACCAGCTGTTGCTCTTGCTGGTCCATTTGAGACAATTTAGTATACTAGTAAGCTCTTTCTACAGTTTTTGTAAACATTCAGGCCCTTTTCCCGGGCTCAATCTTTCCGTAAGCAATATTTCTTTGGTGGACATAAACTCCAACATTACATAAAATTGCTTTTCGGTGTGTCGGGTATTCTTCTCCATGTTTCAAATTCGCGCGTCTAACTATTCGAAGCTGTCAAATGCAAATGTCACTGCTCGAACGCAGATGCACAGTCGGTAATATAGTTCATAATTAGTTTGCATTTCAGTTGTTGTGATTCATTTCAATTGGATCATAACAAGTGCAGTTACAGAATACCAAATATTGCACGAATTGTTAAGATTTCATAGCAATCGGGTTCATAATAATTATTGTTATATTTAACAATTGATATGAACCAGTGCTTACAGAATACATGGCAATGTTTTAATCTGGACAGATTGGCTTGGGTACGTTACATGCAGCTGGGCTCAATTATTAGGCACAATTCTTATGAATACTTAGCAGTACATAGGTATATTATTTATGAAAATAAATATCTAATCATTACTCTTATTAATAATAATTGTAACTAATTATGAAAGTGCAAAGATGGTTAGAAAAAGGTTTATTTGATTTTTTTTGGTTTAACAAATTCGTATAGATTGTAGAAAATAAAGGAGCAAGGAATAGACTAAACTTTAAATTTCAAAAAATTGTAACTGAAAGATTTGAAAATTGAAGCATATCAGAATCACAACGAAGGTTCGCAGCTGTATTTGTGTTGATTGAATTAATAATAACGAAACGGTACGAAACGGAACAGTAGAGTATTTATTGCTGATTTATATTTAATTATCTGCTACTACGCACATTTTAGAAAGTAAACAGGCTGTTTATCTCCTTGAACTTCAAAGCATGTACATTCTTACTATTCTTTAATTTGAAAACATTGAGCTGAACTTCGATGCCGTTTTTCTCCAAAAGTATAGAAGTACGAGAAAAATGGTGTATAGGAATTTTCTTTCTTTAATGATTATCTAACCACTGGCAAAGCCTGACTATTGCCTGATGGATCACCGTGTATAGAAAGTGCGAGTTACCTGAACAAGTTACTTTGGCTAGGTGAAATAAAAATTGCTAAAATCGTCAAGTTTAAGGGATCGAGTTTTTATTAGTATCTAATAAGCGTAATAATTAATAAAACCGACTATTAATAAAATTTGTTATCCTTTTTGTTACATTATTATCAGTACACTTATTATTATTACTCTTGTATATTTTTATTATATCATTACAACTATATTTGAACATGAAATCCTTTTAATAGAATTTGTTTGCGATTCCCATCAACTAAAATATAATTTACTGCGCTAATTGATAATAAATCTGTTTTAATACCATCAATTAATATTTCAATAATAAAATATTGTATTAATAGAATTACTAAACTAATTCGCTATCATATCTGAACAGTTGCTAATAATAATATAAATACAACGTTCTCAAAAAAGTCATTATAAAAACTACCTACATATACGATATTGTTGTTTCACATGGAAGAAACGCTATGATCCATCAGAATCAGAGGTCACAGCCTTAACCTAATGCACTCTTTTAAATAATAATAATTGTCTCTCTCTTTTATTCTCATGTTCGGATTAATATTAACCGGCTTCAAATGATTAATTATATTTCATGATTGAAAAGAGTATATTCTTCACCTAATACGTTATTAAATTGCACTTTCATTTTTACTAGTTGATTGATTTCTTCAGTTCTTGTGTGTAATTTATTTCGAAATGCAAATGGAAGACACATAGAACTATTTTTTTTAAATTTTTAATATAATTAAAGTATGTATATATCAATTGTTTTGATATCCAAGTTGCACTATGTATTTACCAATAATTTTATGGTATTGACATATTGATTTTCAATTATTTTTCTGAACATAGAAACATTTCTCGAAAATTGTAACTATTTATGTTAATTACACTTTCGAGAGTGTCGTGTATAATAGTTTAAAAATGGAAACTTTTGGAAATTAAAATTTACGAATCTGAATCAAAAAAATCTTAAAATTATAACCTGCAATTTAGGTAAAATTAAAAATATAAATAGTGTAGCTAATCAACGAAATTATTATTACTAAAAGTTTGTAAGTTTCTAGTTTATAGCTTTTCATAGTTATTAAACTTATTTAGTATCAAAATTATTTTCATAACGAAAACAAAAACTTGAAATAGTTCAAACTGTTTAAAGTAATATTAACATCGGAAAGTTATTTAACGAAGAATTTCGCACTTCACTTTTTCTGTACAAGATAAGTTAAGAGGTTTTAAAAATTGTTAATTTTAAGTCAGTTATAACACATTTTTGGTTTGTTGAAATCCTTTTAATTTTTCTTCTAATTATTTATTATGCTAATTAATTTTTATTAAATTTTCATGTACTTAGATGTATTTGCTTTATTTATTACCTATTACCAAGCTGCACTGTAACGATTAAAAATCTTTTATTAATATCCCCTTTTACAAAACTAAAGTTGTTTAATGCGGACTTAATATCGACTGCATCTCCATCTATTAATAATAGTAGTTCTATCGGAAGTAATAAACAAACAACATATAAAGTACGTCACTACGCATCTAATAAAATAATAACTTACGAACTTTCATTTTAATAAACACACGCCCATTTCTATTAAAATCACAAAAATGTATACCAAGAAAAAATAATACTTAGGAAGTGAAATTTCTCTGAAGCTTTCTTTTCCCATCGTCGCAAATCTTAGTAGAGTATCATCATCAAACGGTGAAAAGTATACAATAAGTCACGCAAATATAGGAGATGCAATAACTGAATGAGAGGCCATCTCAAGTGAATCTGTACACAAAGCGTAACATACCAATTACAAGAGTGTCTAGGTACAAGGTATATGTAGTTATGTGTACACGGGTAATAAAGTAATAATGATTTACGACTGCATTATACGTCCTGGAAAGGAATGAGGATGTGTATCAAAACACCTGAATGTCACCGCCCGGAAAAATATAAGCTTCTTCACAGAATGCACCTGAAATACGATAAATATTTTACATGCATGCATTGTTTTAAAAGATCGGCCAATTAAAAAATTTCAATTTCTTGGAATGATTATTTTCCTTTTAGTTCCACCTGGATACTGGATATATTACTGATGTTGCCACTGGTGCAACGAGAGAAAATGTGTTTTTAAAACCTCAAGTATAATAATAATAATAATAATTGCTATAACCCATAGCCTGGAAACCAGGCCCCAGAAGCTATAAGCTTGTGCGGGAGGGAGGGGGCGATTATTATTATTACGTAGGCCCTAAGTGCGGCTGCAGCCGACTTACAGATGGACCAGCGCAAATCTCACATTTGTGTCACAGCTAAGGAAAACTGCAGAAAACCTTAACCAGATCTGCCGGCACCGGGAATCGACCTCGGGCCGCTTGGGTGAAAGTCCATCACTCTAGACATTACACTACCAAGGCTGTTATATAAAATGATAAAGATGAGGATAATAGATTAATAGACATGTAAATATATAAATTCCAAATCGTGTCTGTCTGTTTCATGGTGTTTTTTGTACTTCCGGATATTCTGATGACCTAGAGAAGGTTGAAACTTGGCACTGAGTCTCCTGGGTACCCGAAAATTTCTAAACCTGGAAGATTTAAAAACGAATCAAACCTGCAGCCTAACGACACCATGCTATTTCACGGAGCCAAAAGATAAAGTTCGTTCAATTGCATTAAAGATTGATATTTTATCAGTAACGGCTCTGGCTTACTCACTTCCTCACCTCTGCGATTGGGTAAGCTCTGTCTAGCACATGCTAATAACATACAGGCTAATATATAGCTATCATTGTCATACAAGAAATAGGCGTACAAGGGAAAACACGAAAGGGGAGCTCCAATTATACATTATAAATCAGGGCGGGGGTAAATAAAACATATCGTATTATTGCAGATGATCGGGTTTATTTGAACGGGAGGGAATTCATAGTAGTTAAAACAAAAAGCTTTAAATTGTGTACGGGCTGTATTAAATAAGTATTTGGCTGTTAAAGTGAATATTGAACTTTTCGAACTGTTTACAATGCCATCAAGGGTCTTGGAAGAGGTGAAATCCTTTAATACGAACTTTAAGAATTGTGACGTTTCAGCAGAGTTAGATGTTGCATACAACTATTTTACGGATGAACTAGATAATAAAATAAGTGAATTTCAACAGAAAGAGAGCGGATGGACATAAAAAACCGGTTGTTTATCGAATTGAATATTCAAAAATTGATCCTTCAAAAAGCAATCCTCTGAATTGCTTCTTCATATATACTACTTCCAGAACCTATCCGGCAGAAGAATGCTGCAATAAACATTCAAAATTCTGATCAAAAGTGTTTCATGTGGGGTATTCTAGCTGTTATACACCCAACGGAAAAAACCTCAACCTCATAAAATATACAATATATAAGAATGAACAAAATTTTAACGGGTTGGAATTTTTTTTAAGTTGCAAATATTAACAAATTTGAGAAACTAAATAATATATTAGTAATCGTATACGGGCTTAATACAGTTCAGTTAACAATTCTAAAGTAGATTTTGAAGTTGCAGGGCATCTATATTTTACAGAAAACAGAAGACAACAGCAAGTAACTTTACTGTTAATTCTCATTATTGCTTAATTAAAAACTTAATTATATTAGTTAGCTCCCAATTATCAAAAAAATCATCAAAAGTTTCTGTGCGAACATCAAAAACATGAAAAACATGTAAGCATATTGGCGTTAAATGGCCTTCAACAGAACCACGCATTAATATTTGGAAATACAGTTTCCGGCAAATGCTTTAAAATTTGAATAATTTGAACATAATTTAAAACACCCCTTTGTAATATATGCAGATTTCGAGACTACTCTTGAACCTATCCAATAATGTCAGGACGATAACGATGATTCATTTACAGAAAAGTCATATGCATCAACCCTACTCATTCAAATATTATATATCGAATATTATCTTCTTTATCGAAATGTCACTTATCGGCGGGTAAGACTGTGCTGACGTTTTCTGTAACTGCTTAGAGGCCGATATCAAGCATATTTACAACGATCACCTGAAACGTATTATCTCAATGATTGAACTCACTGTCTGTTGTCATATATGCGAGAAACCCTTCAGCCAGGAAAATGAAAGGGTACATGATCATTGCCGTGCAACGGGCATGTATCGTGGACCTTCGTATCCTATATGCAATTTAAATTTTAAAAATCCTAGTTTTATACAGGTATTTTTTCCCAATTTATCAAATTATGATGCTCACCTCTTCATAAAATCATTAGGTGACGACGGTGCTAAAACAGATGTGATTGCAGTAAACAAAGAAATATATATCTTTCTCAAAACACGTGCATGTTAAGACAGTAGTTAACACTTAGGAAAGATGGAATAGTATATTACATAACAAGGACGGAAAGTGACACCTAACAGTGTTAGTCACTTTCCAGCGAGTTATGTACACTATTTTTCGCACGACCCCCACGACGTAAAAACCATTCATTCCAATTCAACGATTTCTAAGATAGTTCTTCAATGTAGACTAGCAGTACATTTTCGAGAAAGGAAGAATTGATCTCTTTTCTTTTCGCCATTTCATGAATCGATTGTAACAGATTTGGTCCTTTCTTGGGACTTTTTAGGTAACAGGTTTAAAGATGTATTTTTAGCATCTTGTACGAGGTACGTCGCTTGGCAGCGTACATTCCATCAATTCTTTATCGCGATTCTTTGAAGCGATCTCATTTATATCCATCCAATTTTTTCACAGCGCCAGGCCTGTATTGGACTGCAATGCTTAAATAGTAAGAACAGACATATATTATAGTGTAATACCCTCATTTGGAGCCCTCTTTACGATTGCTACATTAAGCAGGTGGATAAAGTACAGAAGCGCTTTGTAAGATACAGTTTAAACTTACAGGTTCTTACCCATTTGGTGAACCGTACAAAGAACTTCTGGAAAATCCGGCACTGTTATACAAAGCTCTTTGGAGGAGACACGAATATTGCAAGCAATAGTTTTTATTTATAAATTGGAGTTCATAAATAAAAGTTCATAACAATTCTTCTGTATTAGCTCAGGTAAGTTTCTACATTCCTAGACATGTAGAAAGAATAAATCAGACATTTTACTTGCCTTATCTGAATACAAAAGCTGTTTAAATCTCCCTTGTTTAGAATGATGACCTATGTTAATTGCATTAGCGATAATTCAGACATTTTTCAATTTCGTTGAATAAATTCAAACTAACCTCCTTCAAACAATTAAAATCTAACAGGGTGAGGATGCGATTCGTAATGAAATTACTTATTTTTACTTAGCCTCACCTTCCTAGGAAGCCAGTGTCGCCACTGAACTAATAACTAGCACTTTTGTCTTTATTATTGAAATTATTATGCCGACAATTCCAATATGTGTTAAGTGCGGACATTGTAAAAATGATTCTATGATGTATAGGTAGATTTGGGTTTCTCAAGAGCACCGGAAATATCAACAAGTTTTATGGCGAATAGTTCCCAACAAAGAATTCAGGCACTTAATGCACTTAAAAACCATTACGTATAGCACAGCTTGTGTACCGTATTTATTAATTTGTGAAAAACCAACAAAGAATTCAGGCACTTAATGCACTTAAAAACCATTACGTATAGCACAGCTTGTGTACCGTATTTATTAATTTGTGAAAAACCGTTCGAAACAGTTAGCCTTAGAATCCTCGAATCTTTATCATCATTTTACATGGATGATTTATTTACGGAAACAAATACAATAGAAGAAGCAATAAATCTTCACGACGATTTAGTTAAAATTTTAAAAAGTGGAAGCTTTGAACTAGCAAAGTGGACTTCAAATAATATTAATATTGTGCCGAAACCAGACGCAAATCAAACGATTGTCCGATTAGTTTCACAGACTAAAACATTAGGTTTAAGCTGGAATTGGAGTAAAGACAACTTAAAATAGGACAACAAATGTAAAATTAATTGCAATTCGATTAATGCAATTCTAATTGCTATTGCAACCATATATGATCCAATTAGTCTTCTAAAGTCCAATATTAATTTTTCAAAAATTGTGGCAATTAAACTGTGATTGGGACGATTCAATACCTTCAGACCTACATAATAAATTTGCACATTTCGTTTCACAGTTACCTACATTACATTAGTGAATTTGAGATTGCTAGAAAAATAATACCCGTATATCTACATACAACAATTCAAATTCACGGGTTTAGTGTTGCTAGTACTAAAGCATATGGGGCAGTTTTTGTGTTACAACGGCGGATAATTCTGATCAGCATAAGGTAAATCTTTTGTGTGCTAAAGTAATGTGCAGCTTTATTATTAGCAAAATTATTTGTAAAAGCATTAGAAGTTAATTGTTATTTTTGGGGCAATTCTACGGTTGTTTTATCTTGGATAGTCTCGACATCAAATCGATGGCAAACTTTTGTGGAAAATCGCGTTAGTGAAATCTAGTCCATAACGAAAAGAAATCAGTAGCATCACCTAGACCTAGACGGTAAAATTAAAAATTTACATGATAACAAATTTTGGTTTCACGGTCCAGAATTTTTAACGAAAAATTTTAGTAATTGGCTTTAGCAAAAATTTATATGTAGTAGGGAAATTACGGGAAAATTCAATACGTATCTAGTTGCACATTGTGTTAAATGATTTTATCGTGTTCGATAAAGTAAGGTCATATACCAAACTCAAATGTGTTTTGTATTGTGTAAGATTTATACGTAATTGTAAGGATAGTACTAATAGAGCTCCAGATCATTTAACAGGCAAAGAACTTAAAATGGCAGAAATTATTATTATTAAATTAATTCAAAAACAGCATTTTTTAAGAATTAAAAGATTTAACCGAAAAAGGTTGACAAAAACAGTAGTTTGAAAACTTAAAATGTATTTGTGGACAAGGATGGTTTAATATTAATAGGAATTGATACACGTTTCAGTAATTCAGATTTAAGTTTTGAAGTACCAAATGTTTTTGCCGAAAAGTCACACAGTAACAAAACTTATTATTCGATATTTTAATGAAAAGAAATTACATGCAGGAGTGCAAGCCACACTTTTGCTGCAGTACGACAGTTTTCAAAGTCAACATTTTTGCGAAGTTTACTTTACAAAACCAAAAAGCTTATAACCTTAAATAGACGATGGGAATAATCTCATGATACCCTTCATGTATTAAAACTAAACGTAAATTTTTACACCTGTGTGAAATTAGCAGCCAAACTTTAGCAGCCAAAATTACGAAAACACCCGAACAGTCATAGGCGTACCTAAAGGAGTAAATCACTATGTAAAGCTAATGAATTTCAAATGTAACTTCTAGATATTTAGCTGGAACTTCAAGGAAAAATACACGGTATGTCAGCTTGGCACACATATTCTAATATAGAAGTTATAACACTCTCAACACCACGTATTATACCTAAATTATTGCTGCGATCACAAAGCTGCAGCTGTCATTTCAAGGACAAGTAGATCGTGGGCCAGCATAAATTTTTACAGATGTTGTAGCACCATACATACTACCTTCTGTTAAAAAATAATCAGTTTTGCTAGGGGACTTGGGGGTAAAAAAAAATTATTACTGAGATTTCAAAGTTGCAGCTGCAATTTCAAGGACAACTAGATCGTGGGCCAGCATGAAATTTTTACAGATCTTGTAGCACCTTACATGCTATCTTCTGTTAAAAATAATCAGTTTTGCTACGGGAGTTGGGGGTCAGAAAAATTTATTACCTCGATTTTAAAGCTGCAGCTGCCATTTCCAGGTCAAGTAGATCGTGGGCCAGTATGAAATTTTTACAGATGTTGTAGCACCTTACATACTACCTTCTGTTAAAAAATAATCAGTTTTGCTAGGGGACTTGGGGGTCAAAAAAAATTATTACTGCGATTTCAAAGCTGCAGCTGCAATTTCAAGGACAACTAGATCGTGGGCCAGCATGAAATTTTTACAGATCTTGTAACACCTTACATGCTATCTTCTGTTAAAAAATAATCAGTTTTGCTACGGGAGTTGGGGGTCAAAAAAATTTATTACCTCGATTTTAAAGCTGCAGCTGCCATTTCCAGGTCAAGTAGATCGTGGGCCAGTATGAAATTTTTACAGATGTTGTAGCACCTTACATACTACCTTCTGTTAAAAAATAATCAGTTTTGCTAGGGGACTTGGGGGTCAAAAAAAACTATTACTGCTATTTCAAAGCTGCAGCTGCAATTTCAAGGACAACTAGATCGTGGGCCAGCATGAAATTTTTACAGATCTTGTAGCACCTTACATACTACCTTCTGTTAAAAAATAATCAGTTTTGCTAGGGGACTTAGGGGTCAAAAAAAATTATTACTGCGATTTCAAAGCAGCAGCTGCAATTTCAAGGACAACTAGATCGTGGGCCAGCATGAAATTTTTACAGATGTTGTAGCACCTTACATACTACCTTCTATTAAAAAATAATTAGTTTTGCTAGGGGACTTCGGGGGTAAAAAAAATTATAACTGCGATTTCAAAGCAGCAGCGGTCATTTCAGGGTCAAGTAGATCGTATGCCAGCATGAAATTTTTACAGATGTTGTAGCACCCTACATACTACCTTCTGTTAAAAAATAATCAGTTTAAGTAAGAATATTTAAAAAAAACTGGGCTTTCTTCAATCTGTAGGACTCTTTGTCCATGCTAAATTTCCTTATTTAGCCGCTTCTCCCGACGGGCTTGTCGGTGAGCAAGGCATAATAGAGATTAAAATCCCTTTATACAGCCAAAGACACCAACCCCGATTATATTCAATTTATTTTTCTCAATGCAGAAGGAAATGCTCTCTTGTCAAACCAGGGATTTGATCAGATTCAGGGAATTCTCGAAATAAGTGATAGATCGTGGTGTGACCTAGTTGTACACACTTTTAAGGGGGCGTTCCCACCAAAAGTAACCGGCGACCTCAACGCAATTGCAACGCGACTCGGCGCTAATGTTAAAATACACGTGTTTCCACCTACTAAAAGGAAATTCAACTGCAACGCAACCAGTTGCTAATTGGTTGCCAGCAACGCTGCATACACCGTCGCTGCCGCCAGTTGCTTTACAGTTGCCAAAAACTGCTCTGTCATCGCGAACAAGACAGCAAAATCTTTGAATTTTGTGGCCCTTGTTGAAGCACACACATGTTTATATGATGTGATAAAGCCATGTTATACACGTGTCAACATTTCTGCTAGAATTTTAATGGTGTTTTTGCTTATACGGTAAAATCCATAAAATTTAACATGATCATTATTCAATTTCTGTGCCACTATACTATAAAAACTATGTCCCAAATTTATGGTATAAAAAAAGTTAACCTAAAATTTTCGGTATGTTTTCTTTTTACGCTTTTTCACTAGCAAGTATGCAGCGGCTGTATTTTCATCTGACGAAAACGCCATTTTGTTCACGGCTACCGAAACAAAAGACTTCAAAACAGTTGATTTCAGTAAGTACACAACAGCAACTACACTGAAGTTGCGGTTGCATTGCAGTTGCGTTGCCGTTGCCAGTTGCTTTTGGTGAGAACAGCGCCTAAATGAATTAAGGTAGTTGGGGTCTACAGATCAAGAAACTTTTTTTGTTTAATGTTATAGAGAAACTAAAAAATTTTTACCTGTTCTATATGTTACCTGAAATTATATTTCAGTGCAATTTAAATTTCAGGACTGTTCCTATATAGAGGTGAGAGATGTCGTTAGGAAGTTAAAAAACAAAACTAGTAGAGATCATTTTAATATGTCTAGCTCTCTTCTAAAAAGTATTATTGATCTAATACTGGTTCCCCTAACCAACCTCATAAATGACTGTATTAAGGAAGCCGTGTACCCAGATATCCTAAAAATATCTAAAGTGATTCCAATTTTTAAGATTGGAACACCTTCCGACTGTAATAACTATAGACCTATATCCCTGGTACCTATAATCTCTAAAGTTTTTGAAACTATTCTTCAAAATCAAATTTTAGGTTATTTTGAGAATCTCCAGCTATTTTACAAAAACCAGTATGGTTTTCGCAAAGGCAAGGCTACAGAACATGCCATAATATATTTACTACATAAGATAATAGAGGCACAGGAGAGGGGTGAATATGCTGGAGTCACATTTTGTGACCTCCAAAAAGCCTTTGATTGTGTGTCTCATGAGATATTGATAGATAAATTGAGATACCTTAACTTTGATGGTAATAGTTGCATGTTAGTTGGGTCATATTTAAAAAATAGAAAACAGTACACATTTTGTAATAATGCATGTTCTAGTGTAATGAACGTTAAAAGAGGTGTGCCCCAAGGATCTGTGTTGGGAGTTACCCTTTTTCTTATATATATAAATGATTTTAAAAATGGGCTCCCACAGATTGATCTAATATTGTATGCTGATGATACGACATTATTGTCTGCAAATAAAGATCTCATCGTCTTAATGGAACAAATGGCAAACTATCAGTCTGAAGCTGAAAACTGGTTTGCAGCAAATAATTTATCTCTAAATAACAGGAAAACAGTGAGTATGCTTTTTACACATAGGTCAACTGATAACTTTGAGAATCCCAAGGCTGTTAAATTTTTAGGTATTCATTTGGATCCCGAATTAAACTGGAATCCTCATATTGACTCTGTATCAAGCAGATTAGCAAAAAAATACATTTGTAATACGCAATTTGGTAAATCTTGTGCCAGAGGAGACTCTATTAATGGCTTATCATGTTTTAATCACATCTGTGATGTCCTATGGTTTAATAATTTGGGGGCATTCTCCAGGGACGCAAAGAGTGCTTAGTCTGCAAAGAAAGATTATTAGGGCCATAAAAGGGAGAGGCTTCCGTGATGACGTTCGTAGGGATTTCATTAATTTGAGAATTTTAACGTTGCCATCCTTATACATATACAAATGCCTTCTTTATACATACTCAAACCTACTAGACTGTACCATACAAGGTAATATACATACCTATGATACTAGATTTAGTGAACTAATACGATTAAGATTTTTTAGGCTTACATCAAGTAGAAATGGTTTTAACTACTATGCACCTAAGTTGTTTAACAAACTGCCTGATAAGATCAAGCAACTGTCTTTTAAAAAGTTTAAATTAATGATTAAAAAGATACTTATGGAAAATGCGTTTTACACCATCAATGAATTTCTAGAAATGAACATAATAGACTTCTATGATTCTGAAATGGCATGATACTACTTGCTTATACTCATGTATACTCAATACTTTAAAACTTTTATGTATGCATATCTAGATTTATATTTTTATACTCGACTCTTGATCTATCTTGTTATTGTGTTTTTATCTGTTTCTTAATTTTGTTGTAACAGCTGTTGTAAAAACTTTTCTTTGTAGTGTAGTTATTCATTGACAATTTCCGATACTGTATAAAAGTCAAAAGGAAAAATAAATATTATTATTATTATTATTATTATTATATATCCAAATAACAATCTTCCTCTTGAAGAGAAAAGGTGGACAACTTCTTATGAACTCAGTATCCTCGAAAATGGCCTTGTAAACAATATATTCTATTACAAGAATTTATGTAATAAAGAGGCTACGTTGTTACCGTCAATCCTATGGTCGATTTTTCTCTTTAGGAACTCTTATTGATGACTTTCGCACCTTGGATTATGGCCAGTGACTTAGCAGTTTCGTATTCGATCATTGTCTTCAAATTTTCAATACAATAGGCGAGTTTCAATTAATTTCTGTAGCTAAATCA
The DNA here is from genome assembly GCA_929113105.1 of Agrypnus murinus. Classification (NCBI taxonomy): domain Eukaryota; kingdom Metazoa; phylum Arthropoda; class Insecta; order Coleoptera; family Elateridae; genus Agrypnus; species Agrypnus murinus. The sequence continues at coordinate 835,023 of OV816026.1, read as the reverse complement.
TCAATCATATATTATATTTGGTGATAGCACCCTTACACCTTCTTTTCTTGGTAATATTAACTTTACGAAAGCAAAAGTTGCGATGCCTGTTGAGAGACACGGTCATTATATTCTCGTAGTAGCAGATTTTAACAAGAAGGAAATTGTATTTATAGATCCTATAGGAAATGAAGAAATCAGCAAAAACTTGTATGCAGCAAGATTCTCAAAATTTATTCAATCTAAGAACTTGAATAGCAAATCGTGGAAGTTTACGATTCCGGAACATACAACGCAAAAAGATTCGTTCAACTGCAGTGTGCTGATTATACATTTCTTTTCAAAATTTGTAAAAGGACATTCGTTAAACACAGATATTGATCTGAGCGATTATAGGAGACACTTGAAGGGTTTACTGTTGCTAAACAGTGGTTGCATGAACGAAAAGTGTCTTTTTTGCTCTAGAGATATGAATGCCAACAACGAGTATTTTAGCTGTCACTTCTGCAGAAGGAAACTGGATACAAAATGCTTACTTACCAAAACTGATATTGACGAGGGTATTAACCTAAGCAAAAGATGACAAACAATATGTGTGACCTCTGCAGAGAAAACTAAGAATCAGAATTATATATATGGATATGTTAGACTTCAATATATAATGTTACTTTCAGTATTGGGAATGCATTCCTGATATAATTTATTTATTAGTTGTTTTATTTGGAACGTAGCATATTAAGATATTTTGTTACTTTTTCTATATTTATAACTTTTAATTTGAGAGTATTCGTATCCCAGCAGTATACCAAACAGGATATTTAGTAGAAATGAGTTTAATACTCTTGTATCTAGATTTCTAGAATATTGTCTTGTCTTGTAAATTTTACCACAGACTTCATTAAGGTCAGTTATGCTATTCAAAAAAGACCAGTCAGTTACATTCATATATATTGCTGTGCTGTTGGGTTAATAAAAATAATAAAATTGGTTGGGCGTCAAATATACTTTCTAAATAACCAACAGTAAAATTTTATGAAACACTTATCTCAGGGCGATGTGGATTCTCGTGGAATAAATAAAATTTATTAGGTCGAAATTGTTTAATTAATTACATTCCGTTCCACAATAGTCATCTTCTTCTCTGTAGGTTCCAATTAAATACATGGAAAAACACTTCCCTACCTTTTTATTTAGTTGAGCCAGTCCTTTCCTTTATTTGCCACAAATCTTCTTCACCGTACCATTGGTCGTGATTTCACTTTTTCTACTTTATTGCCAGTTCCAGTTCGAATTCCGGTATATATCTTCCTTTGCATCTAACTATATCTTCCATCGTCATCCAAACACTTCTCACAAAAGAAAAATAATAGTGATAAAGTACGTATGCTTTATTTTCTACTTAAATAAGGGTTAGATTTCCTTTTTTATATTCATAGAATATTTTATTTTATTATTTAAATAAAACACTAATCTATGTATGTACCAAGTTTTATTTACTTGCTATATTAACTTTAGCAAGTATTTTCAATTTAATATAAGCAGACTGCACCTTACGACGATATAAACAACTTTTAACAGTGTGACTAACTTTATCAAACTGCACTTAACATCTTGACTGACTGTGCTAGAGTAACCATTTACAGTTTTACATATCTCTCTCCGACTGTTCTCGTTCAAAACCAGGTAAACTGCAAATGCACATTGGAATTCTCCGTTACATCATAGAAATAGAATATGAATTTTCCATTTCACAACGTTTGATACACTTTTTACCGAGCACACGCAGTCTTAGACTACGTATTTAATAGGTAATTGGTTACAGATTACATAAACAATGTACTTGTCCTTGAAATGTTAGCTGCAGCTTTGAACTCGCAGTAATAATTCTTTTTGACCCCCAAGTCCCCTAGCAAAACTGATTATTTTTTAACAGAATGTAGTATGTAGGGTGCTACAGTATATGTAAAAATTTCATGCTGACCCACGATCTACTTGTCCTTGAAATGGCAGCTGCAGCTTTGAACTCGCAGTAATAATTTTTTTTGACCCCCAAGTCCCCTAGCAAAACTGATTTATTTTTTAACACAAGGTAGTATCTAAGGTGCTACAGCATATGTACAAATTTCATGCTGGCCCACGATCTACTTGTCCTTGGAATGGCAGCTGCAGCTTTAAAATCGCAGTAATATTTTTTTTGACCCCGAAGTCCCCTAGCAAAACTGATTATTTTTTAACAGAATGTAGTATGTAGGGTGCTACAGTATATGTAAAAACTTCATGCTGGTCCACGATCTACTTGTCCTTGGAATGGCAGCTTCAGCTTTGAAATCGCAGTAATAGTTTTTTTTTACCCCGAAGTCCACTAGCAAAACTGATTATTTTTTAACAGAAGGTAGTACGTAAGGTTCTACAACATCTGTAACAATTTGATGCAGACCCACGATCTACTTGTCCTTAAAATGGCAGCTGCAGCTTTGAAATCGCAGTAATAATTTTTTTTGACCCCCAAATCCCCTAGCAAAAGTGATTATTTTTTAACAGAAGGTAGTATGTATAGTGCTACAACAACTGTAAAAATTTCATGCTGGCCCACGATCTACTTGACCTTGAAATGGCAGCTGCAGCTTTCAAATCGCAGTAATAATTTTTTTAGACCCCTAAGTTCCCTAGCAAAACTGATTATTTTTTAACAGAATGTAGTATGTATGGTGCTACAACATCTGTAAAAATTCCATGCTGGCCCACGATCTACTTGGCCTTGAAATTGCAGCTGCAACTTTGAAATCGCAGTAATAATTTTTTTTGGCCCCCAAATCCCCTAGCAAAACTGATTATTTTTTAACAAAAGGTAGTATGTATGGTGCTACAACATCTGTAAAAATTCCTTTCTAGCCCACGATCTACTTGACCTTGCAATGGCAGCTGCAGCTTTGAAATCGCAGTAATAATTTTTTTCGACCTCAGCAAAACTGATTATTAAGGTAGTATGTAAGGTGCTACAACATCTGTAAAAATTTCATGCTGGCACACGATCTACTTGACCTTAAAATGGTAGCTGCAGCTTTGTGATCGCAGCAATAATTTTGGTATAATACGTGGTGTTGAGAGTGTTATAACTTCTATATTAGAATATGTGTGCCAAGCTGGCATACCGTGTATTTTTCCTTGAAGTTCCAGCTGAATATCTAGAAGTTACATTTGAAATTCATTAATTAGGTTTACATAGTGGTTTACCCCTTTAGGTACACCTATGACTGTTCGAGTGTTTTCGTAATTTTGGCTGCTAAAGTTTGGCTGCTAATTTCACACAGGTAATCTTTACTGCAGTACATACATAGAAAAACTCTCGCACATTTACAAACCGCACCTGGATACCTCTATATAAACATTTTTAATACGAGAAGCCATAAAGTTAAGTTTCATAATGAAGTAATATCATTACACAATAAAGGAGCCCACCCTAAATCCTGTCTCTAATCATAAACCTATAGACTTCTTATAAATGCTCGTTTAATATAGTAAGTAACTACATATTTATATTCAGAATTCCTTCTTTACGTTATTATTATTATTATTCTTCGTCCAGTCTAGAAGAATAGGGAATAGTAGTTGTTGAAATTTTATACCATTTAATTTAACAGGTGAGAATTACAACGCAATTTAAATTATAAAAGATGCAATAAACGAAAGGCTATTATTGTAAAAAGGAACGTAAAATTGGGTTATGCTTAACGGTATACAATTAAAACAATAGGTGGTTAAAATACAGCGTGAGAAAGATTCTTGTTATGTATATCCTTATTACGTTACCTACAAGGAATGTCTTTACTAATTGTTAGAATTAGTCCAGCCAAAACTAGGCGAAAACAAGAATTAACTGTACTCTCTTTGATAAAAAGAATGTAGTGTAGTTTTGAATTAATTTTATTAGTTATCAACATACTTTAAGCAGTTGAAAGCCTGACAGAACTCGGATGGTCAAATCATAACCGGATATCGAGTTCCACGAGGAGAGTACGTACATCAGAATTTGACAATAATCGAGCTACAATAAGTAATATAATGAATGCTGTTCTATCTCAACATCTGCTTGTTAGTTTTCCAAACTCTTTCCATTTACCAATCAATTTCAGACCAATTTTCTACGTTCAGCTATTAGTAAATATCAAGGACATATATGGAACTTCGTAGTGTTGGAGAGATAAATGACATTTCGAATCTTTAACCAAATGAAGATGATAATGCTTCATCAAAGTTTCCCAGTGTAACGGATCAAGCTAAATGATCCAAGGCGATCAAACAACAAACTTCGAAATCTACTAAAAAGTAATTTATTTATAATTTTTTTAATAAATAAAAGAAAAAAAATAGAAAAAGAGTTCTCATTAAAAAACCAGCTATTATTATCTGTTTGTTTTACGTTATCTTAGTTGATAGTGTCACGTGGGGTTTTCGTGACTGGAGGACGTAGTCAGAGGTAGAGAGAAAAGTAAACACAAGACATGGAAAACAACTATATACTAACAACAATAAAGAGAGTACAAAGGTTCACATACATAATGTCTATACAGTGTGAGGACGTACATGTCCTCCTAAATCTAACATAATCACGAGGGTGGTCGGAACCACCCTGCTCTAGCCCAAAATCTACAACTAAGCGTAGGAGTTGAACTTCTGGTGATTTACAACTAAGCGAGAGGAAACCTGGTCACAATTTCCACATAACTTAAGCAGAGAGAGGCTTTTAGTGCAACCCCTCATGACTAAGCAGACTAAGCAGTAGAGGGTCAGGTATTCAGCATCCCTGGATGCCAGAATCTAGACCATCTACTATTAATCAAGAAACAAAATATATACAGTGTGGGATTAAAGTATGGAATATTAAGAAAAGAGCGAACTCAACCGGTTTTTTTAAAAACGCTGAAACACGTCGATTTTGTTTTTTAAAAATACACATTAATATGTGCGATTCACCTTCCGACTTTCATTTGTTTCTAAGTTATGACGTCATCGCAAAAAAATTTAAATAGCAATATAGATTTTTTATAGTGGAATCCGATAGTGATTTTTCTTTCCTTTATGATCATGTAAATAAATCATAAAGTTGCATAACAAAAATTCCGACAAAAATCGAGTTGAACGTTGTAAATGTTTGTTAGTTATGACGTCACCACAAAAAATTTAAATGACAATATAGATTTTTAGTAGTGGAATGCAATAGTGATTTCTCTTCCCTTTATGATCATGCAAATAAATCATGAGGTTACATAGCAAAAATTCTGAGAAAAATCGATCTGATATATTGATACCATAATATCAATAACAGTAAATGTTCAGATCGATTTTTCTCAGAATTTTTGTTATGCAACCCTATGATTTATTTGCATGATGATAAAGGGAAGAAAAATCACTATCGGATTCCACTATTAAAAATCTATATTGTCATTTAAATTTTTTTGTGATGACGTCATAACCTAGAAACAAATGAAAGTCGGGAGGTGAATCGCACATATTAATGTGCATTTTTAAAAAACAAAATCGACGTGCTTCAGCATTTTTTAAAAAACCGGTTGAGCTCGCTTTTTTTTTAATATTCCATACTTTAATCCCACCCTGTATAATATAATGTAATAAAATCTTGTAACAAGACGATTTATGATACAATGGGTAAATAGGTAGAATTTAAAAAAAATGGTTACTAATAAACAAAATCTTACAAAAGTTGGTTGTAAGAATTATGTAAACGCCTAATCAAATTGGTTTTATTTGGAATAGTATGGACAGATTTATTTATAAAAAGTAGTAAGAAGAAAATACAAGTTCGTATTAATTTAAAGAGGTGCATTAATATTTCAGCAGCGTACAAAATACAGTTTTCGTAGTGCCGATTTATCATATCCCATGTTCTAAAAAAGAAAAAATTGGATGAATGTAAAATAAGCAAGAATCCTTATCATAAAGTTTCAATACAAATAGAATGTAGGAACGATAATTACTGGAAGCTTTTCACCAGCGTCAATAAGGAAAGCAAGTTTACAAGACAATAACAAACTCGTAGAGTATGACTACAAGAAAATTAATACTTGTGAGTAGTTTCTTTCTAAGATGTTGAACCGAAAGGAACACAATAAGTTCTTATAATAAAAAAACGCTTCTACTTAAACTTACTTTACTGTTAATTAAATATCTAAAGCTATTGTAAGGTGCTTTGCAGAAAATCTATAACAACAAACAAAAATCACAACAGGTAAATGAACAAGAAACTTATTTATCAATGTTTACCATCTTAAAAATTGTCATAAACAGTAAAAAATTGAGGTTATACTAATAGTTTTGTAGTAATTCTGATTATACCAACATAACAGAAATATTACTATGGTATGAGAGGCGCGAATTTTAAATGCATGAGTACGAACCCCATTTATAACCCCATTACCCTAATCTAACCTAAGATTAATTTACTCACTATAACTAATTGATATTAACATTTAAAGAATAAACCCTGAGATATATTATCTACATACAATGAATTTAAATTGTGCAGAGTCAATTAATAACAGTGGTGGTACAGATACATATAAGAATTTTATACAATAAATTTCTATATCATCACATAAATTACATAAAAATATGATGACACAATGTGGTGGGCAATGTTAAACGTTCCTAACATTACAATATATATGATACTGCACGTCTGTTCCGGTTTTCACTCCGCGTATTCACTATGTAGCTCCTAGAGAAACCAGACCATAGTTGACGACGTTTCGGCAAAACCTCACTTGCCATCTTCAGGTCAGTTCTCTTCTAGCTTAGCTCTGCTTCGCGTGGTTACACGATTTAGACTGCGCAGTCTAATTTCTAAAATTACCGCTTTCGAGTCAAAATTTCCTCTAATTTTTACAGTATAGTGCTGCAATGTTTTAGAGTACAGATAGTTAAAAAAGTTGCAAGATTTCAGGCTTTTACTGTATGAAGCATTTAAATTTTTGGATATTGAAAATCTTGGAGTTGCCATATCAGTTTATATTCTGATTTCGAAATGTGTGAAAATTGATATTCATAGTGTACATGCAACTACACCGTGAGCCAAATTAAATTGCTCCTTTTTATGAATGCTCATGTCGTTTCCATGTTTAGTTACTTTATTCATCGGTTAATCGAGATTGCAAGGATTGTGGTCTGTAACAACGTTCTATTTTTAAATGGCGTTTCTAAACCACACATTTGTATTTGGTCTGCTAATACGTACTTCGGTAACAAGGTTACCCTTCTCATGGCGAAAAACCGTCTTGATGTGTGGTTTGGAGTCACCGTTTAAAATATAGTGCAATTCACATGGTCTTGTTTATTGTTTCCAGCCTTATTTTGTGGAACTCCATAATCATGAAATAAATAAAGATTATTAAAAGTTTCACAGTTTTATTAAAATATACCTGACAATATTGTTTCGACAGCTATGCTGTCATTATCAAAGGTAATATAATTATAAACAAACACGTCGCTAAGGTAGATACAAAATAGGTAACTAGATAAAATAATAATAATAATAATAAAAATTAATAATAAAAATCATAATTAAACATCTAATACTTCCAGTAACGGAGAATTACTGAGCTCAAGTTGTTCATTCATTAAAGGTACCCTGAGTTTGTGTTGGTATATCTCAAAGGCTTCTAAAATGTCTAATTTGCGTTTGTTATTACAAAAATGTAGGAATTTAATATTATTTTGAGGAGTCATTGTGTGATTTTGTTCTAAAAGGTGTTTGGCGTAATTCGATTTTTCAGGATGTTTATTTTTGTAATGACGTACGTGTTCTTTATATCTTATGTCAAAATTTCGAAGTGTTTGTCCAATATATACCGAACTACAAAAAGAACAATTTAAACGGCAAATGCCCGATTTCATGATATCATGTGTTCTGTCTTTAGCATTAAATAAAAATGAAAAAGTGTTAGTGTTGGTTTTAAATGTTATTTTATAATTGTTGGTTTTTCTTAGTATATGTGCAATTTTTTCTGATATTTTGCCAAAATATGGTATAGATATGTAATTTGTGTCTTCTGTTTGATTGTCAATGGGATATATTCTTTTGATAGCTAACCTATAATCTTTTTGTTTAATTAAAGTGTCAATCATGTTCGGATTATAATGATTTGCATGTGCTAGTTGTTTAATGGTTGATATCTCTTTGCTAAAATCTGATTTTGTTAGTGGAATAGTTAAAGCTCTGTGTACTAATGATCTGTATGCTGCTATTTTATGTGTATTGTGGTGACAAGATTCATTTGGTATTGTTATGTCTGTTTGTGTTGGTTTTCTGTATATGGAAAATTCAAAAAGATTGTCTGCGTTAATCTTGATATTTAAGTCTAGAAAGTTTATAGCCCTGTTTTGTTCTGTTTCTAGTGTAAATTTTATATTAGGATGGATATTGTTTATAAGAATTAAAAATTCATTGATAACCTCAAAAGAACTGTCAAAACAAGCTAAAATGTCATCAACATAACGAAACCAGAAGATAATGTGTTTAGAGAGGTTTAATTCAAATATTCGATCTTCAAACTTGTCCATAAATATGTTAGCTAATAGAGGACTTAGAGAATTACCCATAGGTAAACCATCCTTTTGTAAATAAATTATGTTATTAAAAGTGAAATAATTTTGACTTATACAAAGGTCAAATAATTGAATTAACTCTAACCTTTTAACTAATTCTATATTACTATTGATCAAGAAACTATCTAATAAAGGAATACATTCTTGTGGTGGTATTCTGGAGAACATGTTGCAAATATCAAAACTAACAAGTTTTGAATGTGGTGGAAGATGTATGTTTTGCAGCTTATCTACTAATTCTAATGAATTTCTAACAGAGTATTTCGATTTGTAACCTATCGTGTTAATAATCTGGTTCAGTTTTTTGGATAAAATGTGATTAGGTGCATTGATGTATGATACAACTGGTCTTATTGGCATATTCTGTTTGTGGGTCTTCACTAATCCATACAGTTTAGGTATTTGTGGGTTTTTATTAATGATTTGTTGCTTTTCTAATTCTGAAAAGCAGATATTGCAGTTTTCTAAACCTTGTTTTATTTCTTTTTGGAATTTTGTGGTTGGGTTTTTGTTTAACGTTTCAAAATTTTCTTTATTAATAAATTCATTAACTTTTTGTATGTAAATATCTTTTGAAAGAATTACCAAAGTGCTACCCTTATCTGCTTTAACAGAAATTAGATTGTTCTCTGTGATTTTCTGTTTTATAGATTGAAGAAGTGATATGTTAGATGTGTTGTACATTTTGTCCTGTTTCAAAGACATCTCTTTTAACAAATTCGAAATTTGGAATTTTGCATAGTTATTATGATCTTTCTTAAGTATAGTTTCACATTCAACGGCCAAAATTTCTTTAATTTTGTTGGTAAATTTTGGAAAAGGACAAAATTTGAAACCTTTGTTAAGAAATCGTGTTTCTCTGTCATTGAATGTTATATTCGACAAGTTTATGAAACGAGGATAAAAGTTTGCAGTGTTCTGACAATTATGGTTATTTTGTAGTGTACGTTTTTGTTGTACAAGTCGATGAAGTTTATTTTTCTGTGTGGTGTATTTTTTGAATTTAATGTGACTGACGGTTTCTCTAATGTCAAAATCTAAGATGTCAAATTGGATATTGTGTAATTTATGAGTAAGTTCTGTATAGAGTACCTTTATATAAACGTGCATATTGTCTCTTATACTAAACCATTTCTTTGATTCTTCTTTGAGCCATCTTCTTTTGGCATTCCTAATCACTTTTTCAGTAATCGAATTCTTGGTTCTGGTAGTGATGTTTATGTAGTTAGGAATAACCTGACGTTTCAGACATTCTTGGTTAAACCAAACATTCTGACTTGCGATTCCGTGTTTGATCATAAGTTTCTTGTATAACTTGGCTTGTTCTTCTAACGAAGACGAAATAATCTTGTTTATTGTTTCCAGCCTTATTTTGTGGAACTCCATAATCATGAAATAAATAAAGATTATTAAAAGTTTCACAGTTTTATTAAAATATACCTGACAATATTGTTTCGACATTATTTTAATAAAACTGTGAAACTTTTAATAATCTTTATTTATTTCATGATTATGGAGTTCCACAAAATAAGGCTGGAAACAATAAACAAGATTATTTCGTCTTCGTTAGAAGAACAAGCCAAGTTATACAAGAAACTTATGATCAAACACGGAATCGCAAGTCAGAATGTTTGGTTTAACCAAGAATGTCTGAAACGTCAGGTTATTCCTAACTACATAAACATCACTACCAGAACCAAGAATTCGATTACTGAAAAAGTGATTAGGAATGCCAAAAGAAGATGGCTCAAAGAAGAATCGAAGAAATGGTTTAGTATAAGAGACAATATGCACGTTTATATAAAGGTACTCTATACAGAACTTACTCATAAATTACACAATATCCAATTTGACATCTTAGATTTTGACATTAGAGAAACCGTCAGTCACATTAAATTCAAAAAATACACCACACAGAAAAATAAACTTCATCGACTTGTACAACAAAAACGTACACTACAAAATAACCATAATTGTCAGAACACTGCAAACTTTTATCCTCGTTTCATAAACTTGTCGAATATAACATTCAATGACAGAGAAACACGATTTCTTAACAAAGGTTTCAAATTTTGTCCTTTTCCAAAATTTACCAACAAAATTAAAGAAATTTTGGCCGTTGAATGTGAAACTATACTTAAGAAAGATCATAATAACTATGCAAAATTCCAAATTTCGAATTTGTTAAAAGAGATGTCTTTGAAACAGGACAAAATGTACAACACATCTAACATATCACTTCTTCAATCTATAAAACAGAAAATCACAGAGAACAATCTAATTTCTGTTAAAGCAGATAAGGGTAGCACTTTGGTAATTCTTTCAAAAGATATTTACATACAAAAAGTTAATGAATTTATTAATAAAGAAAATTTTGAAACGTTAAACAAAAACCCAACCACAAAATTCCAAAAAGAAATAAAACAAGGTTTAGAAAACTGCAATATCTGCTTTTCAGAATTAGAAAAGCAACAAATCATTAATAAAAACCCACAAATACCTAAACTGTATGGATTAGTGAAGACCCACAAACAGAATATGCCAATAAGACCAGTTGTATCATACATCAATGCACCTAATCACATTTTATCCAAAAAACTGAACCAGATTATTAACACGATAGGTTACAAATCGAAATACTCTGTTAGAAATTCATTAGAATTAGTAGATAAGCTGCAAAACATACATCTTCCACCACATTCAAAACTTGTTAGTTTTGATATTTGCAACATGTTCTCCAGAATACCACCACAAGAATGTATTCCTTTATTAGATAGTTTCTTGATCAATAGTAATATAGAATTAGTTAAAAGGTTAGAGTTAATTCAATTATTTGACCTTTGTATAAGTCAAAATTATTTCACTTTTAATAACATAATTTATTTACAAAAGGATGGTTTACCTATGGGTAATTCTCTAAGTCCTCTATTAGCTAACATATTTATGGATAAGTTTGAAGATCGAATATTTGAATTAAACCTCTCTAAACACATTATCTTCTGGTTTCGTTATGTTGATGACATTTTAGCTTGTTTTGACAGTTCTTTTGAGGTTATCAATGAATTTTTAATTCTTATAAACAATATCCATCCTAATATAAAATTTACACTAGAAACAGAACAAAACAGGGCTATAAACTTTCTAGACTTAAATATCAAGATTAACGCAGACAATCTTTTTGAATTTTCCATATACAGAAAACCAACACAAACAGACATAACAATACCAAATGAATCTTGTCACCACAATACACATAAAATAGCAGCATACAGATCATTAGTACACAGAGCTTTAACTATTCCACTAACAAAATCAGATTTTAGCAAAGAGATATCAACCATTAAACAACTAGCACATGCAAATCATTATAATCCGAACATGATTGACACTTTAATTAAACAAAAAGATTATAGGTTAGCTATCAAAAGAATATATCCCATTGACAATCAAACAGAAGACACAAATTACATATCTATACCATATTTTGGCAAAATATCAGAAAAAATTGCACATATACTAAGAAAAACCAACAATTATAAAATAACATTTAAAACCAACACTAACACTTTTTCATTTTTATTTAATGCTAAAGACAGAACACATGATATCATGAAATCGGGCATTTGCCGTTTAAATTGTTCTTTTTGTAGTTCGGTATATATTGGACAAACACTTCGAAATTTTGACATAAGATATAAAGAACACGTACGTCATTACAAAAATAAACATCCTGAAAAATCGAATTACGCCAAACACCTTTTAGAACAAAATCACACAATGACTCCTCAAAATAATATTAAATTCCTACATTTTTGTAATAACAAACGCAAATTAGACATTTTAGAAGCCTTTGAGATATACAAACACAAACTCAGGGTACCTTTAATGAATGAACAACTTGAGCTCAGTAATTCTCCGTTACTGGAAGTATTAGATGTTTAATTATGATTTTTATTATTAATTTTTATTATTATTATTATTATTTTATCTAGTTACCTATTTTGTATCTACCTTAGCGACGTGTTTGTTTATAATTATATTACCTTTGATAATGACAGCATAGCTGTCGAAACAATATTGTCAGGTATATTGTAATAAAACTGTGAAACTTTTAATAATCTTTATTTATTTCAATTCACATGGTGGTAATAGAGTTATTGTAGTAAGTTTTTAGACTCTCCCATACTCGCTCATTCAAACAACTTTTATAAATTTGCTCTTATGAGCTCACATACAATTGTATTGATGAATCAATATCCCTCCGATCGAAAAGCAAGATCTGTATCACTAGACCACGGAGTATTAATAAATGTAATATTTCAAAATTTTTTAAATCTTCAATTTATTGATTAAACTACAACGTATATAATTCATTATCACAAAGATAATAATAAAATTTCTTTTATTAAACTATGGTCATCGATAAAACCTTCTCAAAACATAGTAGCGCTCAGTAAACATAAGAATTGTTTTTAATTATGTTGAAACGTGTGTCATGTAACTTATAATGTTTAAGAGTTACAAAATTCCTAAGAATAGTTGAATACGTCAACATGAAAAATTCAACGAATCAAAAGTAATTAAGTAAAGATGACCAGTTTTGTTCTCTTAATCTAGATATAATAGTATTATACATACTTATGTATATGCGGTATATCGACAGTCAACTGTGAGTATTCTTGATTTTTCAATTTCTTTGGTAACTTACACAATAAGTCATAAGCTTGTTTGAAATTAGAAGGGTGTCCTTTCAAACATCACTATACTGAAATAAATAAGTGTAGTGACCCCATAATTGTGTAATAAAACGGAAGAAACTCGTTTTAAACGGTGTATCATGTCACTTTGCGTGGCGGCTTAAAGCTATGAAAATGTATTTCATTTATGTCAAATAACAAAAGATCTATTACAAAACAATAAATAAAGAGTAAATTACAATATGTAGCTGTATCATTTATTTGTTAGTAACTGCTAAATCAATTAGTATTCAACCATACCTGTTTAAAGAGTTCTAAGTATTGTATTGCCAACTTGCGTAACAGTGTCATACCGGAAAGCAAGCATTCATACTTATAGCTTTAGCATCACTGCTTATATGAATTATTCTGTACACGAATTTATCTAGCAGCAAATATTGTACATATGCTAGAACAACGTATTCCAGGTGCGTTTATACTTGTGTAACCTTTATGTAACATGAGGTAGATGACTGATAAAAGATAATATAAATTTTACTTATGTGTTGTAGTAATTTATTGTAGTGCCTTCTTTGTTTTAATTATTGCTCCCACCAACATTAGGGGCCAGGATCTAAATTATAAAAGAATTTGTTATATGATTTATAATTATAATATTAAACATAACCAGAGTGTACAAAAATATAGTTAAGTAATGTTTCCTCTTATACTACTCTTAATAATTTAACAACATAATTACCTGCGGTGTATCACAACCTGTCTACTAAACTTTTGAGCTGAAATGTCAAGGTGAATAGATCTGGGAGACGTTCGAGCATTTAAATGCAAGCAACAATGTTAATACTCACAGATTGATGATGGTGTTATAAAAACAATATTGTTCACATATACATTAAGTAGGCACTGTATTTATCTTTATCTTTGCGGATATATTTCTTTAAAGATTAGTTCTAGAAGGGCTGGAGTACTAGATTCTAATTATAATAAAGGTTAAATCTGTCGGGGTCGGATTGTTTGTTCGGCAGGCAAGACCAGGATTCAAGACAGGGATAGCATGGCGCCAAGAAAAAATATCACAGGTCATTGATATGACCTCCAATATGTACCAAAAACCGGAAAATGCTAAGATTAGATTTCATAAGGCTTTAAGTACAAAGTGGATCTACTGTTGAGCAGTACGGCTTCGTTTGAGTACGAAAATTGAGATCTACTGATAGAACTTAACTGACTGAAAATAACTTTTGATACGTGAATCAATTCTCACTAATTGACGTTCAAGTTTGTTGAGTAGATTTGTTTAAAAATGCCAGGAATACTTTTTTTAGTGTTCTAAAGTGGACGACAATACGGCGTTGGTGTGATACATACAAAATATACAGAAGCTGTTATGTAGACATCACAAGGTTCTGTTTCCAGAGAACCAGCTTGTGCAGGTTCAATTCCAAGGCTTAATCCGGTCCTGAATCCAATGAACGATTTTAAACTTCAAGGTTGGAAATTAATAAACTCCGGAAAAATTGCCGTTGGCGTCGCTACTGGCACAAAACGGTAATTAATTTAGTTCAGTTTCAGACCTTTAAGATTATACTATCAAACCATAGGTGGCCCTCGCGTCGGAAGTACAATGATTTGTAATAATTATAATAATTTTGTATAAATATTACAGAATTCATATTAAAACGTCGGCCTCAATTTTAGGATAAACTACCAGGCCGATCGTTATAATTCTTACATATTTAGTTAGAATTTATGAAAATAACTAGAGATATTACTGTTTTGCAGTACATAATTGATTTGCAGATATTTAAAGTTATCTATGTAAGCTAGTTATGGTAATGTATACGTTTAAATATAAACTAATTTAAAAATTTTATTGTGCATTCGAAAATTAATAATCACTGCTTTAAATTAAAATTAAAAATACTTACTGCAGCTACAGCGCCAACCCTTTCAGAGCAGCTGAACTATTGTACACCAAAACTGCCTAAAAATCATAATAATGGTAATCGAAACTGTAACATGATTATTGTTGTTATAAATAAACTTTTATCAATTAAATTTGTTGATCTGTGAACTACTCGAGTACTTTTAAATTATTATAGAAAGATATTTTAGTTTTAAGAAAGAAAAAATATTTATACTTATGGTTACAGTTTTTATGTTTATTTAGTTATTTTCGAACAAATTTTAATAATTCTTTTTGAAAGTATAGCTCATACTTTTATCTACAAGATTATAATGTTGGATACACAATCTGTGATATATTTTTTCTTAAAATAACGAAATTCTGAAGCTCTGCAGAGCGTATTTCTATACAGTCACTTCCCCCTCAAGTTTATTTGTACATTATTGATAATTCAGAATCTCAATTTTATGGATACTATAATATTTATAGTAGTTTTGAATTCCATACGTTTACAAATTAAAAAGACTTTCAGCGATATTGAAGAAATTTCGTATATACCATTATGATTTATGACGCATGGAATTGTAATGCTAATTATAAGGTTGATATCAGTACGCTCATAAGAAATACACATGCTGTAGCCAGTGGCGGATTTAACACTTAAGGGGCCTGAAGCGTTACAAATTTTTGGGGCCCCATAGTATAAATCACTTACTATTTATATACCTTTTATTTTTTATGAAAAATTAAATACATATAATTATTAATATCAGGCGCGAATTCACGGTGGTGGGATGGAGGAAATTGCTACTATACTTTATCTACTACCACAAAAACGTAATAAAACACCAAAAGCTAGGAAAAATACTTAACCTAGAATATGATTTGAGATTGAGATGCTGGATTGTCAAAACTAGACAATGCCCACAGTTTGTGGAAAATAGGTGTTAGTTGTAAAAATTAAGAAATGCGTATAACTCAATGTAGTAATCGTTTATTATTGAAAATTAATACTGAAACTTGAACAATTATTTAAATTAATAATAGTAGTTTTGTTGGTGTCTTCAATTTTTTAAATGTCATAGACACATTTTTAAATGTATTTTGGACGTCATGTTGTTCCGCCGCTGCTTTTTTCTTAATGTAAGTAAATCATAACCTCAATTTTACAAATACATTGAATACCTAATGCTTCACTTGAATGTAATTTGAAATAATAAATTCCCAAAACATTTTTACATTTCCAT
The DNA here is from genome assembly GCA_929113105.1 of Agrypnus murinus. Lineage (NCBI taxonomy): Eukaryota > Metazoa > Arthropoda > Insecta > Coleoptera > Elateridae > Agrypnus > Agrypnus murinus. The sequence goes on along the minus strand of OV816026.1, from coordinate 818,572 downwards.
GTAATAGGTAGACCGGTTATTCTAGAATGTATGGATTAAAGCCATCAGAAGGATATATTGTTAAATCAATTTTACGTTATTGTTTATTGTTTCCAGCCTTACTTTGTTAAACTCCATAATCATGAAATAAATAAAGATTATTAAAAGTTTCACAGTTTTATTAAAATACAACCTGACAATATTGTTTCGACAGCTATGCTGTCATTATCAAAGGTAATATAATTATATACCTTTTATATTATAATAATATAATTCTGATTATTATTATTATTTTATCTAGTTACCTATTTTTGTATCTATCTTAGCGACGTGTTTGTTTATAATTATATTACCTTTGATAATGACAGCATAGCTGTCGAAACACTATTGTCAGGTTGTATTTTAATAAAACTGTGAGACTTTTAATAATCTTTATTTATTTCACAATTTTACGTTAATTCAATAACAATTTTTGTATAACTTTATATGGTAATAATAACTTTATATGCTGGTAGTCGACACAGTAGCTCAGAGGTAGTGATGTCGCTCAGAAAGTGGAAGGCCTAGGGTTTGATTTCCAGCGGAGGTGATAATTCTTTCTATATGGATTTGCATTCAAAGTATAATTTAAAGTAAAACATTAATTAAACAGAATAGATTACACAACAACAAATTAAACAGTTTTCTTAAGGTACCGTCCGTGATTTATACATATATCACTATAAAATTGTGAGTGTAATAGTCGTCCATTAAAAATTTTTACCTTTTAAATTTATTAAAAACCCACTTTATTAAAACACGTTTGTGTTCATTTTGTATTTTATTTATATTAATTATACGGTCGTACGCTCGAACTGATTTTATTTTGTATATTCCTGTATTGGATAATCAAATTATGCTGCTTAGTAGTGCGATTTGATACCTACAGGAGGCACCACAGTTATTTGATGGTGTTCATGTTATTTCCGAGCTAGTATAAACGCTCGGGTGATGTGTGTAGGATTCACGGACTAGCTGTCCCTAACTGAGGAAAGCCAAAAGCTCGCAACAGCTGTCTTAGGATACCGTCTGTGATTTATACACATGTCACTATAAAATTGTGAGTATAATAGTCGTCCATTAACAATTTTAACTTTTAAAAATAAATTAATCTTTATCTATAAGTTGTAACTATGTATATTTCAAATAATAAGAAATATTGCATGTGCTGACAGCTATGGCATTTTAATAGAACCACTGAAAATGCGAAATCATTTCCTACGGTCATTTCGGTACAGTTTAAAGATTATGAACAATGAGTCATTTTCATCATTACTAGACTGTGTGAAATGTGTAATTTTCTATATTGGTCGTAGATAAATTAGTTATTTGTATACCAAATAAAGTTGTACTTTTTTATCACGAATATGGTGAATGTTGAACAGTCATAACGACTGATAAAAAATCAGTATTAGTGGTGAGGTGTACATTACGTTTTTTCTGAAATCGTGAAATTTAGAATTTAAAATACAAAATGTGCATTTAATAACAGTAGAGTAGGCAACTAAGTCAACGTGGCTGTGTGCGACATGTCAAATACATGTGCAATAATGCAAATAAAAATAACAGATCAGTCCGTAAAAGTTCTACTTTACGAACTATTTCAGAAAAACATTTTATTCCATAATCAGTTCATTTATAATGAAACTTTTCTGCTTTTAGAAGCATCAAATTTATCAATAATATTTTCGAAACACTCAAAACAATAAATTTTTTGAATTACTTTGTCCAAGATTATTTCTTAAATAATTGTTTACACGTTTAAGAACAAAGATAGATCGTTCTCTAGTTGCATTACATATCGGTAATTTTTTTTTAAATTGTTTCAGCATTGGAAAATGTTGACAATTGACAAATGACATTAAGGAATATCACCCATTCGAAAGCATGGTACAATTCCCCTTCCCCAAATGTAAGTCGGACGACCGCACAGAGTTTGCTAGAAAGCATTGAAGGCAAGGCATTCGGAGCGACAGAGATGATACATTCCTTGCAGGTCTGCTGCGAAACTGTATATTCCATTATAAAATGTTACCTATCACCCTCTGGCCTCTGCGGGGCGCCCTGACTTGTGGGGCCTGAAGCGGCCGCTACCAACGCTTGTGCCTAAATCCGCCACTGACTGTAGCTGTATAGTCGTTTTAATTGTTGCAAAGCTTTGTGTATGAGTATGTAAACTCCTCTGCAATTACCAAAACTAGGAAAAAGATTACTTAATATATATTACTAATATACATATAGATTACTTACATAAATATTCAAGAATGACACTCTACTCCGATATCTGAACTAATTATGCCTTTGAAAGGATTTTGTAGGCAATTAAAAATTATAAAATGCTCTTTGCAAAGAATTTTGATTTATATGAAGACTTGTACCTTAATAACTATAATAAGCAAACCAAATTTAATTGTTATTACTATATTTTTTAAATTTTCCTTAACAATATCATGCGTTTTTTGTAATGTATTTGTCTACCTAATCTCAAACACATTCTTACTTAACCTCTAAAAATATAAAAAAACACGTTAAGTTTTTCTAGGCTTCTTAGATCATAAGTTTAATTTCATGCTTTCGTCGTTAATTAGTCGTTTGTTTTTTTTCTCTTCACACTTTAAATGGTGTTTGTGACAAATTTTGTTTATAATTAAAAATTTAGCTATAGTTACTTAATTAATAAAGTGAAAATTGCGATTTAAATAAATTCTACAATAACAGACACCAATAACGATATTGAAAGCGATGAGTTCAGCTGCACACCACCTGAGCTTCAAGAACTACATTTATTCCCTCTAACATATTGCTATTTAATTTACTAATAAAAGTTAAGTTACTGTTTAACTTTTGGAATTTTTTTTTAAACTTTCAAACAGGTAAGCGAAAAACTTTTGTATGCAAACAACTACAGGCTGCAAATGCTAACTGTCTGCCCTTAAGACACAAAATACTATTGTAACATTAGTAAAATTAAGAGCATTCGAGACATGTGACATATCCATATAACATTATTTCGGATATAGTTAAAACAAATCTGGCCTGTGTGACGACTCATCACAAGCTTTTCATGGATTTCTTAGAACTATTATTAGTATTATTACTATCTATATAACCAGTGTTCATTTAAATTTCAAATTAGAGTAGGCGTTAAAAGTTAAACGTAGGTCTGCGCTTTACCCAGAAGTGGAAAGTAAATTGACTGCGTTTATTTCGACAAAAAAGGAAGAGCCAAAATTTCATTATTAACAATAAAACTACTAAGTTTACAACAAATGTTGGATGTGATGACCATCTTGCTGAATACAAATTCGCAGTCTTCGTTTCAAACCATCAAAGACATGGTGCAAAATCTGTGTTGCATTGTTTAACTCTTCAATCTTTAAAACAATTCGTTCTCGCAGTTCTTCAATAGTGTTTATTGGCGTTACACATATGCCATTTCTTAGATAGGGCCAAACGAAAAAATCTAAAACTGTCAAACCACAAGAACATGTGGGAAAAGGAGTTTGTGTTCTTTGACTAATCAGGCGCTCAGCAAAATATTCTTGTAGTAGTGCAATAGTTTCATATACAGTGTGAGCTGGGGCCGCGTCCTGCTGGAAATATTCTTCTTGGAGCTCATCTTCATGTAAAGAATTTACAAATGGTTCTAGGATTTCTTGACGATATCTTTGCGCTGTAAGAGTACCATCGAAGAAAATTGGTCCAATTAATCTACGACGACTGCAGCCTAACCACACACCGACTTTTTCTGGCTGCAATGGGGCATCTCGATAGAAATGAGGCTTATCGGCACTTCACATACGGAAGTTCTGAGAATCGATGAAACCTTGAAGTGTAAACCAAGCTTCATTTGAGAAGAAGGTTTTATCTTGTCTTTTATTGTTCTGTGACTACCGGAATTGATGATTTCTGCCGCAATGATTGTACTTTATCCAAAGTTTTGTCAGGTACAAAAGAAAATCCGGATTTTTTTTCATTTTTGCATCATAGCCTCACTCATTTGTCTGTCACTACCAACGATTCGGTTATCACCCTGTCTTATCTTTGACGCCATTGTATATTGGTGGGAACAATCACAAAAGATTAATAAAAAAATACATTAAAGCTAAAACTCTGTTTTGATCACGAAACGCACATGCTACAGACAGAAACAATGGCAGCCGCCAGTCAAAGAATCGAAGTGGAGGAGGCAGTTTATTGCTAATGCGTTCCTTTTACTAAAAAAGTGTTGTTATTAATTATGCTGTTTTCACAAAATGTGTGATTTTTTAAATGTTTCAAATAAATACATATAATAATAATAGTATATTAATGGAGTGTTCCTTTTCAATACAGAAATACATATATACCAATATAATAGTTATTTATGATGTGAGTGTTAAAAGTAAGATTTTATTTTGTGAGTGGAGAAGATTGCGAAACGAACGTAGTGAGTTGAGCAACTCCACGAACAAAATAAAATCACTTTTAACACGATTATCATACAATATTTTTTCTACAAAACAATCGGAAGAACTTTAAACTCAATAAAAATAAGAAATCAAAAAATAATACCACACAGATCGCAATATTTATGAACCAAAATTTTCGTAGCAACCAGTGCTGTTGTTAGTTACGAAAAAAACGCAAAATTATTGCCAGCATTTTCTATTAATATTATAAGTATAATGAATAATCTCGATAATGAGCGTAACGAATCCATCCCTGCTGAAATCGAAGAAGCCGCCAGTCGAGCAACATTGGAATTATTGCCGGCGAAATCAAAGGAACAGTACGAAATCGCTTATAGACGCTTTTCGGAATGGTGCAACATTAAAAAGGTCCCTGGGAAATGTAACGAATCTGTTTTACTGGCATATTTTGAGGAAAAAGCCAAGATATGGAAATCGTCAACGCTGTGGTCAAATTATTCTATGATCAAAACTATGTTAAAAATAAAGCAAGATCAAGATATAAGCAAACATTATAAACTTATTGCTTTTTTAAAACGGAAGGGTGAAGGATATCAAGCAAAAAAGTCAAAAGTTTTGACGAAGACGCATATCGACAAATTTCTCACAGAAGCACAAGACGAAAAGTATCTGATGATGAAAGTCGCAGCAATAGTGGGTGTCTTCGGGGCGTGTCGCCGGGAGGAATTGTGTCAGATGACCATCGACAATATCGAAGATTTGGGCACTTCGGTTGTTATGACCATACCAGATACCAAAACGAAAGTGCCTCGGACTTTCAGTGTTGTTGGTGAATTCTATTTAAACTTTTATAGAAAGTATATGGCACTCCGGCCACCCAACGCTGACCATAGACGACTTTTTCTTAAATATATGAAGAATAAATGTGTGAAGAATCCAGTCGGAATTAACATGTTTGGTAAAATGCCTGCCGACATTGCAGAGTTCTTGAATCTACCAAATCCTCAACTCTACACCGGACACTGTTTTCGTCGTTCATTGGCGACATTGTTAGCAGATTCTGGTGCAAATCTTAATACCATCAAGAGACGTGGAGGATGGAAATCTTCGACGGTAGCTGAAGGCTACATTGAAAATTCATTGGAACAGAAGAAGGAAATTGCGTGCCAAATACTTCCTACTGCTGCAACTACTAGCAAGACCACCAGTAGTATCAGTACTATTTCTACAGAAAATAGATGTGTCACACATGTTGACAGTAAAACCAGCTTAAGTATGATGGCTCCGGAGGGAATTACAATTTCAAATTGTTCTAATTTTACTATAAATGTTAATACTAATAACTAGTTAAAATGTTGGTTTGTACTTATTTAAAATAAAAAGTTGTTCATGTGTTTGTTAAAACGTTTTATTAATTTTCAAAACAAAATTTAAATAAACTTTGAATTACTTTTAACACTAGTGTTAAAAGTAACTTACTTTTAACACGCGTGTCAAAAAATGACACTTTTAACATCAAAAATGACAATTAAAAAGCCCACTTTTAACAGTTTTGTAGAAAAACATTTTTTAATTGTATACAATAGTATATTTCTTTATTAGGCGGAGAAGTCACACTTTTTGTGCCGAATCTGTAGCTGTTTTAGTGTGACGGACGAACGTAGTGAGTCCGGCATAAAACAACTACAGATGAGGCACAAAAAGTGACTTCGCCGCCGTATAAAGAACGCAATTTTTTCTTCAAACGTAATAGTAGATTACTTACCGAGGCGGGAAGTAGAATATTACGCGGAGAGCAATGCTGCTGCCCGAGGCGCGAAGCGCCAAGGGCAGCAATTGCTCGGCGCGTAATGTCTTCCCGCCGAGGTATGTATACTATTTTATTCACAATCGTACATAATTATGTTCTTACATTGATACCTTATACTTGATATATGTATAACAACACCAGCGTTTTTATTCAGGTGGCGATAAAATGACAATTGCTGCAACAATTGTCAAAGTAAATTCGTGTCACTACTAAACCAAATTTAATTACATTGCTCCTAATTGCAATTTACACGATTTAAAATGCCTGATAGTGAAACTGATGTAAGTTGCACACCACCGGAATAGCGAGAAGTTGCTAAAACAGTGACTGACTGTTTGTTACCTGCTAAAAGTAAAGATAGATACGAAAACTTCTGCCATCTGTTGAGAATATTTAGAACGAGCAAAAGGTAAGTAATGGATATTACTAACCAAGAGAACTCATTACTAACCAAGAGAACTTATTATTGACTCTGATGTATAATAAACTACTTTCTAACTTTTTAAACGTCAGTAATGAACACATTATGTATCGATTGTGAATAAAAATAATTACAACGTTTTATTTTAATTTGTTGGATTCCGAAAGACTGCTTTGAATTTGAACTGATGTTTCTATAGCGACACTCCAAACAACTAAAAATTCGCTTGAAGTTTTCGTTTCACGTTTTGAAATTGGTAAGTAATGATTAATATTTGCGTTTTTATAGTTTTTATATTTGTTTATTTTTAGTGCATCAACATGTTGGAATCTTAAGGAAGACGGTGACGCCGACCAGACCAAAAAAGTGAGTGAAATCACAAAAGCTGTTCAAAAAGCAATAGAAAATCTCGTTTCACAAAAGTCAGAAAAACTTTATAACCTGGCATACTGCAAATTCCGTGACTGGTGCGCTAAGAATGATGTGATGGACTACTCAGAAAACGTATTGCTCGCTTATTTTTCGAATTTAACAGAGAACCTCAAAATGAAGAGTTCGACTTTGTGGTCACAATATTCGATAATACGAACCATGCTACATATCAAAAATGGTGTAGACGTAAGCAAGTACTTAAAACTGCGGGCTTATTTGAAGCAGCAAAACAAAGGGTACATTCCTAAGAAAGCAGAAGTGTTCACAAAAATTCAGTTTGAAGAGTTTCTGCAGAATGCTCCTGATCAACAGTATTTAGCAATAAAGGTAATAATGATTTTGTACTAATATGTAAGTATTGTTATAAATTCTTGTTTTTAGGTTGTTTTTTTGTTCGGAGTCGCAGGAGCGTGTCGATGCGATGAACTTGTCAACATGAGAGTTGAGTATATCGAAGACTTAGGATCACTAATACATGTGAAGATTCCATTTAACAAAACGGAGAAACCACGTTCTTTTACTATTGTGGGCGAACGCAACATTAATATATACAGGAAATATGCCAGTTTAAGGCCTAAGGGTATGAAGGATAACCGATTTTTTGTGAAATTTCAAAACGGGAAATGCTACAAGTCAGTAATGGGCATCCATACTATTGGAAGTGTACCACAGAAAGTTGCTTTATTCTTAAAATTGTCAAATTGGAAATTCTTCACCGGACACTCTTTAAGACGAACGTCAGCCACAATTTTTATAGACGCAGGGGGAGATATTTCTCTAACAAACAAAAAAGAAACCGCCGAAAAAATTTTGTGTACTGGCGCTTCTTCATCAAGAATTTTATCTTTAGAATCCTTGACGAGTAATGCTCCAGCAGCTGTGATCTCGACTCCAAGTAACGTTCACGTCTCTTCTGCTTCATCATCAGCAGCTACGTCAAGCGGCATAAACTTTCAAAGTTTACATAACTGTACTTTCAATTTTAACTTTAGTAACAAATAATTAATGTTATACTATTTTTTAATTATTGTTAATAAATTCATGATATTTATGGTTTAATTATAAATAGAAAAATTATAATTGACCAATAGAAAATCACTTTTTCTTCGGCGGCAGGAAAAGTACTTTTTCTGCCGCCGGCGGAGAAGTGAAACAAACTATGGCAACCCAATTCAATAATGAGGTACTTCTCTGACGTTTGAAGAAAATTAAATTTATAGTGTATATTTTAGGTTCCATCTAGCATATTTTAATTTTTTTCCCATACCTGATCAAGAAGTGCTTTCTAAATGTTTTGAGGGCATTTAAGGCTTTTCTTCTGCCCTCTTATGTCAATGTTTTTCTGCCCTCTACAGTCAAATACATAGACCTCTACACTGCTACTAAATATATATAGATGTAATGAATTTTTTCAATAATTAAAAGTTAATTATTATTAGCTATTATTTAGTCTTTTTGTTACTTTAATGTAATATTTTGTTAATAAATAGGTGATATAGAATTATTTTATTATTACTGTTTAAAATTTATTGCACATGGCATACGTACATCCTATATTCTTATATTCTTACCCATGTCAATACATTCCTTCGAGAACCAGGAAAGATACACGGGTTTCTAAGAGAAGGTAAAACTTATCTATTGGCGAAGGGAGAAATCACTTCGAATCCATCGAAATATAGACCCATCACGTGCCGACTAACCATATACAAAATAGTTACATCGTGTATCATCCAATTAATAAATACTCACCTAGATAGCCAAAACATACAGCAGAACAAAAAGGCTGTCGCAAAAGGCACGGTAGGACGCAAAGAACAACTGGTAATAGACAGCCCAATCAGTTAAATCATTAAACAAGTGAAACGAGAAAACAGAACATTTTCCTGCTGCTACATAGACTACCAAAAAACTTTTGATATGGTCCCCTCACACGTGGCTAATAGTCCAGGCGACAGGGTAAAAAAAATTAACAAGACTTGATAACAGCAATTTTTTTTGTTTAATATGTAGGGGGGGGGTGTGTCGTAAGTCTACATTCAAGTTTTCGTATTAATCGGAGGCTGCGAAATGTCCGCCATCTTGGAAAAAGAGGTTAAAGAGTTTTTTCAATTTATCTCGTTAACCGTAGGTCTGAGGTAAGAAGTAATTTACAACGTTTTTGTCGGAAATTCGATTCTCTACAACTTCCTCAATACATTTATTTTTGAAATGTTTGTAATAAAAAGCTATAAACAAATAACCGTAGAAATTTAGGGGTTGCAAATCTTTGGGGTGAAATAACTATTGCATTTATGGTCGTACGATAAAAATTGCTCTTACCTTTCTTGTAGACAATTTAAAAATGGACAATCTAGTGCACTCACTTTTTGGTTCCGTTCTTTGGTATAGTGGAAGGTGCAAGTCGGAGGCGAAGCAGGTGAGCCGTATTACGTTCTTTCTACTGGTAAGTTATTTATCTCCTTAACCATACGTCTGAGTGAGAAATTTGTCCCCACCATTTTTGTCGGCAATACGATTCTCTACAACTTCCTCAATACACTTCGTTTTGAAATATTTGTAATAAAAAAGTTATAAACAAATAACTAGAAAAATCTAGGGGTTGCAAATCTTTGGGGTAAAATAACTATTTTATTTTTGGTCGTACGAGAAAAATTGCTCTGGCCTTTCTTGTAGACAATTTAAAAACGAACAATTTAGTGTACTCACCTTTTAGGTTCCGTTCTTTGGTATAGTGGAAGGCAGCGGTCGAATGGATGTAAGTCGGAAACGAAGCAGGTAAGCCGTATAACGTTTTTCCTATAATTCCTATAACGTATAAGTTATTTATCTTCTTAACCGTACGTCTGAGTAAAAAAGTTGTCAAAACCATTTTTGTCGGCAATAGATTCTCTACAACTTTCATACTCCACTTTTATGTGTTATGTAAGTAGTTACAAAGTTATTAAAAATAAGCCGCTTAAATATAGGGGGTGGTCATTTGTATTGAACGTATGGGGTGAAATAAGTATTTCATTTTTTGTCGCACGGAGAAAATTATTCTTACCTTTCATGTGCACAATGTAAAGACGGGAATTTTGATATACTTACTTTTTTTATCACGTTCTTTGGTATATTGGAAGGCAGCAGTTGGAAGTTTACCCATGCCATATTATACCGAATTTGTTGAACATATGCATTCTATACGCAATTCAACAATGATTCGATAATAATTAGATAGAATGTATTAGTAGGTGTACTTCTCTAGCGATTCAAATTCTGGTTGATGGGTGGGAGAATGGTCCTGTGCCTTTAATCACTCGAGGCGAACTGCACAGGCGCACGAAAGTTGTAGAGTACAGCATGCCTGCCATCCACTCAGGTCAGTCCCATGGGTCAGTTTCATGGGTCAGGTTTTGTCTAGCCTAGTCGAAATCCGTTAAGATGAGCGTCTGTTTCGTGTGCAAAACTTCTTTACGTGAAGGTGAAGTTTGCGTTGTGAAGGAGAGAGGAGTAAAATGTTTGCCCCACAGAAGCATTGAAAGAGGAGATGAGGAGCATGAAGAATTTCTACCTGAGTGTATGGCAGTCATGCTGTATTCTACGACTTTCGTACGCCTGAGCAGCTCGCCTCGAGTGGTTAAAGGTTCCGGGCCATTCTCCCACCCATCGACCAAAATTTGAATCGCTAGAGAAGTACATCATATCTACTAATACATTATATGTAATTATTATCGAATCATTGTTTAATTGCGTATAGAATGCATATGTTCAACAAATTCGTATTATATGCCATGGGTAAACCTTTAAACTGCTGCCTTCCACTATACCAAAGAACGTGATAAAAAAGTAAGTATATCAAAATTCCCGTCTTTACATTGTGCACAAGAAAGTTAAGAATAATTTTTTTCGAGCGACAAAAAATGAAATACTTATTTCACCCCATACATTCAATACAAATGACCCTCCTCTTATATTTTAGTGGTTTATTTTTAATAACTTTGTAACTACTTACATGACTCCAAAGTGTGTGTAGTATAAAAGTTGTAGAGAATCGTATTGCCGACAAAAATAGTGCTAACAACTTTTTTACTCAGACGTACGGTTAAGGAGACAAATAACTTACCAGTAGGAAAAACGTTATACGGCTTACCTGCTTCGTTTTCGATTTACCTCCATTCGACCGCTGCCTTCCACTATACCAAAGAACGGAACCAAAAAAGTGAGTACACTAAATTGTTCGTTTTTAAATTGTCTGCAAGAAAGGCCAGAACAACTTTTCTCGTACGACCAAAAATGAAATAGTTATTTTACCCCAAAGATATGTAACCCGTAAATTTCTACGGTTAGTTGTTTATAACTTTCTTATTAGAAACATTTCAAAAAGAAGTGTAGTGAGAAAGTTGTAGAGAATCGTATTGCCAACAAAAATGGTGGTAACAAATCTTTTACTCAGACGTTTGGTTATATAGTTATAAAGTAGATAAATAACTTACCAGTAGGAAGAACGTTATACGCTCTTACTGCCTCGTTTTCGACTTACCTCCATTCGACCGCTGCCTTCCACTATACCAAAGAACGGAACCAAAGAGTGAGTGCACTAGATTGTTTGTTTTTAAATTGTCTACAAGAAAGGTACGAACGACTTTTCTCGTACGGCCAAAAATGCAATAGTTATTTCATCCCAAAGATTTGCAACCCCTAAATTTTTATGCTTTCTCAGCATGATTATATTCTATGTATGGGAGATTTCAATGTAGATTTGTTGAAGTGTGATAGTGCTGGTGCCTTGCATATGAAATCCTTTCTTGACGGTCTGGGTTTGAAACAATTGATTTCTGAACCAACTCGTGGACTTTCTTTATTGGATCTTATTATAACTAATGTTCCGGAGTTGGTTAAAGAAGTGGGTGTTGATAGTCTGCATAATATTTCAGATCATGATTTGACATATTGTGAAGTAATCTCCAGTTGCATCAAACCCACTCCCGTCATAAGCACATACCGTGATTATAAAAATTTTAACTATGGTCACTACTATGACCATCTCAGATCTATACCTTGGAACAACATTTACGACTTAGACAACATTGAGGATAAACTTGAGTTTTTAAATTCAAATCTAAACATATTACTTGACATACATGCTCCATTAAAAACATCACGGTTTAGTAAAGTTTATGCTCCATGGCTGACCGATAATATTAAAATGTTAATGTCTTTGCGTGATCAAGCTCTAAACCGATATAAAATTTCAAAAGATTTAGCACATTTTCAAAATTACAAACAGTTGCGAAACTTTACTACTACAGCTATAAGGAAGGAAAAGAAAAGATACCTTGACAATATATTTCAAGCTAATAACATAAAGCTATTTTGGAAAAATTTAAAGCATATGGATATTTGCAAAATTAAAAGAAATAATACAGGTATTCCAGAACACTTAGCTAATGTAGAAATGATTAATGACTATTTTATTAATTCTATTTCAATTAATGGAAATACTACAACTAATGAAATCAATGAAACTGTTAACTTTTATAACAACAACGTTAAAGCAACTGTAGAACAATCTTTGCAATTGAAAGCTGTCACCGAAATAGATGTATTAAAATATCTAACCTCTATTAAGTCTAATGCTGTAGGCGGTGATAATATAGGGATTTTTATTTTAAAAGCCAGCGTGCCATTTCTTTTACCAGTTATCACTCATATTATTAACTTCTGTCTAACTCAATCAGTTTATCCTAGTTGTTGGAAAAAGGCCAATGTTATACCTATTCCCAAACTGACAACACCTACATCCTTTAAAGATCTACGTCCTATAAGTATACTACCCACCCTGTCAAAAGTCTTAGAAAAAGCCGTTGAGAACCAGATTCGTGCTCACCTGCAGAAATGTAAAATATTACCTGATAAATAATCCGGATTTAGACCAGGTTATAGCAGTAGTACTGCTCTCTTAGATTTAACAGATGAGATTATCAAAGCTGCAGATCAGGATAAGCTCACAATACTTGTTTTATTGGATTTTTCTAAAGCGTTTGACACAATAAATCATAATATTCTCTTATCAGTTCTCCATTATATAGGATTAGCTGATTCAGCAATAAAGTTCTTTAAAAGCTATCTAAATGACAGGGTTCAAAGAGTCATTCTACATAACAACACATCGTCATTTGTTAACGTCGTAAAAGGTGTTCCGCAAGGTTCGATATTGGGGCCAATTCTATTTATTATTTATACTTCAACTTTTACAGAACATCTTAAATACAGTCATTACCATACCTACGCTGACGACACTCAAGTTTACATTTCGTTTACACCTCAAGAGAAAGATATTGTTTGTGCTAGACTAAATCGTGATTTGAATGAACTATACCTAATATCAAAAAAACATTGCCTTCAATTAAATGCAGTCAAATCTAATGCTATACTTTTCGGCAGTAAAAATGCAAGACTACAATTACTAATAGCCTAAACGTCGTAATTAATAACACACAATTAAAATTTCAAGAGTGTGTAAAAAATCTTGGCCTTCATATAGATCAGAATCTACGATTTAAAAATCATGTTAACAAGTGTCTCCAGCGTGCTTACATTAATTTAAAATTATTATATAACAACAGGCATATACTAAGTGCGCATATAAAGACATGTTTATGTAATACACTGGTACTATCACAATTCGACTATTGTGATGTAGTGTATGGTCCGTGCCTAGATTCAATAGATAAAACTAGAATACAAAAATTGCAAAACTCTTGTTTGCGACTTATTTTCGGGATACGTAAGTTTGAAAGAGTGTCGCACAAACGTAGAGAGATTGGATGGTTAAGTATGGAGAACCGTAGATATCTGCATGCTGCTTGTCTCTATCGCAAAGTTTTATTGTATAAATGTCCACCGTATTTACACAGGAAATTAGCATATCGTACAGAGATAATCTAAACTTACGCCACAGAGGTCATTTAACTGTCCCCATCTACCGCATACAGTTTTTCCAAAGGTCATTTTCGTACTGTATCGTTAAATGTTACAATAAAATATATACCCACACAGTCTTATCACTAAGTAGTTATCGTTTTAAAAAAACGATATATGAATTGCTGGTTGATGAACAATATACGTGAATTTGCAATTTGTTCGTAATCTATAGCGGATTGTATTTGTTTCTTTGTTTTCTTTTTCTCTATAACCGTATTTACAGTAGGCTCCATGCCGGTATACTTGCTTTGTATAATTATATTTTTTATTAAATAATTAAGTTGTAGGTTAAGTGGAAGAGCAGCAACACGATCTTGTCGTTAAGCTGACATTCGCCTATGAAAAGTTTTTCTTTAACTATATGTAAAATAATATATATATTATGTAATTAGGAGATCAAGCGATACTTTGAATCCGAGAAGATGTATTATAACGCCAAGGCGCCAGCCGAGGCGTTATAACATCTTCGAAGATTTAAAGAAGCTTCATCTCCGTATTGCATAAGTTGTTTTATTTTATTTCGTATTTCAATCCTAATTTCTCCCTTTTAAAATCCATCCGAATTTATTGCATAAAGAAGCAGGTTGCCTTGTCTGTGTCATTATACGCGTAACCAAGGAGATAAAAAGCAGCATGCCACGTGTGGCTATAATGGAACATCAAATTATTTACGTTGCCAACAACAACGGAGATCAAACTCCGGTGTCATTGGCAACGGAGATCAAGATATACTTTAAATTACTAATTGTGGTATATAAACAAATGTTTGAAATACGAAATGAAATAAAATCAATTTTCTGACTGATTTTCTGATTTTCTTTTCTTGACTTTAATAATAATGCCACCGCAATGTTCAAAGTTAATGATTTTGGATCATCATATACAGCTAAAGCTGTTGCCATTTTTGAGGCGCTTAAATATGGCCAGGTTAAAGACTTCAAGAACATAACTATTATGTCTGACTCCCGATCTGTCTTACAGGCCTTGCAATCAAACATACACATTAAAAGGAGGCACCCCATAATCATACAAATTCTTCATCAAATTATACAACTCCGGTGTAAAGCAGTGTCTGTAAAGCTGTACTGGGTAAAAGGTCATTCAAACATTATGCCAAATGAGAAGGTAGACCAGCTGGCCAAACAAGCTGTATCTTCAGATTTTATCTACACTTTTCCACATCTATCCAAACAAGATTTAGCCGCTTATTTCAAATCATACTTCTTTCGCAATACATGGCAGGCATACTGGGAGGAATCAAACCTACTCAAACCTACCCAGTATTCCCTGGTTCACCCTTGCATTTCTACACACCCATGGCATAAAGACCACAGCAATATTTTCCGTGCGTTCTATACAACCATTGCACGATTAAAACTCGGCCATGGACAGTACCCTGCGCATCTAAATAAGATTGGTGTATTGGACTCGCCACTATGCCCTCATTGCGATCTGCCAGTTGCAGACCTCAATCATATATTTCTTTTCTGTACAAAATACAAAGACGAAATTGATGCATTTGTCGAGCGGTTAGTTAAACTAGGCGTCAAATTACCTACAAACATTATTCTCCTACTGAGCAGTAACAACATTAATATTTACAAAGAAATATTCAAACTTTTAAAAATTATCGGTATGAAACTTTAACAACCTTTGCTCAACTTCCCTATTGTTTTAATCTGTTGTTAATCTTTCCTTTTGTCCGTCGGTCTTAACTGTATCGTCTTTACAAGTCGCTGTGATAGACCCCACAGCGTGAAAATAGTGTCCCTGTGTTTTCCTTCTGTTATATTTACCTGGTTGTAATTTTATAGTCTGGCAAATGGGCTAGATCCCGAATGCCAATATAAAAAAAATACCGATGAAGGTTTTAATCTTTTTGTTAAATTTGAAAGTTCTGGTTTTGATCTGCCTTTTTTCAATAATTTGTAATTTCTCTCAAAAACTGTATGTAGAAAATTCTTTATTAATAATTTACAAACTAAACAAAAACATCGTCCCGATACGGATGTATCGGAAATACTCGAACTTTCTACCGAAGCAGCTGAATTTGCAGTCGTGACGATAATGCAATTTTAAATTTGCATACAGAGCAATCTAAATAGAATTATTTGTCTTTAAAAAAAATCCAACTTATATAAATTGAAATAATACAATGTGACAAAATACATTCTCATTTGCAGATTTACATTTACTTACGTACCATTAAATTTAACAAACACTAAATCGAACAAATAACCAATTTATAATAAAAAAACATTTGAGTATGAAGCGCACAAAAAATAATGACCAAACAATGCTAACAGCATGGTCTGTATTACCACGCCCGCTGATCCACGCCAAGGTTAGGAAAAGAGCAGTTATAAGCAACGAAACCAGTGCTTATATGCAGTGTATGTATTTCCATCCCCATTGCTTTTCCTATATGATAGTGGAGGTAGAAACAAACTTTGTCGTGTCGCATTATATATTCGTGTTTAGCCAGTATAGGGCATCCTGATACTAAATGTTCAATGGTTTCTGGTTGTTCTTGACAGAGTCTGCATCGATCGTCGTTGGTTATTTTAAGGATACTTTTCTGATAATATCTTGTGTTCAAAGCTCCTTCTTGCGCCGCTGTTAGTAAGCTTTCTGTTTCACCTTTTATAGTGCCCATTCACAGCCAGTTATAACTTTGATTTTTATTTATTAGTGGCTCTTCCAGCTAACTATCAAACTGGCCGTGCATCACTTTTTCTCTCCAGGTTGTTCTAATTTTCTTTGCCATGTTTTTGTTGGTACTTCAACCTCTTGGATCCCGATACTTTCCTTATATTTTTTCATTTTTTTTAGCAAAGACTTCTCGTTCTTGGTTAAATCATGTGCTTTAATTATTCTTAGTTGATGGTCTGTCTGGTTATTCTCAATGTATTGTCCTAGGTTAATTATTTCTGTCTTATAGCTTCCTTCCACTTGCCTCAGTCCTCGCCCGCCTTCTTTTCTCTTCATGTAGAGTCTGTCTACATCTGCTCTAGGGTGTAGTTGTCCATATATTGTTAGCAGCTTTCTTGTTTTTCTGTCTACGGCCTTAATTTCTTGCAAAGTCCAGTCTATTATTCCAAACGAATATTGGAGTACTGGCAAGGCTAGGCTGTTACTAGCTTCAAATTTGTTTTTGCTGTGTAGATTTGTTTTAAGTATAAGACGTACTCTTCTAAAGTATTCTTGTCGGATCTTATTTTTCATATCTATGTTAATTCCTTCATCCACCTTCATAACACCTTCATAACAGGTGATCTTTGGTTCCGCGTGATCCTTGTTTACAACCTTTTTGTTCTTTTGGTATAAGGTCTTTTTCGATAATGTTTTTGTTTAATTTTTGCGTTAGGATAGCTGTCAAATTTTTGTACATGGTATTAAGGCAAGTTATTGGGCGGTAATGTTTCGCGTTTTTTGTGTCTTCATTCTTTGGTATTAAGTAAGTTATGCCACTGGGTAGCCATTCTGGGATAATCTTGGTGTCGTATATTGTGTTGTACAGGTTTGACAATGTAGGGTAGATAGAAGGGAGGGCTTTTAACCAGTAATTAGATATTCTATATGGACCAGGTGTTTTCCAGTTTGCTACTCTTTTTAGATTTTCTGCAACTTCTTGTGGAGTGAATGGTGACCATTGCATTTCGTTAACATTTTCTTTTTCTTGGCGTTTTATCCAAGTTGCTTGATCATTGTGTTTCACATCTTCTTCCCATATGCCCCTCCAGAATTCTTCTATCTGTTTTCTCTCAGGAGTTCCGTTTCCTTTTACTTTTTGTTTACCTAGATCTCTATAAAATCTTTTAGGATCACTTCTAAACATTTTGTTTTGGTTATATTGTTCAGACCTTTCTTTGTATCTTCTTAGTCGTTGCGCTTTTGCCTGAATTTTTTCTTTTAACATTTCAATTACCTCTTCTAATTTTTGTTTATTATTTATTTTGTATTTTTCTATTACTTTATTTGTCGTGTGATTTCTTTCTCTTTGATTGAGTTTTAACGTTTCTGTTAGTTTTGACAACTCTGCTCTCCAATTACTGATGGTTTGCAGAATTCTCTCTTGCCATCTTATTTTAACTTCTGCTTTTGTCCCTAGGTTGTTGTGTTGGGGTCTATTAGGTTGTACTTTTGTAGATATAACGTTTGCTGTTGCATAGATTAATCTTCCACAACTTTATTTGCTTCGCGTCAATATAGAGCCGTTCTTGGGGATGTCTCGTTCTCCACAGTGTGTATGCATTTTTGTAGTTGCCCGTACCTGTTAGTTCTGCAAAAAACACCATACTACATCTCTCATATCTTCTTTTGTCCATCGTGTCCTTTTTTGTACTTCGTTCAAGTTTTCTGATTCTTCTGATACAATGCTGCTGGATCTTAAACACCTTGGATGACGTTGAGTATCCTCTGTGTACTGACCATGCGTTTCTTGACTTCTTGTTGGAGACGCTCTATTTTCATTATTATTATTATCATTATCATTATCATTATCATTATCATTATCATTATCATTATCATTATCATTATCATTATCATTATCATTATCATTATCATTATCATTATCATTATCATTATCATTATCATTATCATTATCATTATCATTATCATTATCATTATCATTATCATTATCATTATCATTATCATTATCATTATCATTATCATTATCATTATCATTATCATTATCATTATCATTATCATTATCATTATCATTATCATTATCATTATCATTATCATTATCATTATCATTATCATTATCATTATCATTATCATTATCATTATCATTATCATTATCATTATCATTATCATTATCATTATCATTATCATTATCATTATCATTATCATTATCATTATCATTATCATTATATAATCCTAAGCATTTTTATTACTGATAGTTTTGATTTTGTTGCTATGCTTCAGTTTGGTTGATATTGATTCTTATACTATTTTTCTCGCCATTGTTTTAATGCAAACACTTGGAGGACTGTATGCTGGACAATTTGACTATAAATTTACTTCATTTGAATTAATGTCAAAGGTGGAACTTGTATATGCATCATTTGGTTTATCCGATTGTTGTAATGAATCGTAATTTATGTTTTTCTTAAATTGTAAAGACGTTCCTGTGGAAATTTAATCTGTATTAGCTATATTGTGTAATTATGTATCTATTTTGTAAAGGATAAACCTGGATTTATTGAATTTTGTATGTAATTAGGTCGAAATGAGATTTGTTCATTGTCAATCGTTTTTGCCTAATATCTTCGTTACGATGTATTTTAGTACATAAGTGTGTTATATTGTTTTGATCCTTGTTTTACCAGTTATAATTCTGTGTTTATGAAATTAAAATCCGTGAGAAAAATGAACAACTGAGTGGAAATTGTGACGTCATAAAAATCCTTCGCGACGTGTTTGTTTTGAAAAGTGTCAGCGTCGTCATTTGTTTTTACAAAACCTAGAAAAGCTGGAGCCAAATTTAACAAAGAGTCGATTAAAAGCATCTGGCGAATCTATGCTTGACTCCGGATTGAAAATCTGTAAATTAGGTTGAGTTATGTTATTATCATATGTTTGACCGTGTGTCATGTCAATAAACAAAACATAAAGAAGATTGAAATAAGTTCTAAGTGTTTACCTGAACAATTAAAAACGTTAAAGAAGATTTTATTATTGTTCAACAACTATATGGAAATGTGAACGTGTTATTTTTAAATAAATTCTGAGAGAATTTATTTTCCATTATCGATTTCTTGAATTGACGTTTTCACAATAAGAAATCATCTGACAGATGTAAATGCAGTGATACCAATAGTGAATAGAATTTGAAGGAAGTTCTATTTACATTATATACCAGGTTGGTCGAAATAAAAGGTTTTTAATTTGATTTGCCAATAATAAAATTTATAAAGTTCATCTGAATAATTTCAGAATCATATTGTTTAACCTTAAAGGTTTTTAAGAGAATTTATTTTTCATAAATAAAACAATTCAATTTCTCTTTTATTAAAATTTATTTTTCATAAAGTAAAGTATTTGAACATTTGTGAATATTTTTATCTGATTTTTGATTTGTGTTGGTTTGTTCAAGTGAAGAACTGTAATAGCCCTATGTCAGGTTATTACGACTATTTAACACACTTGAGCAAGCTTGGGAATTAATTTCCTAATTGATTCATTGTTCTATTTTGAATAATTTTTCTTTTTATTTCCTTTTTAATTTGAAGTTCCATTTATTTTCTTAAATTAAATAAAGATTGTGTTTTTCAAGTTATTCATGTGTTTAATTGATGTACATACAAGCATCCATTTCTTTTTCTCTTCATATATAGAGTTTAGCCAGTGGTTGTCCAGTTGCAGAAGCCCAAGTGTCTGCAATATAAGTTTTTCTTTTCTTTCAGGCATAAGAATCAATAAGATTTTAATAATTCAAACAATTCATGCTCTATCGAATAAATTCTGAGTTAACCGATTGGGAAAAGGAAAAATATTTGGGGTGTCTTTTTATTTTGTTTTATTTTAATTCACCGCATATATTTTATGTTTGCCTTGAACGTGTGGCATATATTTATCAAGTTAAATACACCGCAATACATTCACACACAGTGGTGAGAAACCAATTAATTGTATGAGATAATAAATACGTCCAAAACAAAGGCTTTTTATATTTTTTTTTTAAAATTTTTATAACGCTAAGTAATAATAAAACATAGTTATTACAAGATCTCGCTGAATATGATACAACCTCCGTAAGTAATATTTACCTGCTGCAACCTAAATTATCTGTCTTAAAGAAACTAGTTCGTTTTTCTTCAAGTTCACTGTATTTCTGAATTATTATACACTGCTTTTTATTCAAACATTATGCTGATACATTTTAGAAGCTTAAAGTAAATCAAATGACAATGCGATTAGGACTTAACAATAGTATCATAATTATTAATATCATACTAGCAACACGTAGTATGCAATAGTGTATAAGATTATGAAAAAAGAGCGTTAGAGGAATATTATCAGAGATATGCCCGAAGATATGCTGTAGTATGTAAGTACTCGTACTTGTACACATATAAGAAGTACAATAGAAACTCCATAATCCGAACACACTGTATTCCGAACATCCAGTAATCCGAACAACAACATTTACGAGCTATAATCCGAACAAGCCTCTTTAATCCGAAATCCCCTTTGACTCGAACAAATCTCTTTAATCTCAACAAGAGAGTGCTATGTACTATTGCGAGATAATTGTCAGGGTAGGTTTTTCCTGTTTAAATTGGACTTTCTCCATAGTATCTCTTTCATCGATGTAATGTGCCAAAATTCTTAAAAATCCGCCTACTTTATAATTCAATCGTACCAATTATTTATCTCGCAATAGTACATACTAAAATTGAATATGTAGCGTTCTTGGGAAGTGAATATTATAAATGAAATTATATAGCAGGTTGCTGACGTGATTTGTTGGCTGATACTGTTACAAGCCGTCGGGTATAAAAAAATTCTGCAAAGATCAATAAACACTTTTATTATTATTTATTAATATAAAAAGCAATAAAAATCTTGAATGTAGTAACTGATACCATCACAAAGGCACCCTAAATATTTATATGTTGCAGTTTTGCCGCAATTGCTTATGTAATGACATCATCTACCTTAAAACTTTTTTAAATTTGTTACTATACACAATTTGTATACAAGGCGTCCATATCTGATTTAAGAAATGTTAAAATGTGTTTTAACGATTTATTTAAAACATGGTGTTGGCAAATCGACAGTCACCAATATAAAGAAAAACAAAACTAAAATCCTAGAATGTCTCGTCTACTGACAAAGGTACAGAAAATAGAAAAAACACTGAAATTAAGATCAAAAAATGCAAGCACACGCTATGAAGAAGAAAAGAGAAAGAAAGCTTTTAAAGAAAAAAAATTACTGATTTTTTTTAATTAGAAATAAAAGGTTTGTTATAAAATTAGTAAATTATATACGTTAAATTCTTTATAATAAAGTATCATATAGCATAACGTAAATTTTTTTCGAATATCCAGTAATCCGAATTTCTCGTTAATACGAATTTGCCTTGCATTTATAGGTTCGGATTAAAGATTTCTACTGTATTTAATATCGGAATTCTTTCATATCGAAAGCGAAATGCTAGCTATAATAACTCTATCACTCGGCGCAAAAGAAACCTAATGACAGATAAAAACGTACACGGACGGGCAGGCACACCACTGCTCCATTGAACCAAAATCCCCGATTTAAACAGACCCTAGTTGTTATTATGTGTTATTATAAAGACTAGACAAAGGCCTTATAGACCGCACAAGATCTGACAACTACAAATTGCTTGACCGATTGCAAAACCGATTATAAATTACCTACACGGTTGCCGTAATGACTTTTGAATTGATAGACGCGCTCAGCGCACTTCTATTCCAACTCTTTTCGATATAATTTACTTCTTTATTGTGTCGGTTCAAGTGGAGATGCTGTTTAATGTTATGTTTTATAATAAGGATCTATGGACCTCCTAGATAGAAGTGTGAGAAAAATCGACCCATATGTGCAAGGCGCATCAATCGCGTGAAAAATAAAAAAAAAGAATCTCAATAACTCTGCTGGATGGATTTTGAGTTAAAGATTTAAAGGCTAGATACAAATACTACAGAATAACGAATAACCATCTTTTACAAAAAGGAATGAGAATGATAAAACTGAGCAACTTTTTATATTCGTATGATTGGATTCCGGATTATTAACTGTTTACATTTTGTTTAAAGCATCTTCTTTGTTTGACTAGTAAACATGTATACATGATAAATAAAGTACAATTTTATGGTATTGAATGACATTTATCTGGGAATCTGGACAAATACCAATGCGTAAAGGTTTAAACTGTTATCTGTATTTACAGCAGAATATTTTTGTAAGGATTTCTGCTACATTAATGTAATTGAAAACTGAAATAACTGTATAGTATAAACGGCTTGGCCAACTCTAACTAGGACAATCAGGTTTGTTAATTGTTTTAATTAATATTTAATTAGTTTTGCTTCTTTAAATAAGCAATTAGTGGATTTTTGTTTTAAAATAAATTTGGTGCTTAACAGGGTCTCTGGATAACTTTGATTCCAACAGTTTTGAATAGTATAGTAATAGAGCAATTCAGAAAAATTCCTAGATAATTGTAGAGATGGAGATTTATTTTAAAAACTTCCTACATCTTCTCTTGTTGATTATGGATGATAATTTTAATATAATAATATAATAATAATAATTATTATTATTATTCTTTAAATATAGTTGTGTAGCATTTGAGGTCAACCAGTGGCGTGCGGTCCATGGAAGCAATGCTTCCCTTAAGAATTTATTAAAATTAAAAACCAATACTAACAAAAATATTTTTATAAAATTATGGTTATCGTTTATTTAAATTTGTAATATTTAATCAACCTAAAGCTCAATACCAATTCCGTGCAGCAAAAAGTATAATTATTTAATGTACTATTTTAAATTAGGCTCATTAAAGTTGCGCGGAAATGTAATACCGATTCAGATGTGTTACATACACTGTATATAAGCACTGATTCCGTTGCTTACTGCTCTACTCCTCGCCGAGCCCGCGCATAGTGATACGGTTGACATCGTATAAGATCATTATTTTTAAGTGTGCTCCATGCCCAAATGTTTATTTATTATAATTTGGTTATTTGTTCGATTTAATGTTTGTTAAATTTAATGTTACTTAAGTAATGTAAATCTGCGAATGAGACTGTATTTTGAAACATTCTATTATTTCAATTTATATAAGTTGGAATTTTTTAAAGACAAATAATTCCATTTGTTTGCTCTGTAGGCAAATTTAAAATTCCATTATCGTCATGACTGCAAATTCAGCTGTTTTCGGTGGAAGGTTCGAGTACTTACGATACATCCGAATCGCGACGATTTTGTTGTTCAGTTTGTAAATTATTAGATAAAGAATTTTCTGCATGCAGTTTTGGAGAGATATTACAAATTAATTGAGAAAAGCAGATCAAAACTAGAACTTTCAAATTTAACAACAAAGATTAAAACCTGCATCAGGTATTTTACTAAAAAAGATTGGAAAAATGAGTTGAATTATAAATACATAGTAGTAGTTTTTAAAAATAAAGAATAACAGTCAACAGATTCCATAAGTATAAAGTGCAACAGTTCTTCTTTGAAAACCCTTTAAGCTTAATAATTATAACACTGTTTTTTATTGTACCTAGCGGGGGTGGATCCAGAGATTATTTGGTGGGTTTTTTTTGAAAATAATTGTTTTAAATCGATTAATAATAATTATACAAATATTATTTGTTTCTATCCTATGTATAATTATTTCTAAATTGGGGGGATTTCCCCCATTACCCCCCCCCCGTGAATCCGCGCTTGTACCTAGGTATATTAAAATTAAAATCGTGGTTGCTTCCCTAGCCTAAATTCTCACCGCACGCCACTGAGGCCAACACAATTCTTCAGCGAGCCTGAGCTACTTATTTCCACATTTCATTTTTTGTGTTTCTCGTTATCGTCCTTAACAATTAAACTAGTTAAACTTTAATAATTCACTAATAATAATAATTTTCGAACAGTTAATACCTTTAATGTCACTTGAAGCGAAAATTGTGTTGGACATATTTGTTTACTGGAGAGAAAAAGTCTGTTGCGAATAAGTTAATTTTTAACAATTATTATTAAAAATTAACTTATTCAATAATAATATTCTCTACAATCCAATCTTGGGATTATCACTTCCAAAAGGTTTTGTTATCTTATTATAATGCGTTTACAAGGTTGCTATTATCAAACAAACTTTCAGATCCTTTTGGAACCGAGATCGACAGCGTGAAATATGTTCTACTTTTAAGCATTTTTCAATTTTATGTTACTTTCAATTTTAATACTTCCGATATAAAGTGAAACAGACAGAAGTAATGTAGTATGTTTAAAGCAAATCGAGTTTAATTCTCGTCTGAAAAATGAGTGGGAAACACTGATTTTTTCTTCACACTCACATATTGGGGTGTGGTTCTAAAAAAAGAAAGGCAATAAATATTTTTTCTGTTAAATATATTAAACATTTGTTTGAACTGCTCATGTTAATACAAAACAAAAACATCTACTGTGTATAGGTATATATTAAACTTGCACTTTCAAATAAGATTTTTTGTCTATTATGTAATGCATGATTTGAAATGTCGTGCCAACGTTCTCTTCAAAAACAAACAAAACATTTAGAAACAATGGTCTTATGTCAGCTTCGCTCCGTTTGAGACGCAACTTTTATTTACTTTAGATACCTATATTATACATTTCATGTTATTAGAGGTAACTGATGTAGCTCCGAAGAAGTAATAGATGTCAGATTTGATGTTTTAGGCTCACACATAATTAGAGAAAGGGGAAATTTTAAGTTAGTCGTTAACAAATTAAAAAAAGTTTATTTACCTTTTACCGTAATTTGGTAACCTTAATTTGTTTGCATGTTACGCTCTCGCTATGATAACCAACTTAAATAGCACAGTACGTGTTTTTATTTAGTTTTATGCGTGTCCTAATGGAGCCATTAGTACACGCATTTTGCGTGTCCTAATTAAATTTATTTGAATACTGGAACCAGTAACATTTTATTTTTTAAGCTTGATATCACTGTTAGACAGCTGTTCTTAGAATGTCAAACTTACTAGTATTGTGTAACGTATAAACGCGCTGAATAACTAGCCCTTTTACGGGCGTAACAGTTTTTACTTTATTCTTAACGAAATTGTAAATTTTGATACGATCATCATGGGATGCACTGTGTTGTGTATAAGTGCAATATGCTCACAATGAAGATGAACGTAACGTAATAAAATTTAGTTTTGTAAAATATTATATTTTTACTTTATAAATGATCGAAAAGGTTCAATGAATAATTATTTTTGTTAAGAAAATCATTTTTTGTTGAAAATACTATTGCATTTATATCTCATTGATTTTTTTAACAAATAAGGTATTTATTCTATGAAATGAAGTATAATTATTCTTGTTTCATCCAGTTTTTTAATTCATTAAGTAGCAATTATCATTTATGTCATAAATATGTTGGCATACATTTTACTTTAAATTTATAATCATTTTTAACAGTACAAATAACACACCTGGCTAATTTGAACGAGGTGTTATCGTTTAACTGGCTTTGTGTGTATCAGACAAGGATGAGGATTTCTACGTCACACGGATTGTCTAAAGTTAGCGACGCTACGTGAAAAACAATTGAATAATTTCTTATGTTGCCAACTGTCATGCTACTTACCAAAATATCCCTAACAAATTTTATTTAAAACTAACTTAAGTAATTTAATTAATAATTAATGAAATAACGCAAATAGAAAAAATAGTATAAAGTATTCGTTTCATAAGACGTTTTAGGGCACTTGTCCTTTAGAAAACTCCCTATTACGGGGGTCGTTTTCTAAACTCGGACGCGTGCGCTAAAAACGTGTCTTATGAAACTAATGTACTTTAATATACTCATTTGGAATCAGTACGTTTCTCTGCATGCGATTAAGCGAAATGATTACGCGTTTACATAATGAAATTCTCAAGAAAAATCCAATTATCGATATTAAGGTTGTAGTTGTTAAATCAAAGTTTATAAGCTAGCGTTAATCTTTATACAATGCGAGTCAAAGGTAAGGAATACATTCGATAAAAGGGAAAGTATAGATTTTTGCAAACACTCCAAAAACAAGTCAATTTTGTTTTTAAAGTTCGCACTTTTTGACAGAATATTCGGATATACAGGGTGATGCGTATAAGGTGCGTGAGGTGATGCGTTCATAATCATTTTTTTGCTAGATTGTTGCCATTTACGTCTTAATCTTCTTTTTTCTGTGATTAAGTCTCTAATCTTTCTCGGATAGTTGTTTCCTGTTATTCTGTTTGATAACAGCAGTGTTTTTCTATGCTGCTTCCTGGATATTGTTTAAAAATATCTGAGCTTCTATATCTAGTTGGTGTTCGCTTCTTAGAGGAGCCTAAAGATAGATCTTTTCTTCAACACTTAGTCTGAAACTCGTCCAATCTATCTGTTTGTTTAGTAATGTCGGACTCTTCTGTCTCTTAATAATGTTTTCACTTAATGTTAAAACTATTGGCGAATGATCTGAATTCATGTCCCAACTTCTTCAATGGTAAAAAGTTTGCAGATATGTTTTTGGTAATATAGAAATCTATGAGATTTGGGTCATATATTATTTGGGTGAGTTGGCCAGTAGGTAGGTTTCCCTGTGGACAAAGTACTGTACCCAAGTACCAACTGCTTCAAGGAGTTCTTTTCCTTTAGTGGTAGTTTGTCTGAATTCCCAATAGGTATTTTTTGCATCCTTCTCCCCAATGATAAATCTTTTTCCTTGTTTTTTCAGGAATTCAAGTATTGGTTTTTCTTTAATGCATGTTTTGGTGGGCAGTACAACACTAGTTTTTATTACTTACAGTAGTAGCTTGAATATCTTCAGTTTTGTATTCTATTTCTTCATGATGTAGGATGTTGTCTTTAATTATTGTAGCACCTTTACCTCTGACAGTATTATCAGGGTATATAGTGTCGTACACCTTGTCCTTTAAATCTGATGAATGATTGGTTAGTGAAATGTGTCTCAGATATGAGGCACGCATCAATTTTGTCTATGTCAAGGGCTTCTTGCAACTCTGATTGGTAATTAAAAATAAGCTGTAATTAAAATTTTGTTGTTTGTTTTAATAATTTTAATTACAGCTTATCTACTCAACAAACCTGTAAGTAGGTTATGTACTTATATGTAACTACTTACTAGCAAATTTTTTAAATTTAACTTAATTGGCTTTGTTAGATTATACAATATAATTTCGTATGTATTCGTCATATTATGCGGAAAAATACATATGAGCACGACCTCCTCGATTTCGACGTTTGACGTCTTTATACGGCCAGTTCAATTATTGGAATATTGGTTTAATTTAAAAAAAATTATAAAAAATAAATTTCCGAATGCAAAATATGGACATCTATGAAGAACGAGTTTCCATGGTAACTGATTACGTACTAAAACATTGTCCACTTGATTGATTGTATTTGCGTCCGGTAAATTTTTCTACAGCCACAAGTCCTGTAATAGTATATTACATGTTGAGTTGGTAAAGGATATCTTTACAAGCCAAGCGATAATTGTTTGACCGAGACGGTACGTCGAGGTCAAACAATATCGCGAGGCGTGGAAACTTTACCAACGAAACATGTATACTATTTTATTCACAATAATTAGACTTAAGATAATCAAAATAAAAAGTAATTTTAAATTTTAAAATAAATTTTTTATAAACTGTCATAATAGAGTCACTGCATCTAGTTACCTACGCCAGCTGGTTGACCAGAGTACCGCAAACTGCCGCCATATTGGGGCAAACGAAGCACGAAATTGTTCATTATTTGTTCTGTATTGATTTTAATCGAATCCACGTTTACTTTAAAAGGTTTTTCTTATTCTGAAAGATCAAACCTCTAATATGTCAAACACGTAAAACGTGGCTTTAATTTGTCCATTATTAAAAATCACCCTTCTCTGCCCCAATATGGCGGCGGTTTGCGTTACTCTGATCGACCAGCTGGCCTAGGTGACTAGATGCAGTGACTCTATGTCATAATTTCAATCAGAGCCATCTATCGACCAAAAGAAATTTTAAGTAAGGTTTCATTCTTCGCCGTTAGATGGCGGTGTATGCGCTCAGTATTTTAAAATTAGAAATTAATTAATTCCATTGTAATTATTAAATATAAAATATGGAAAAATAAAAATAAAACTAATATTAAATAAGAAATATGTTTTTAGCGTTAAATATATTTATAAAAACTTAAATTTAAATCGGATAAAACGTCCTGTTTTAAATTATTCCGAAAAAATAGTTGGCCATAACTTTACATGTCAGTTTTACAGACATGTAAAGGAAATTGTTAACCACTTTGGTGTTGCTATAGCAATAGCTTACTTTCCAAGGTTTTTACAACATATGAAATGTACATATTGCAATATGATTGTGAATAAAATTTTTTACAGGCATACTAGACCGTAAAATCGCATGTTCTGGACTAAAAAGTTTGACGTAAAACTGACAAATGTGACACAGTATGAAATAAAAGCATTTTTTTATGAAAAGCATTTATTTTTCAGAGTTTGAGTACTTTTCTAGAAAGACGTTTAATGTGCCGTGGCGTTCCAGATATTTTATCGGTGCGTGTTTTGGCAAGGTTAGTTAATACTGGTTTTAGAAGTTTACTTAGAATTATACTACAAAGCTCCTTGTTGTGAATCTTACAGATGAAGAATTTTGAAGTAGTTAGTGGGTCAAGAAGATCAGTTAATGTACTGCAAGGATTGCATTCTTGAGGTAAATATTGATATATTTAAAACCAGCTCTGTTAACTAGTTTATTAATAATATGAATTTTTTACTAGGATATTTCAAGCATCCACGATCTTGTAAACTGATCAGACCTAGTAACGGATTTGAGAAGGAATTGGTCAATACAGAATTTAGACATCATTCGTAGAATTGCAGCATATTTTTAATGCAGATAACATCTATCATAAATTCATTCACACGAGCCGTATAAATCAATATTCAAGAAGCAATACCACAGGAACAAGCGTCTTTCGTAGAGAATCAACTGTGTTTCAAAAAGGTTAAAGGGACATACATGATCACTTTGGAATGTTGTATAGTTGTATGCAAAACAGAAATTCAATTATATTGAATATTTGAAAGAAAATGATTTATTAAAGCTCTTATAATTCTGTATATATCGAATTTTTAGTATGACAAGTCCTTTTATTACAGAGTTCAATGTTTTCCTGTAACATATTTATAATGTTTTGTTTATACTTTTCCTGACAATTTATTTTTTAATCTTATTTAAATAATTGTTGTTTTGAGATTTCCTATAACCATGTTATTAATCAAATAAACTATTTCATTTTCCGTCTGATTAATAAAATGAATATTAGTTTCGGGTACTAGTATTTCTTCCTCAGGGACATGATCATATTTAACCCAATTAATTTTTTCGTTAATCTATTTCAATAAAAGCTAACTAATAAGGCTTTTAACATTTATATTATAATAATATAATAAAATATAGGTATTATAAGCGTCCATACCTATTATAATTGGTATTGTTAAATCTGGGACAATTAATAATACTAGTGACATTTTTATATCATTGATATATACAGTGTGGTGATAAAGTAAGGAACAAAATTCATAATTGCGTTATTTAATGTTTTCAAGCAAAACGCTCGGACAGGTCGATTTTATTTTTTAATTAGCCACCTTATGACATAAAAATTTTACTTATGACGTCATGTATTTTTGCACAATGACTTCATCTTTGTTTTTTAAATGACACCCCCAATTTTTGTTGCTGGATTTTATAGATGGTCCAACTACTTAAATGATGGTGTAAAAAAATTGATAACTTATATAACTATTTTTGCGAGAAAATAACACTTATCGTAAGAAATAAAAAGTAGGAGTTATCAGTGCAAGAACGGATGCATTGGCGAGTGCATGTGTAAACTAAACTAAAACGTGACGCAGTGGACGTAGTTGTGACGTATCGAACCAATAAATTAAACTTTGGCAATACTTTAAACTCATGACATACATCATTTGAACTACTAATAAACAAGAATAATACTCTATTAGAAAATTAAACCTATACCGATGTACAATTTGTTTTACGAATTGGAAGTGGAGCTTTTTAATCGCCAACTACGATGTCAAAAATGATAACAAATCATACTTTAGTATTGAACTCTGCTGATTATATAAGCAATAAGTTGCATTAATATTGTTTTAAATATATGTTTTTTGAGTTAATTGGAGAGATTCACTATTTTTTTGCAAATGGCTGTAAAATAGTTTGACTCATATATAGCTTATTAAATATTTTTGTGTGGGTGAGTTCTATCCTTAGGTTATATCTAACCAAATCAAATAAGAGAACAAATTCATTGCAAAAACTACGAGATGGCGCTGTTCTAAAATCATTTATATTATTATCCGAAAATAGCAACCTTTGAAAGATCACATGTCAAATTTCAGCTTGATACATAGATTAGTATGTATTTGTTTGGCAGCTATTGTAGTCAAGCTGCTTTTTAAATTTGTGCAAAATGGAAAAAAAACGAATTACATGCAGTAATTAAGTATCAATGCTTGAAAGGTTTAACACCCAAAAAATTATTAAAGACATTAAAAAACATTAGGCGAATGTACACCTTTCGATAGAATGGTGAATTTTTTTTATATATAGATTTTTTCTTTGGTTCTTGAGTTCATAGGTGAATAAGAGTAAGTATTTGTATTAAAATGACGTTTCGAAGGAGGATTTGCCTCTTTATCAAATTTATTTGTATCGTAGACGGCTAATTATATTGTAGTATGTTGTAATTATTATTGATTAATTTAATTTTTTCATAACTGTTTTATTTGTTGAAAGTGATGGTAGGTTTTGTCATTTTGACAAGAAAGGAAGTTACTTACTCTTATTCATCTATGAACTCAAGAACCAAAGGCAAAATCTATATATAAAAAAAAAATTATCAACACATAGTCCAAGAAAAAACAACAAAGTTTATAATTGGTATAATGAGTTTCAGCGTGATCGTAGTAGCACAGATTGAAAGTCGGTGAGATAGCTACAATGACAAAGATTTCATATGCTAGTGTTCATCGCATATTGCATGAACATTTA
The DNA here is from genome assembly GCA_929113105.1 of Agrypnus murinus. Classification (NCBI taxonomy): domain Eukaryota; kingdom Metazoa; phylum Arthropoda; class Insecta; order Coleoptera; family Elateridae; genus Agrypnus; species Agrypnus murinus. Next base: position 786,699 of record OV816026.1, on the reverse strand, counting down.
TTAGGCATGGCACAGCTTTCTGCGAGAAGGTACCACGGTTACTATTTAACCACTGATCGAAAGCAAGCTCGTTGACATTTCAAAGTATTGTTTGGAGATGTATAAACACAATACAAGTGAATTTCTTCGTAGACTAATAACGGTTGATGAAACATGGCTACATCACTTATACACCAGAAACTAAAGAACAATCTGAACAATGGGTTTTTAGTGGTGAGAGTACTCCGAAGAAAGCAAAAACCAGTTCATCAGCTGCAAAAGTCTTAGCGATTATATGAAAAAAGGAATTATATGAAAAAATAACTGAAGAATATTATGCACCACTTTTGGACCGTTTGGATGCAGAAATAAAAAAGAAACGTCTGCACTTACCAAAGAAGAAAGTACTCTTTCATCTAGATACTGCGCCAGCGCGCAAGTTCGGAATTGCCTACGCAAAATTACATCAACTGCGTTACAAGTTACTTCCACATGCCAGATTTAGCTTGGTGTTACATTTTCTGTTTTTAAATTTAAAAAAGTACCTCACTGGAAAAAAATTCACAACAGACTCGGAAGTTATAGCAGAAACTAAAGCTTATTTTAAAGACAAAGACACAGAACTAAAAGGGAACTTTCAACTATTTTGAAAATTTTCATGGAAATTTTGTTTTAATAGCTTTTGCATGTATTTTTGAATTCGCCCTCGTATATTATAATATACAATATGTATATATTAGAAAGATACCCAGAACATTCTTCACAATTCTTAAAATGAAAACGAAAAGTGCAGCCGGAATCCAATGCTATCTTTACTTGATCGTGAAGATCTTTCTCCGTACTGTTCGAAATAAAGTTAAAATGTTTATTATGGTACCTCTTACTTGAACTTATACGATATTTTATTTTTATATTGAAGGAGAAACTCACTTTTTCTTACAATGCAGTTTTAACATTTGACGTTTTGAGATCATGACCTGATGATAATGAATAAAAATTAATTTCTCTTTCATTCATTATTTTTGATCTGTAGAAACCCTTGCCTTTTTAAATGATTTAACAGCACTTGGGAGATTTTACCAGTGCGCCAAAACGAAATACATAATTTCATTCATAATTTGTAGTCTAATATAACAACATTCTCTATTGGTGATGAACAGGGCGCGTTTCATTTAATATCCTTCCATCATATTCTTATTTGAATTTAATCTTGTAATAGCTTGATTGAAACTTAATAATAATACATTGAATCCTAAAAATTGCAAAAGCTTTTTTAAAATTTTCTTCTGGCCATACACGTTTCATGTTATTGCATTTACGAATCGTACGTTTGAATAATTAAAATTCAACACTACCCACTTCGACTCTTCAACATAATAGTAATAGTCATTACAACTTCAGCAATTGAAATCTTGAAATCTTGAGAATTTTAGCACCTGGTGTGACCATTTCTTGAATTTTCTTTTGTTCTAATAAAAGGGTGTATTTGTATTTAATCTCATGAAAGGAAACCGGTGTACAAATGTATGTATGTATAAATTACTGCTTGGTTGCCTAAAAAGGTGCTAAATACATTTTTAAATGCGAGGCCGGCGTTTAAGGCCAGACTTTAATACCAAATAAGAACAAAAATATAACCGCTACGGCAGTGATGTAATAATTGTTGCTCTTACTGCTGCTTTTGGGTTACATTTTATACTGACTTTTAATTTTAAAATGAGTAGTTTTAAATTGAAAACGTACGGTTTAATGATGATAACTTGACATGATCTGGATTTAATTATAATTGGTTTCTGTTTTTGATATCAAGTCAAAAATTTTTTATTAAGCTACTTTTACTGTCTTGACTAATTTTGCATTATGTAGCGAGCACGTTTGCCATTCGATATAACTCATTTTTTCCTCATCAAGGATTTTACAAGTGAAATCTGTGGGCAATTCTAACTGAGTGGATTCAAGTAGGGACTAACAACTAACTTCCAAAACTTGACTTGCGTCGAATTTTACACAGAATCATCTTTGCTCCTGGCCACCCCAGGTGGGCACCTGATGTTTGTAAATTCGAGAATTTCTCGATTTGAAATATTAAATCAACTTGAAAAATTGATGTACTGATGTAACTGATTTTAAAAATAATACCCCTCTTAATACAGGTTTCTATTTAACTATAGGTATTGTACCAGAGAAAGAAATAACTTCATTATTTATGTGTGCCTTGGTCTGCACTATGTAACATTATTAATTACACTGAAACAAAAGTCACACACGTGGGCGTCAATGGTAACAAACTCAAAAAATGCCCCACGATCAGGCGCCAATTGTAGCAAAATCTTTTTACTCTAACTCAAAATACTTACTGAAAACAAAGAACAGGTCCGTACTTACCTTACTTATGTTCCGGATAAGACTTCTTGTTGACGAATTATATCTCAGGGTAGGTACTGATTTCTTAAGCTCATAAATTGTAAATAAAAAAATAAGGTTTATTGAAATAACAAGAAATATGGGTACCACTCACTTGAAGTCATTAAATACATTATCGGTATCCACAAGTGAGAATAGATTCGAATTAGATTAATTGAATTGAATAGACTAATCGTAGTTAGTCAGGATAAAGTGTAAAACAGGTTAATGTAAATGAATATCTTCAACAAATGATTGGTTCAACATTATCACAACCAAATCTAGTTTGATTCTCATTTATTCGTAGATCAAAAAAATCTTTTTTTTAAACGATGGAACCATATTTTTAGTAATATACTAAGAGGGATCCCTTTAACCGTAAAAATGTTTCTGTCATAACAATAGGTTTTAATTTAAGAGCTACATATGAAATCTTAATAACTAAGACGACTTACTTAAAAAATATTGTTCATAAACTAATCCTTGGTAAGATTATAATCTGTTTAAACCCACAAATTTCACAACACTATATTGCCTTTTTATTAACTTTTAACTACAGGCAGTAAGTGCCTTACACAGGTAGCTGAACGAAGAACTGTGAGTCTTAATAAAGATGATGAAGATAGTAATTGGGTTTAAGAACTAATGTTTTCTGGAATTATGTCTTGCATAACTTGACAATTGCCTTTCAATACTAAAAATTTTAACGCATAAAATTCCAATAGAAATGTCAGTTCATATTAATACAATTTTAATTCCCAGAAGGTTGCATTATTTTAACTCAGTAATCTGTAAAGAAGGGAGCTGTGAAATGGAACGACGGCGGAATCTACTTAGTGCTACTTGAAGACATCCCGAGGACCATATCTCGGGAGTGGTCCTGACAAGAGTCTTTTTTCATTCTACAACTCCACAAACTACCCAACAAAATCAACAACATCTTCGCCCCCCCAAGCCTCATGACCCGCCCAACAGCCCGCATCCCCTTCGGGGGTGCAAAACGTTATTGATGATGCAGGTTTGTTTGTGTACGATGTACAGACTCATGTGTGAGCTAGAGCCGGGATCATTTTTAAGGTATTCATCATTATGTAATATCCCTTAGGTAGGTGATATTTTGCTGAATTTGTTTGAACAAAAAAGTTACATATAAGGAAAATGACATTCATTAATCCTGCGATATCTGTTTAGTGAAAAAGACGTTGTTTTATGACGTAAAGAAAACAGTATATAATGATTTAAACGACGTTTCATTGACGTCTTAATGACCTGCTTATTTCTAATTCTGCAAATAAAACACATTAATTTGAAGAAAGGAAATTTATTATTTAAAATTCTGAAACATAATAATATGTTATTCGAGGGGGCTGTAATATTATAATAATATCTATACCGTCGCTCCATAGCTGAAAGTTAAATGTTGTTGATAAAAAAAGTTAAATCAATTTAAATTGATTTTTTTATTGACAGTACACACATATATGAAACAGACTTCGGTAAAAGCACAATGAAGATATATGCAAAATATAAACCATCTAGCTTTACCATAAAAGAAAAATGCTTCGGCTATTATTAAATTAAATTAATTGTGAACCTACTCTCTGGTCACAATTGAGACTCTACCAGGCGGGTCGCTTCAATAGGGCTATGGATAAATATGGATTTATAATACATTAATTAAGTACACACACAAATAAAATAAATAAACCAAAGGTTACCTTTTTTTAAAATATTCAAATGATAAAATTTATTTAACACAACACAAAAAAATAAACAAACAAAATTAGAATTGAAATGCTATAAATTATAAAAAAATTAAAAGTATGTTTGGATATCTCCACTAAAAGAAAAATTAATTCTAATACAGTATAATTCTTTGTACCTGTAAAATTAATATTTATATTATTTGTATTAGTAAATTTGAATAAATACCTTACACTACTTACAAGAATCATTGGCGCCTTTTAAAATTATCGACTGAAATTAGTAGTAATCTGTAAAATTCTCAGCTTCCATATGATTCAACATCAACATGGTTAAATTGATCTCTCTTCATGAAAAAGGTCTTGTATTGTTAAATAAAGTTGAAATTATATAAACCAGCTTTATTTCGGACATAAGGTAAATCCATTTAAATTTATAAAATAATTAATTTCCAAATTCCATCCCAATTCTAAGGACCATTATCAATCATAAAAAACTTTAGTTTCCACAAAAAAAATTATTTCACTAATTAACTTCACAGCACTGTTAATTAATTGAAATTGTTTATTATTATTTGCACTACTTAAATTCAAAAACTATAATGATACAAAAACATTTTGACGTAACATCAAAATTTAATCAATATAACCTCAAATTTTTGACGTTTGGTTAACTTTGACATTTCTACTCAGAACATAACCTTGAAATTTTCTATATTTTGCTCTGCACATAAACGCGTGGTTTGGTCAACTATATTTTTCAAAGGGAGCGTCACCAGATATTCAGCTCAATTTATGTTTTCAAGAAACAAAAAAAAAACTTAGTTACTTTTCTAGTCATTTCTAATAAATTTTAATGTAAAACAATTGAATAAAATTGTAACACAATCTAAATAACCATATTGTTTTTTATAGTTAACTTGATTGTTTAAATAAATATTATAAATAGATAGAAAAAATTCCTCTATTTAATCATCTGCAAAACTTCCGTTAACACTTAAAAGTAAACTCGGGGGAGAAAGTCAACAAAATCAATTTTACAATGCATTGAAATTTTATTAAAATTTGAAATAATTGCTTGAGAATTGTTAGCTCCTTTTTTTGTTACAAATTCTATCCTTATATCATATTGAACAATAATTACAACTTTTTAGACATCCAAAATATTAAATAACTACTAAATTACATGTTTTCAGATCATCAAAGTAAAACGCAGATATATGTGTTTTTAAAACCCATAGATCTATAGATATATGTCTCAGGTGTGTCCAAGGAACTACTTGACAACATCATAATGAAATATATAAGCCCACAGACTTTTTAATATTGAAAAATAACAAAATTATTATGAAACTATCTATATCGTTAGGTCTCAAGAAGTCTTTGTATTATTTTACAAATTAAACTTGCAGGTAACGTAATAAATATTTGCACACATCTTCACTAACATGAAACTAAATGAAACCTATTGAAATTATAATAATTAGAATTTGTCTCAAAAAATCAACTTACTTGGAAGTTATGCAACCCAACTAACATTGCTGTGCATAGTGGTGCCTATATTTTCTAATCACTTATTAAATATCATGGCAATAAATATAATCACAACGTCTATTGTTTTCGAAGCTTCAGCCAACTCGTGTTAACAAGTGCTATACTTCCTCCGTCCTTTTCGGTGAATTGTATGAACTGACATTCTAATTTGTTTTGTCAACACCCACACAAAACTGCAAGAAATGTCCAGAAATAAAATACCGCAAACATATATTTTTAAAATTAAATATGAATATATCAACCAACTTTTTGACGTATTCGTCTTCTCCTTTGTTACGTTATTTTTCACGGTCGTTATCGATACCAGTCACGTGCTGCTACAACACTAGGAGTTTGAATTTTTGAACGTATGCACCACATCTATTTATTTTGTTTATAAAAATATCGACCCTGTTACAATAATAAAGCTTAATATCAAGTAATATTTTAGCGCTAAGTGTGCAAGACTTTTTTAGGTTTATTTTATTTATTGAAGTTCAATGAAAATACCTATTAATATTGTAAATTTATTGTAAAAACTTTGTGTAAAATTTTTTATTTGTTACTCGTTTGTAAACGTCAATTTATCAAAACACCATATTAATAAATAAAGTTTATTTTTACAAGCTACTAACTTGTAAAATCTTTACAGGTTAACTGTCAGTTTTACAAGTTAGGGCCGGTTGTTCAGTTGGCCGTATATCCTATGGCATTACTAAACTCTGGTTATAAATAAATTTGGTGTAAATCAGTTTTGGGTTGTTCAGTACAAAGATATTTTAAGATTAATTAAACCTAGAAATCGTTATGTTGGTAGAATGTTTTTGTAGTTTTAATGTTGCTCTTTCTAGGTTTTTCTATGGTTTATGGTTTTTACACCGTTTTTCATGCACGTAATTGGTTGTTTTAACCTTAAATTGTTTCGTTGTTAAGTCAAGTGTTAGATATATTTTTTTCAATTTTTTTCATTAGGGAACTCACTTGAATAATACTTATTAGCTAATATAAATTATACAATAATTTATACGTAAATTGCTGCGTAAGCTATCTAACGCATTTATTTTTCTGAATTCTATCGTTTTATTAATGCAATCTAATAATAAATTACAACATATGCAAGTAATAAATAATAAAAGTGCCAGAGATCGAGATGTTAATTACGCGGCAAAAGGGGAAGCCTTATTAATATCGTTGATAAAAAAGTATTTAAAGATAATTGAAAATGCATCTTCATAATAATTATTATTTTTTTATTAATTATTAACAATCTTTCTGTTTATAATTTCCTCACAACTGTCTATAAGTTTTATTTCTCACTCTCCAATATTTTTAAGTTATTAATAATCTAACCACATCTTAAACCCTCAACCTAGGTGGTTTAGTTAACGACAAAAATAGATTGTAGTTAAAAGTTAACTTCTTACTGAACAACTCGCTTTTCACAGTTAAAGCCAAGTTACTAGTAACCAGAAGTTAACCACGTATTGAACAACCGGCCCTTAGTAGCATTATTTACATTAGAAAATTTTGTTTTATTTGCATCATAAACGTTAAAAATCATGGTACAACTGTTATTTCCCGTAATAATATATTCACGCTCGTATCTTGAAGATGACTTTTCTGGCAATAAACTTGAAGCTACGCTGGTGGCTTCCTTAATAATTGCTTCGGGCACATTCATTTTCACCAAAATTGTGAAAATAAATAAATCGTGAAATAAACAACATGGAATCATGGTAACGTTTCCAAAGCTTACAACTTTATTGCAAATTTTTTGTAATCGAAATTTTAATATGTATCTCATATTCAAATCTATATCTATGAGATCATATATCTATGAGATTTTTGTACGGGTTAGAAAGGAACCTTGCGGTTCTTATTCTATTAATTTTTAGGCAAAAAAGCGTTTTATTTAAGATTTATGTGAAAAAATAGGAAACTATGCGTTCTTGTTTATTAATAGAGATAGCGTCAAATTTTTTTCGCTAAATCAACACTTTTCATGCGTAGACATTATTTTTTCAAAAAAATGTTCCTAATTTTAATAATAAAATGCGGAAACAAATGAACGATTTTTGATGACCATCGGTTTCGACAAAAAATGTTTTTTTTGTTATTGCACTTTTATTGTTAAAATTCAGAACATTTTTTTAAAGAAAATAATGTCTACATATGAAGAGTGTTAATTTAGCGAAAATATTTGACGCTATCTCCATTAATAAACAAGAACGCATAGTTCGCTATTTTTTCATATATATCTTAAATAAAACACTTTTTTGTCCGAGAATTAATAGGATAACAACCGTAAAGCTTCTTTCTAACCCCTACAAAAATCTCATAGATATATCAAATATACTTTCTGAAAAAAAAATATTTAACTCACTCTCAATGAAAGTGTCCCTAAAAATGGGTACTTTTTATTATGTATCGTCCGATAAAAATGAAAGTATACCAGTTAGAAATATGATATTTTACTGTTACATGTAGAAATAAATTTACTATTTGCTCGTTTTTAAAATATGTAATTTGGTTCAGTAGTTTTCGAGCAATACGGTATCAAAGTCAGAGGACTCTAGAAAAAAAATGGATAGTAGAAGTATATTTTAATCGGAAAAGATATAGTGTTGACAAATTTAACCATTTTTAATATTTTAATGGAATAAGTAGAACCTCACTTGCAAACTACACCTTTTAGGAACTACAGGCTGTATATCAGGCTTATCAGATCACTAAACATCTGCATTTTTTCAACTAGTTCAAAATCAAAATATACCTATAAGTAAGAACACCAGAAGCATTTAAATATATTTCTGCATTAATATGCATGTGTGCACAAGCATATTATGTTAATGAATAAAATAAAGTTAGTACCTTACATACTTGGTAAATTCATGAATTCATTATCTTATACTTGATATGAATAATAATCGCAAGAACATAAAATGTTCATATAATAAATTGGGTAAAACTATGGAACATGTTAATGGCAAACTCGCCATGGTCAATTATTACTTCTGTAGGTAGTCAAGCATAGTGTCACGAAATGTTGTTTAATGATATTTTCCAAATTCTATATATTTCTAAATTATTTAATATTCAATTCTAATTCTTTCAAATTATGCCGGGCACCTCCACCATATGTCACGTATCGGGTTTTGCTCAGGTATGAGAGAAAATACTTATATACGCTTGGCTTATATTGGCGAGAGGTAGATACGGAGGAACGGATCGATTAGTATTTATCGGATATTAATTAGTTATAAGAAATGATACACAAAACATAGTAATGGTTTAAATAAGGTTTTGTATTAATAAAGAGAAAAGCAATTAAACAATTATAGTATTAATTAAAGAGCTAACTTACATATTTAGGAATGATGATTTATTCGTAGATAAATCATCCTTCGAAGCCAGATTCTCCGATGATTCCATTTTGGGTGGTTGTCGATTTGACACTACATTACTCGTTGACTAACTATTGCGAACGACCCCGACTAGGGAAGTTCCCTTAGTTTATATACTTTCCTGATGGGAAAGGATATCACGTACTCCAAAATACAGGAAGCTAAAGTCACGTAGTCAGGAAATGTTAATCGCTTTGACGGAGACTGTGGTTGAGCTTACGTCTGGAATAAGTAACGTTTAGCCAAACTCAGGATACGTCTTAACCAAAGAATCAGATGATAAGAATTATATTATAATTTGAAAGAATTAGAATTGAATATTAAATAATTTAGAAATATATAGAATTTGGAAAATATCATTAAACAACATTTCGTGACACCAATATATACCAAATATATGCTTGTACTATTGAAACATTATTAATAATAAATTTTTAGAAACCGCCAGAAGTAATTAAGAATCTCCCTAATATGTAAAAGTTGGTATTTTTCAAATTTACACTCTAATTTCTTCAACTAGTTATAATAATAATAAAAATAACATTTCCTGAAGTTGTTCTTTTCGTTAGCATCTTAAGTCTCCTCGCTAAAATAATTTTGACGTAGCTTTATTGTACAGTTTTTTTACAATCTTTTGCAAACTGAACAGTTGCTAATGTTTATTTCACTTTGCGAAATTAATACTGTAAAAGTTTTTGAAAAATAACTTTTACGTGTCCCATACAGGTACAAGAGTATATGGTAACAGCACCTTAACAACTTACTATAGTTATATCTTTATCCAACATTCACAAATCAAACAATAATTCAATAAGGGAACTATAAAGCCGAAGGCGTAAATTATAACTGTTAGTTTTAGATTGTTGTGAAATGGGAAGTAAATTGTCTAACGGGTCTCTTGAATGAGAAGGCCATATCAATAAAATATCGCCTAATAATAATAAAAATAATAATATAATAATAATTAATTAGCAGTTTTATTAGTCCTTAAAAAAGTAATAACGTAGTAATAAGGTAGAACTTGCAAACTAAGAGATGTTCTTCTTCTTTGCTTATTTTCACCTTTTATAATACTATTATAACAAGAAAATAAAATGGCAGAGCGTCAAGATTTATAGGTGAAAACTGGGCTCTATTTTTTTGTTCATATATTATATTCTCGAGAATATCTAACCAGCAACATTTATCATTGTACTGTTACAGCACCGCTATTAAACTTTTCAGTCATAGATTCTTAAGGCTGTCCTGCAGGGTAGTTAGAAGTATCCAAAAAATGTAATAGTTTTTAGGACTTGTTTTTATAAATTAAATTCCAGAAAATACAGTGAAGGACTCTTATATAAATATACAGTAGGCAGTTTCTATATTTTATGAAAATTTGGTTCACACAGTTAAAATAGGTTGATTTAGAAAAAAAATTTATAATAGTTTTTCTCAACGGGTAATACAGCCAGGATTGTGGTTTTACTTTATTTTGCAAACATGTTATTTTTTGTACTAAGCTGTTTTTATGAATTTGTTTAAAAGTTAATAGTTATTAAAATAAAAAATGGAAAATAGGCAATCCAATTAACAGAGGAGCTTCGAAATTATCTAACATTAGGGGCTAACAGTAGTATAATTCTCAAATATTTTAATCAGGCAGCCAGGCGACATTCCGTCGAGACAGTATCACTTACAAAATGCATGAAGGGAAATTCAATACGTTTTAAAAACTATAAAGAAATTGACTAGTACTTAGTAAGAAATTCTTTATAAATTTGGTTAATATGCATTACCTTATATTAAATCTACCTCATGATATATGTATTTATAAGTACATAGTTTATTATAATTAATTTATTTATAAACCTTGAAAACTAATTACTGTTCTTCTGTTGTTATATACATTTCAAGTGATAAATACTTGATAAATACAATAACACTCGCACAGAAATATTAATAATAGGTGCATTTTTTTATTCGCATTGTGCGAATAAAAATGAATTCATTTAGAAAGAAAAATTAATTGAAATTACCGTACTAGAATAAGAAGGTTACAAAAAGTTTAAATTTATTTATGAAAATTAATCATTTGTGTGCATTACAACACAAAATTAAAATTAATAAAATATAGACGGTACAGTGCGCGTATAAAGTCTGGAACTATCGAAATAAACCTTTTATTAAATATTTTTGAAAAATCCTCGAACACATCGAATTTTATCTTAAATGAGACATATTTTAGTGTAATTGTTATTTGTAGATCGTCTTTTGTTTCCGAGTATTGGCGATAGTGAAATTTTTTTTTAAATGGAAACCCTAATTTTTTATGATGGATTTGGAAAGATAATGCAATTCTAGGAACTCTGAATTGTTTTTTAATTTTTGTTTTAAAACTTTAAAAGCAATTATCTCGGGGATTTCTTAATACAGTATCATACTTTTTTAGCATATTTGGTCTTAGAATTGCAGTATCTTTCCAAATCCATCATAAAAAATTAGGGTTTCCAATTAAAAAGATTTTGGTTATCGCCGTAACTCGGAAACAAAAGACCATCTACAAATAACAATTACATTAAAATATGTCTCATTTAAGATAAAAATCGATGTGTTCGAGGATTTTTCTCAAAATATTTAATAAAAGATTTCTTTGGATAGTTCCAGATTTTATACGCGCATTGCATAAAACGTACTAAAATTATAAAAATTAAAATTATTTTAAAATTCTAGCATTGATCTTTTTGCGTTTCTGATAAACGTATCTGATGAAAAGTATAATAAAATAAGAAAAAACAAATATAATCTTTGGCTATGTTACGTTAGCAATAAATCTATCTACAATTTTTTTTTTAATTTTTCAAAATTTAAAAAACATTTTATAACAAAACAGTTGGAAAAACTATAATCTTTCTTAACCCAGATATTTCTTGCCCAATTTCTTTTTTTGTGAAATACTTTTAGTCCTTGACGTTTTCTTAATGGTAGAGGTACTACATAAATAGAGAAAAATAAAAAAGAAAATCCAGTGTGCCACAAATATACGATAGTGCTATTACAGTTTTTTTCTTTTGGTTTTCCTCTTTTGTCAAATGTATTTCACTATTTATAAAAAGTATTTCCCATCTCTATTAAACAGTTTGCTGTGTATGTCAAACTATTTCCCCTTGTGTCAAATCTATTTCCTTATTTGTTAAATCTATTTCACATTGATATTAACATTGATTATTAAGAATGAATGCTGAAAGAAGGCAAAAGAACAAAATCTCGAACGAGGTACGTGCTTTAATAATCAGAGGAATGAACGATGGTAGTTCTTCAGTCCAAATAGGACGACAATTTAATGTTTTGCCGAACACTGTAAGAAAAATTTACAAGACGTACAAAATAACGAACGAAGTGAATAAAAGAAGTGCTGGTCATCGCCCCAAGAAATTTACTCAAGAGGAGCATGAAGAAATCTGCAATTTAATGGATGAGGATTGCACCTTGACACTAAAACAAGTAAAAGCCAAATTGTTGGAGCAAAATCCACAACTAGAGGTGAGCTTATCGACCATTGACAGAGCGACAAAGGCATTTCACTATTCTGTAAAACGCGTTTCTTTTGTGCCAGAAAGGCGTAACACACCAGATACTATCCAAAGTAGGTTTGAATATGCTGTTCAATACAACAGAATAATGGTTCACAGAGAAAAACTATTTTTTATTGATGAATTTGGGATTCAAGTAAATTCTAGAAGAGCTTATGGAAGATCACCGAAAAATACAAGAGCCAACAAAGTGAAGGCCCAATTAAGAGGCCGTAATTATTCGATTGCTGCTGCAATGTGTATTAATTCATTATATTTATTCACCATTCAAGACAGGCCTTACAATGAAGAACACTTTGGAGAATTCTTGACATCTTTGATTGACCACTTGGCCGCAGATCATATACAAGGTGCATATTTTGTCATGGACAACGTCGGATTTCATAGAACGGATGAAATTCAACAACTGATCAGAGCTCATGGACATGTACCAATATTTCTGCCTCCGTACAGTCCTTTTTTAAACCCCATTGAAGAGCTGTTTCACCAATGGAAAACTATAATAAAAAGAAGTCAGCCTACGGATGAAGAACAACTATATGTTCAAATTCATAACGCTTCTGAAGCTATTACACAAGAACATTGCCAAAATTATGTTCGACACATGGAGATATATTTGGGAGATTGCCTCAACAGAATTGAAATTTTGAATTAATTATAAAACATTTTTTTTACAAGTATTGCGTTACATTATGTAATATTAGTAGGTATATTTAGTAAATTGTTATATTCTTCTTTTTCTAATAAAACATTAAAAAAGAGGAAAATAATTTGCAATAACGTGAAAGAGTTTTGACAAATAGTGAATTTCATTTGATTATTAATGTCAAAGCTACATAGGTGGGAAATACTTTTGATAAATAGTGAAATACATTTGACAAAAGAGGAAAACCAAAAGAAAAAAACTGTATATTTTATACGATACTATGTATATTTTTTTATTTCTCATCATTTTTTTCACTGCTCGTTCCGGTAACTCTAATTCTGTTCTCACGAATTGTCCCGGTACCTCTAACACCGAGTTTAGCCAGTCCATCCAATCATGATATAGTAGTAGTGAAAAAATTGTCAAAATACAAATAGTAGCAAAATTTTCAGTTAGAAAGAAGAACTTTTGCATATTCTAAAACCACCCACGGACTCATTCCTTCTCAATTCCTTATATTCGTTCCTTATTTTACTGTTGGATCCCTGCTAGGATTCAACAATGCTGTATATCCTTTGTCAGTAGCACCAACCCAAAATGTGAAGCCATACCTAATCGGTTTGGCATTTATAACTTGCTTGCACGGGTGCCTACCAATATAAGGCACCATGGCTTCATCGACTATGATATTCAGAGTAAGGTGCATTTTCCAAAAATGTTTCATCCATCATAGTGAAAAGCGGTCTCACTTTTGCAAATTTGCCCATCTGGTTAAGTGCGTCGTTGTTACAACAATGGAAATTTGTCATTAAATGTACTGTTACAAAAACCGTTAAAATAACGAAATCATCCGATCAAATGAAGTCATTAGTACAATTATCTACTTTGATGACATCTCTTGGGCTTAGAATAACTAGCAATAAATTAAACTGAAAACGTCCTTTTAAAGGACGGTGGGCAAATCACAAGAAACATGCTATACGTAATGCTATAGTGCCTCGTAAAAGTACCATAGAAAATATGTTTGACAACTTTTATCGAAAAATGTTTTTTACAGACTAACAGTACGCTAAATTTCCTACAAAATAAGTGAGGAAGTTATGTTTTTTAACTTTGAAAAACACATTGGAAACTGAATTATTATATCATTCGCGTAAATAAAATGTTTACATAACATGCAGTGGCGTAGCTAGGGTGGGTGTCACCCTGGGCAGAAGTAATGGTATCACCCCTATACTTAGATGTAAAAAAGTTTATAAATTCTATAAATTAATGAAAATTTAGAGAGTTATACAATAACACAAGAAAACAAACAATACAATAAAGCAAATCAAGTTTTACAATAATAAAACAATAAAATTACTAACAAATGTACTATTTTATTTATTGCACGAAAGATTACAATATTGAATAAGAACAAAAATGACTGACTATGATTCTATGTTTCTTTTACAACAATTTTCTTCTACATTTTAAAGCAGCAAACTCATTTATAACATCTTCAAAATCAATTTCAGATGTTATTTCCAATAGACAATAAAGCTAAGCCGGAAAGCCTCGATTGACTCATCGTTGATCTCAAATAGTTTTTTATAAGTGTGAATTTTGAGAAAGTTACTTTTTATTTAAGCTCCATTAAAAATAATAGAATGAATGTTTGAGAACTATCATGGTATTGCATTGGCTTGAGAAATTTGGATAAGTACCTAAATTATAGTTTTCGAGGTATTTTTGGGCTTTGAAAGGAAATTGAAAGGAGGTACAAAAACAAATATAAGTAAAATTTTTACACCACTAAAGGTCGCTTTTAAATGCATTTAAAGCGCTAATTTGATTGGAGGATGGGTTAAAAAGGTGACACAGGGCGTTTCTTTTTCATAAAGAATGTTCTCCGAACGTCCCTTATTATATTGCAATTTTAGACTGATAGCAATGTTTTTTCATGGAAAAATGAATTTTTTGAATTAAATGCTGAATTATGAATCTATGTTTTTATTTTGTTTTAATTGTGTTCAATATTCAATTTTTACTTAACTCTATTGTTCTATTTTCTTCTTTTTCCTTTTTGGCTTCTTTCTCATTTGTTTGTATGAGTTGGATGTGTTGACATCATCTTCGCTATCCTCCGCGTAAGGAGAGACTCCTTAGCCACAAACACAAATCCCCCTAACATGGCATTTCATTTTACTGTACTGTATCGAATTTCCATAGGCATTGCAACCTAATGAAATCGTCGCCATGCTCATCAGACTCTGAAACTAACTGCTTCTCACAATATTCAAAGTGGCTATTAAAAAAATGTGTTTTGAGAGACATTGATATCTTTTTCTTTTTGAAAAACATTTGGAAAAAAATTTACTGTGAACTATAACGCTCTCTGTCCCCTCTCTCCTTATCCCCCAATCAAATTAGCGCTTTAAATGCATTTTAAAACCTGTTGGTGCAAAAATGTTACTTATTCTGGGTCCCGCAATAGAATTGTACGGTTTTTAATCGGCCACTGTAAAGAAACAAACAATATATTTGAACTAATTGTTACTAAAACTAAAAGTATAATTCTGGAAATCTGTTATAACACTTTTAGTTTGCAAAGATCACATCCCTAAGATGACCACCGTCTTCTTCTATTCATTGCTGCAATCTAATCCTGAAATTGAGCATATCGTTTCTGAGTAAATCTTTGTTTATCGAATTTATCTCTTCACGAATCCTCTTTTTAAGGTCAAGAAATGTTTAGGGACGGGCAGAGTACATTTACATTTTAAGAATCTCCACAGAAAAAAATTCGGGACCATTAGGTCCGGTGATCTTGTGGGCCATACAATGTCACCAAACCTTGAAATTAGGCGATTTGGAAACATCCGCTGTGACGCTGTCCTGTTGGAATCATGCTTCATTTTAATCCATTCTTTGGAACTCCGCAGCCACAAATGTTTCCAACTTTTCAACATACCAAACTGCATTGACTGTAACAATGTGGCCGCTTTCTCCAAAAAAGTATGACCCGGTCACACCAAATGTGGATACTCCACACCACACTGTTACCTTTTGGTCATGAAGTGGGTTCTGCTGATTAACGTACCCACTAAGCTGGAAGTGAGCTTCCTCATACATGATCAGTTTATAAACAATTTCTGTATTGTTGTTCCATGTTTTCAGAAATTGGTTGCAGAAATTGAGGCTCTTAACTTTATCAATAGGATTCAGCCTCTGGACTATCTACAGGATGTCTCACAAATAAAGGGATTTGAGTTAATGGTAGATAGGTGGAATGGAGTAGAGCAAATTTTCCTTATAAAGTTTGTTCTTCAACTGAATAGTTTTCGAGAAAATGAATTTTAAAGTTTCATTGATTTTCAAGTCCTACTCTGTAACACTAACCTACCTTAATGTACTTTAAAAATGTGATACCATTTGTAGATCTGCGTGCCTTTTAAAAATTGTTATTGTATGTCACGTACAAAAGTAATTTACGATATCTGAACGTCTTAAACGTAAATAAAGTTGTTATTACCTATTAGTAGGTCGAAATATGATCTGCTGTTGTAGGTATGCTTTATTTGTGTTGGTATAAACAGACGTTCTAATAAAACATGGGGCATTTACACTTAACGGTAATTACGTAATTAGTAGTTATGGAAGTTTTATTTGATAGCATATGGGTTATTTTGTTAAAACATAACATTATCTACACAAAATATTTTATTTTGGTCAATCCGTCAACTTACAACAATAATCAGGTGTAATTAATTTTTGCACAAGTGTTGTCATATTTTCTTCTACGATTTGAACGCAGATTAGAAATGCCTGCCTGAAGGAGCACATTTAAGGAACTTTGTAAAAATGCAGATGACAATAGTGTCTAAAAACTGGCAATTCAATAAACAGATCACAAAACTTTTCAAAGGAATGCGGTATTATCCCTTCTGCGAATTGTTAGTATTTTGTTAGATTTATTTACAATACAGTCCGCGTTTGATTTCCGAAGCGTAAAGACGTATCTAGCGCTGCGGTATCAGAATCGACTTGAAGTGAAGACCGCAAGGTCTATCTACTTATCTACTTGTGTATTTATAATTGTTATCAAACGACTGCAATACAACTGCACACAATCACATGGCGTTTTCGCAAAATTATACAAACCCGCAAATGGGATCTATGCAGCAACCTGCAGCCTACAATCAAACCTCACAATTCCAAATGAGTCAACAACCAGGGCCGTACTCCCAACCTATATCAATGCAAAGCGGTATGTATTACAATCAACTGCCTGCACCTAACGTATCATTTTATAGTCAACAACAACCAGTAAATACGCAATTTCCACCGTTATCGCTTCCTACCGATAACGATTGGCGATTAGTAACTAATAATAAAAAAAGAATAAGAAGTCCTGAAGCGTTGACAGGTACCAATACGGGCCAACCTAAATCCCATTATTGGTTAAGTAATACCGCGTCCACTTCAAACAGATATGATCCATTATTAGAAACTGCAACTATGGAAGATGAACAACATGAAACCCATGAAAACGAAATTAAACCTCCGCCGATTTTTGTATCACGCGTAACAAATATCCAACCACTAACGGAAATGCTCGAGAACATTGCATCAAACAATTACGTATTAAAAACGCTCAGCTCTGAGCAAGTCAAAATACAACCAAAAACTAGCGAAAAATATGTAGCAATCGTAAAAGTCCTCCAGGAACGAGGCACCGAGTTTCACACTTATAAGCCCAAAAAAGACAGAAATTTCCGAGTAGTCTTGAAAAACCTACATTCCTCTACTAGCGAAGAGTTAATAAAAAAGGAACTACTTGCCCTTGGGCACACAGCTGTCAATGTGTGGAACATTAAACACCGAGTGACAAAACAACCATTACCCCTATTCTTTGTCGATCTGCAAGGTAAGGAGAACAACAAAGAAATCTACAACATCAAACAACTACAAAACTGTATCATACAATTTGAACCAGTAAGAACTAAACGAGAAATTCCGCAATGTGCCAAATGCCAACGATTTGGACATACTAAAAACTACTGCTTTCAACCTCCCAGGTGCGTCAAGTGTACGGGAAGTCACTCAACGGCGGACTGCTTGCGAAAAGAAAAAAGTAACGATGTAAAATGCGTAAACTGTAGCGGAAATCATCCCGCCAATTATAAGGGCTGCTTTGTGTATAAACAACTTCAGCAAAAACTCTACCCAACCTTACGAAACAATACCAGTAAACCACCCACAAGAATGGTACAGCCTGGTCTCTTATACTCCCAACAGGTAATAGGCAATGCGCAAACTTCGCAGGACATAAATAACCTCACTCCTAGTACCCCTGACCAATCAAATGAGCTGCACGAATTAAAAGGCATGATGAAAAAATTAGTTGAACAAATAGGCACAATGTTAAACCTTTTAACTACCGTCGTTGCTAAATTAGCTTAATGGCTGTCGCACTTACATTAGCCCTATGGAACGCCAATGGCCTCAGCCAACACATAGAAGAACTTAAATATTTTTTGCAAATACATAAAATAGATGTCCTGTTAATTTCAGAAGCGCACTGCACTGAGAGAACTTATATTAAAATACCGAACTATTACGTTTATTGTACTAAGCATCCATCTGGTAATGCACATGGTGGAACAGCGATAATTATAAAGCAGAACATCAAACACTTTGAATTGCAAGCCTACTGCCATGATTATCTCCAAGCCACAAGCATTGCCATAGAAGATCATTTAGGAACGTTTGTTGTGTCCTCTGTGTACTGTCCCCCTAGGCATAATAACAAAAGAGATAAGTTCGAGCACTTCTTCAAAACTCTAGGAAACAGGTTTCTAGCAGGTGGTGACTATAATGCTAAACACCCACAGTGGGGCTCACGGATTACGACAGCAAAAGGAAGAGAACTGATAGCTGCAATGAGACGTAGTAACCTGCATTCCATCGCAACCGGAGAACCCACCTATTGGCCAACCGATCCTAGGCAACTACCTGACGCTATAGACTTTGCTATTTTAAAGAATATTAACAATAAATACTGCAAAGCCACATCATTATTCGACCTCTCTTCAGATCATTCTGCGGTACTAATCAGTATACATACGGATATTATCCATAAGCAACGACAACCTTCTTTATTTAGCGCTGCTACTAACTGGGATATGTTCCGAGAGCACCTAGATGCGTCAATCCAGCTCAATGTATCCTTAAAATCTGCTCAAGAAGTAGATAATGCGGTTCATGCGCTCACAAGTGCTATACAAAATGCTGCCTGGCAAGCCACTCCCGATAGTAATGAAACACGAATTAAAGCCACATATCCTATAATAATCAGAGAGCAAATAGCGACAAAACGTAAATTACGCAAAAGATGGCAACTAACAAGGACAGTAGAAGATAAAAGAAACTTTAACAAAGCTGCCAGAAATCTCAAACAATTGCTGCTTAACTTCAAAAATCAGTCTATTCAAGAATACCTCAGCAATCTATCTCCCACGGAAGCCTCCGATTATTCCTTATGGAAGGCCACACGGAAGCTTAAACGGCCGCCACAACTTGTGCCACCAATCAAAGATGCAACTGGTAAATGGACAAGAAGTGATGCAGCAAAGGCCTCTGTATTTGCTGAGCATCTTGCAAAAGTTTTTCAGCCATATCCATCGCAAATATCTGCAGCAGAAGAAGCTGCTATTCACAACTTCCTTGAAGCACCATTTCAAATGCATATACCAATAACGAAGTTCAGATCTACTGAGGTCCAGCACGTGATCTCCTCCGAACTTAATCCAAAGAAAGCACCAGGTTGGGATCTCATCACTGGCAAAGTGTTACAAAAAATAACCCCGAAATGTATCAAATTCCTGACCTACATTTATAACGCTATCCTTCGACTCAGATACTTTCCCATTCCCTGGAAATTAGCTCAAATTACCATGGTACTGAAACCAGGAAAACCCCCAACTGCAATAGACTCCTACCGACCTATCAGCTTGTTGCCTGTACTGTCTAAAGTGTTTGAAAAGCTACTCCTTAAACGACTTAGTCCCATTCTGGAAAACGAAAAGCTCATACCAAACCATCAATTTGGCTTCCGAACCAACCACAGCACCATCGAGCAAGTCCATCGAATTGTTAAAAAAGTAAGCAATGATCTCGAACGAAAGCGTTACTGCTCTGCGGTGTTTCTCGACGTTAAACAAGCCTTTGATAAGGTCTGGCACATAGGTCTATACTACAAACTCAAGCTAGTTCTACCTTATCACTTCTATGAAGTCTTGCGATCTTATCTCGAATGCAGATGGTTTACGATCAAGCAGCGTGATGAATATTCGATTCTCTATCCTATCAAATCCGGGGTACCTCAGGGCAGCGTGTTAGGACCTGTACTCTACCTACTCTTTACAGCTGATATACCAACCACAGCATTCACGACAATGGCAACTTTTGCCGACGATACGGCAATCTTGGCATCGCACACTGATCCTATCTTGGCATCTGAAAACCTGCAACAAACCCTCACACTAATTGAACATTGGTTACACAAATGGAGAATTCGAATTAATGAAGTTAAATCCTCGCACGTCACATTTACTACTAATAGAAGCACTTGTCCAGCAGTAACCTTAAATAACGTTGAAATTCCGCAAACCTTTGACGTAAAATATCTAGGAATCCATCTAGACCGGCGACTCACGTGGCGCAAACACATATTTACCAAGAGGAAACAACTCGGCACCAAAGTTCGTCAAATGTATTGGCTGATTGGTAGACAATCTCAACTTTCGCTCGAGAACAAACTATTACTTTACAAGTCTATTCTAAAACCTATATGGACTTACGGCTTGCAACTATGGGGTACTGCTAGTACCTCCAACATCGAAATCCTGCAACGCTTCCAAAATAAAACGCTTAGAACTATAGCTAACGCTCCCTTCTATGTGCCTAATTTTGTATTACACAGTGATTTAAAAATTAAAACAGTGCGGGAAGAAATTAAACATAAGTATATAAAATATCGTGATCGACTAGAGGTACACCCTAATGAGGTAGCCAACGAACTATTGGACGATAGTGATGAAATACGAAGACTAAAACGCTTTAAACCATCGGATTTAGAAAACCGATTTGATTAAGTTCTTTTATTTTACTGTAAACCTCAGGCGTAGTGCTTGTAGTTCTTGTTATACGAATTAGCTATCTTCTGGCTACTTTCTACAAGTAATAGGATGGTCAGTGGATTATCCTTACCATATCAACTTTAGTTTATATTTATTTAGAATGTAAGTCTTGTCATAACATTTACTTAATGTTTTTTTTTTTAGAAACAGATTGTAAATTTAGTTGGAATTAAAAAAAAAAAAAAAAAAAATTTACAATACTAGTCAAGTTCTTTTCATAGCGGTAGCCTTTCATGTAATTCCGTAAAACCGTAAAAGCCTATTTGCAACGTGCAAGTGAACTCTGTATTCTGTATTGTCACTGTCACGTACTATTTATGTTTAAGAAAATAAAATAAGGCTTTAGGCATTTTAGGAAGGAATCTTTATGTACTTCATCAGTTGAAAGTGCAAGTTCCGTGTCAATACATGTATCACTTGCTACTTTGCGCCACAAAAAGTTTCAGGTATTCGGAGTGTGAACACTGGAAATAGTGTTTTACTTGTGTTTAGTGTGTTAATAGGTGTAATTATTATTAGTATTTGCACATTATACCGGGTGATTGCGGTAACCATATTCTAATAATATGGCGCAGTTTTCGATCCAAGAGTATACGGATATAATATTCATGTACGGTGAATGCAATTATAATTTTGCAGAAACTCAAAGGGTGTATGCTGAACGGTTTCCAAACCGTCGGCAACCTTCTAGAAATACAATCATGCAGTGCGTGCAACGATTCCGAGATACGGGAAATGTTGTGCCGACATATGAAGGACGTGGCCGAAATAGACGTCGCGACGTTGCGCAAGCGGAAGAACCGATTTTGGAAATGGTAGAAAACGACCCTACCCTTAGTACACGTCAAATTTCCCGGGAAGTTAATATTTCACATAGTACTGTGCATCGCATACTCCGGGAGAATTTATTGTATCCTTACCATATTCAGAGGGTGCAACATTTAAGGGAAAATGACTTTCCCTCTCGCCTGGAATTCTGTGAATGGTTTAGACAGGAAGATACGCGACAACCAAATTTTTGTGAAAGAATATTATTTACAGATGAATGTTGTTTTACCCGCGACGGCATTTTAAATTTCCACAATTGGCATCACTGGAGTCAAGAAAATCCACATGTAATTCGACAAAACAGATTCCAGTGGAGATTTTCAATAAACATATGGGCAGGAGTTTTAGGCGACGTGCTAGTGGGACCCTTTATACTACCGCAACGTTTACGAGGCGTCGAGTATTTGGAATTTTTGGAAACCACGTTATTCGAATTCTTGCACGGTTTGCCAGTAGAATTCCGAGGACAAAGCTGGTTCATGCACGATGGTGCTCCTCCTCACTGCTGTTGTTCGGGAATATCTTACCACGCAATATCAGAATCGATGGATTGGACGTCATGGCCCCGTGCCCTGGCCCCCGCGTAGTCCCGATATTAACCCATTGGATTTCTTCTTGTGGGGTTATATCAAGAACCTGGTATACGCCACACCTGTAGAAACCGAAAACGAATTGCGCGAACGTATTTTTGCTGCTGCTGAAGAAATTCGTGCTCAACCAGGTATCTTTCAAAGGGTCCGAAAAAACTTTTACCGTCGGATAGATGCTTGTGTTCGTTCAAACGGAGGGCATATTGAACACTTACTGTAGATGCAGTTGTTCTTGTTTCTCGGGTAGAAGGTTGAAGAACACAGGGTGTTGTTAGCGACAACAACCTGGAAAACGGCTCACGGGAAGAGGGGAGGAAGGCGGGAGGGGGGTAACTTCTTCTTTTAGTTATCAGTTCACTGGAAGGGCGTGGAGGCTAAGACATACACGCACCCAAAAATTGACACCTTTCCTAAAGAACACAACCCTCAACTCTCTGCGAACTGGTCACGCTGCTTATAATATCAAGTATGTTGTTTAATACCTAATTCGTTTTATAGCAATTCTAACTGTTAATTGATTTTATTTTATTTACTTATTTCTAACGATGTCTTTCTAACGATGTCTTGAGATTAAATACAATTCAAATTCATTGAGGTTTTTCAACCTATACTACTACAGCATGTACCTACTATTAGTTGTAAGAAGAATAACAAAACACCCGGTCACTGTTGTTTAGTCTATCTTTATTTAGGACGCATTTATGTCTTTATTACTATAATAACAGTTTAAATAGTAAACATCTTTTTGCTTGGAATAAACTAAATAGAATGAGATCAGCATACTATTTATTATTAAGCTTCACCAGGGCCGTCTTCAGTTTGCTTAGTTTTCCGGGTGCCCACAAATTTTTTGTAAAAATTTTTTTTGAGATAGTGCGGGATTTTATGCATTTTTGGCTTCTTCCATTATTCATATGTTACCCATTAACTCAAAATCCTTTATATTTGGGACACCCTGTATATCGTATACGGACGGAATTCCAAATCCAGATGTAAGATTCATCGCAAATTTCGCTCTGAAATTCGAGGTGCAATCGAGTGCCGAATTCCAAAACGTTGTAGACTCCGCTCAACTGCTACTCTGACGCTGTCAATACTCCCTTGTGTACTAACTGTACGGGTACGACAGACAATTTTGAGCTTACACTGCCCTTTTGGCCGCTCTGGCAAATTAAGATCATGACGAAAACGACTGGATCAGAATAAACGAATTTACAACAAAGACATTGTACATTGTAACACAAAACCGTCAACAATAAAATACAATTTTATCACTATTTGACGTTTATCAAATAAACAGTATTTCCATAGCAATTTTTTAAAAACGTTCAATCCTTTTGCCGGACGCAGTATTTGTGTTTGTATCTACTTTCAATTTCCTTTCAAACAAGCCCAAACTTTTTAATAATTTTCAAGCCACGGCAATACCGTAATAGTTCTCAAACTTTAAAATTTAAAGTCTTTCCAAAAAACTTTCCATTCCAAAAGAAAAACTCTACGATACGAAAAGTCTCGCACTGTGAATATTTAGTTGACATGGTTTTTATAACACTTTTATTATGTGATTAAAATGTAGCGAATTAATGCTTTTCCTACTGTTAATAAAATAATACAAATATGATTTTTAATCGATAAGAATATCATAGATACATACATAATAAAAGCTTTTACTACTTTTATTCACATGACCCATTATTACATTACATACGTATAGCATATTCCTAATAGATCTTGAATTGCTTTTTCTATCAGTTTATTCAGAATAGTTTTTCCATCTGTTTTGTGTTTAATAAACTGATTGATCTTTTGAGATTTTCTATAAAAATTTAAATTAAGTTAAAAATTCTAAATTAGTCGTTTGAGGAATTAAAAAACAATATGTATGGATGGAATTTATTGCTAACATAGCATAGGTATAAAGGCGGGTCTTCGCGAAAAATAGAAAACTTCAAAAGTCAGATTTCAAAAAATAAAATTCTGATTGTCTAGAAATGAGAAATATTTAAATAATTTCAATAATAATACATACAGCAGTAGCATACTATATAAAACATACAATAGTATAAAAACGTGTTTATTTTATATCCAAGACTGTTTGGGTAATTTAAAACGATAAGATATAACTATCGCCCGCAAAACATCTATCCCGTAACGTATCTGCGACTGCGTTACGTCAGCAGCTATTAAATGTTAGCAAGAAATACAATGCTGATTTATATATAATAATATCACAAAAATATGTTCGTCCTTCTCTGAAGTTTATTAACTCTCTCGTTAAGAAATTGCAGGAGGTCTGCAGGACACCCTTAACGCTGGCGTCTGTCCCGTTAAGTTTAATTCTGTAGCTAAGGATGGCGCTGCGATAGAAATTTTTAAATTTAATCCATTCGTTCATATTCGGGTTACATTTCGCTTAACAAGGACCTCCTACCTACCAAAGTCCTTATCAAACTTGTGTCCTTCTTTTCTGCGTGAATTCGTATTTATAGAATGCAACATAAAATGATTCAACTTTAAGTACGGGTTTGTAATGGAAAGAATTTAATGTAATTGATACCAGTACAGTCGTACATTTGAATAGTATATTTCAACTTAATGTAAACAGCAGAATTAATTAATATTATCAACTGGATTTGACGACAGCATCATCATATAAACAAACGACAGCTACCCAAATACATTCTTTCAACTGAGCGTAGATGTAGGGGTAACGGAGGGTACTCCTTAAACATAAGGAGTACCTTATAATTTCTATTTTATTTCGAATCAAATGTAATGTTATAAACATCATTCGGTGGTTTATGGTTTTCTAAGGGATTTTACTAAACGCATCTCTTGTAAATAATAACTAGTAAAACTAATACCCTCAATAAAGTTTATTCACCCAATTCAAGAACGCATAAAAATACAACAATATTACATTTAATCAGAATTTTTTGAATTTCTCGGCGCGTTTCTATTCCGTCACGATATATGTGAATTGCAATCACGCGTATATAACGACGACTATATTAGTATATAGTCAATTTATTGAGTGTGGTCGAAATCCACCCGAATTAAAATTGTGTAATCTATACATCAGCGTTACAATGACAACAGTCACAAAGATAAAAATTGGGCAATTGTTAGTAAAACAGTGAAACAACTTTGTGAAGCCAGATACGCCTTTTCTTATTATGATTATTATCATTAATTTCCCCTTCATCAAGAAACACAACCATTGCTAATTCATCAGTATTAGTAAACAAATACCCTGCTATTTTCACGGGAACAGTACAAATACTATCGACGTCAAACTTTATTGCCCGTAGGCCGAAGTTCGTATTGAACACGCTCCGTCAGGTATAAATTCTCATATGCTTAACTGTCAGCGCGTCCCGTGTCCATGACTAAATAGACCTTTACTTAGGCTAAAACTGCTAAAAGGCTTCCTTGCAAACCTATAAGTATAGTAACAACCATAGACCTAACTATCTTAAATTTACAAAGTCACGAACAGTAAATGATAACGGAAGAAAATTCAAATTTTCTTTGTATTTACATACGTTAATTTGTTTAGATTTAGTTAAGTCTTCTCCACCGAGTATTTCGTTCGTTAGGTAACAGAGTCTAATACTTTAAAAATTGTCACCAAGGACCAAGGAACCTCTAATCAACTGGGACCCGCCAAAGTACAAAACCCAGAACGTCAAGACAGTACAGTAAACATTATTAAGAGGAATTTATTAATGACAATTCCATTTTACTGACATTTCAAAAATTATAAAATCTAGATATTCTATTTTAAATTAGTAGGTATTGGGGCACCTGGGCCAGACATTTTTGTGGGGATGCAGTCGTCGTTAAGTACGGAATCTGCATTACCGACATTCTGTATTACCGGCATTTGGTTCGTCACTCGGCTAAATGGCAACGCTGTTGCTAGGGGAAAACAGATGGCGCCAGTGTCGTTTTTGTACCGACATTCTGTATTATCAGCATTTGGTTCGTCACATGGCTAAATGGAGTTAGTGTTGCTAGGGGAAAACAAATGGCGCCAGTGTCGTTTTACGTGATTTTTGTACCGACATTCTGTATTATCGGCATTTGGTTCGTCACATGGCTAAATGGAGTTAGTGTTGCTAGGGGAAAACAAATGGCGCCAGTGTCGTTTTACGTGATTTTTGTACCGACATTCTGTATTATTGGCATTTGGTTCGTCACATGGCTAAATGGAGTTAGTGTTGCTAGGGGAAAACAAATGGCGCCAGTGTCGTTTTACGTGATTTTTGTACCGACATTCTGTATTATCGGCATTTGGTTCGTCATCATGAAGAAAGCTGTATTACCGATTACGGGCGTTCTGCTGATTGTTAATAGGGGGAGCCAAGGTTTATCATTTTATATTAATAAATTTTACCGATTTCTTAAAATAATTATCGTCGTCATTAATACTTTAATTACATATAATAATTTAAGATAATTAATTCAGCATTAAAATTTTAAACGCAAATCACGGGACAATTTACGGATAATAATAATAATAACAATAATTATAATAATAATGTCTTTATTTCCTTACAGGTTTACACCCAAATAGGGAAAAATATGAATTTACAAATGTTTTCATCGTTTATGCTATTCTCGTGTAATATCTCATGGGTAATGTGTAAAGAGCGGAAAATATGCAATGTGCATTTTATGATGTTGATGAAATAAGAATTGTTTGTAGATTCAATTAAAATGCCTAAAACCTAAAATTTAAGGCTTTAATATTATTGTTTATTGTATATTTTATATCAATAAATGCGAAACTCCGTGTAATGCCATGTAATAATAATGCAACAATGTAACATAACTGTATACATCGCTGTATACATAAAATAAACTTGATGTTGATGAAATAAATAATAGAAACAAAATTTAATTTATGATTTGATTTATTGAAATTTCCTTATTCTTATAACAAATAAGTTTTTTACTAATAATATTTAGTTATTACTAGTTAGTTAATAGTATATTATATACATATTTGTTGCATTTTTTGTCGAAACCCATGCATTTTTTGTCAAATTTCGTTGCATTTAAATGTGCATATGTTTTCTTTTTGCCTTGCATTTTTTCCGCTCTTTAGTAATGTGTATTGTGTTGACAAGATTCACTTGGTATTGTTATGTCTGTTTGTGTTGGTGAATATTTACAACATTTACAACATAATCATGAATAAAGTGGTTGGTGTATTTTTTGCATACGAAACAATGGAACATTTATTTACGTTTAAATTTAGGCGATTAGCTTTACACCAATCACATAGAAAGTTAATGTTAGACTGTAAATATAAGCAATCATTGATATGTCGTACTTGATGATATATTTTTAAATCGTCAGCAAATAATAGTTTCTCGCAGTGTATAGATTGATGATGATGATGAATACCACGTAGACACGTCCATTCGTGACGGGTATCTTGGAATACGTTCTGCTTGGTTCGGACATCTTGTATCCCTACCCTCTGGCGTTTAATGTCATGCGTACCTTGCTATCTCTCTCTCTCTCTCTCTCTCGCTCTCTCCCTATCACCTATTAGAGGACGCATTAAAGAGCCTTCTCTCTCTCACTCTCTCTCCCTTCATCCTAATGCTAGTAAATGAAACAGTAATGGATAGAAGTAACCGTTACGTCTACTGTTCTGGGACTGGTTCTGACGGTTTTGTTATTCAAAAAGGCGTAAAAGCATACGATGTTTACTAAATTAAATGCGGGCTGATTACGAGAAGTCTCAGTACCGTCTACGATTATGTCCGAGAACATCCGACGAACTGTATAAATCTCATGACGTATTGAAATATGTACATCATTGCGCTATGAAGATCTCAGCTATAAATACTGTGTATTCTGTTCATGCGTGACAGTTATTTGTCATACGTCATCATGAACACAATAGACCTCTTCGGTAGAGCTATGATGAGTATGACAGATGAAGCAATGGCTGCAACAAAACGTGGACCGAGAGGTTATGGTTTCAAATTAACACCAGAGGGTAATTTCGATGTTGAGAACCGACGTATAACTAATGTAGGCGCTCCTATCAACGATAACGATCTTGTCACGAAGCGTTCTGTACTAATGTTATCAGATAGCGATGAAGGTGTAATTGATGTTAAGAAAAGAAGACTTGTACATGTTAAAGAACCGCTTGACAACCACGATGTTTGTACGAAAAAGTATACCGACGAGCTGGTGGACGATGTTGAAAGAAAATTACTCTCTAATTGTTTGAGACGACGACGAGAGGATAAAGGACAGGGGTCGTACTATGATGCTAAAGATGGAAGAATTTGTAATATAGGGGAGCCTCTAGAGGATAAAGATGTAATCTCTAGGCAGTATTTTAACAATCGGGCTATGCATACAAACGATCAAATGCAGTTTAATGCAGATGGTAAACGTATTGTTTCAGTAAGTTACCCTATAGATGGCACGGATGTCACTTCTAAAGCCTATGTTGATGCTCAATTCGACTCTGCTGTACAAACCTTCATTACAATGACTACCGACACTCAGAACACTATTATAGATCTAAAGCAAAAGGTAACAAAGGTTGACATTGAAACTAGTAAACTTAACAGTTTGCTAACAACGTTGGAAAAAGAAACAAAGAGAAATCACCTAATAGCGAATGATGAGATGGAAACTAATCATTCGAGTGTGTTGACAAAGATAGAAGAAACGAATAATACCCTAGATAGTAATTATAAAAAATTATTAGATAAAGTACAAGTGCTCGAGGATACTCAAAAAGTTATGCGATCATCGTTTGATGCCCTAATAGCCGAATCTGCAACACGTACGAACTCTTACAACATAAAGAGAGTGTACAATACCGACTAATAACGGAATTTACTACTACTATCGGTTGACCTAATCATATTTACACCATTTTTTATTCTAGTTTTAAGTGTATTATATCAAATGCCTGATTAGCGCAGATAGGAAACGTGGTGAGCCTTACGGGAATGCTGCGCAAATGCTTAGTTTGCTTATATCTACGCTAATCAGTTATTTTTTTTCTTAGCCTAAATGTATCGTTGAAGAAATAAAAAAAAATGTATTTAAACAAAGTTTTTAGTTTTACTAATGTCAATAACTCTCCAAACATAGCGATTTGTAGCAACAGCAGCAGCAACACATCGATATGGTAAAGAAAGTAAGTTTCGCCGACGCAAGCATGAATAATATACATCATATGATAGTATGGGAGTATGCATACAGACAGGCAAGAAAGGGAGACTGGCAAACATTAACTCTGGACAGATACCGTTTTCAAACAAGAATACATAATGTTGAAAAGCATCTGTGTGGAATTCTACAAGCTGATCATAGAGACTTTATCTATACGCAGAGATTTCAGAACACAGATTAGTCCGGCTGCAGCGGTGACCGAGTATAAATACAGGTACAAGCAGTCTCTTCTCTCAGTACCAGATGTTAGTTCACGAAGGTAACGGCTTTGTTAACAAGCTCATAGACAAGCTGCCTATTGAACTACATCTTCCTTCCTATCAGTACTGTGGACCTGGTACTAAATTATCTAAAAGATTACAATGTGGCGATAAAGGTATAAATCCTTTGGACCAGGCGTGTATGCAGCACGACATCTCGTACGCTAAAAGCTCCGATTTGAACAGTAGACACCAGGACTCTAAATTAGGGGAAAAAGCATCAGCTCTGTTTGTAACCGGTATAATGAAGGCTAAAAGAAAGTTGGGGATGGGCGTAAAGACAAACAAACTGTCGGCGAAAAAGGGTCTCGCTAAAAAGATGATGAAGAAAACTGTCACTTTCAAAGGTGGTGTTTTAAAGAAGCTTGTTGGTGTAGTGAATCGTGCAAGCAAGAGACTCACGGGTAAAGATTTAATACATCATGCCCTGAGCGCTGCCAGAAGAATCATTCAAAACGTAGGCGGTCGAAAAAACGTTAAAGTACCCCGAATAATTCCTGTGCCTACAGCTACAGGGGGTATTTTACCACTCATACCAATTTTTGCTGGCCTCTCGGCTCTCGGTGCAATTATAGGAGGCGCCTCAGGGGTAGCAAAAGCTGTTAACACTGCTAATAGTAATAAGAGACAGCTAGAAGAAACTACACGGCATAATAAAAGTATGGAAGCTATCGCTTTAGGCGGTAAGAACGGGAACGCCCTTTACCTGAAGCCGTATAGAGCTGGCGGAGCTGCATTGTACTTAAAACCATATGTCAGGCGGTCAAAAAACTGAATAACTTGCCTCGGAGACCACTTACAGACCTAGATATAATAAAACATGCTAAAGACATTCCCTATTTTAGAGGTGTCTATATGAGAACAAGTCTACCTGCAACGAAACCTTTGCAATTCGAAAGAGCTATTGTTAATCTTGACGACGCTGGAGGACCGGGTACTCATTGGGTTGCCTATAGAAAGGATCGAAACGTGGTTTTGTACTATGACCCCTTCGGAAACCTGAGACCACCATCTGAACTTGTGAAATATTTAGGGCCTCGCTGCGCCGTATACTACAACGTAGCCCAAGAACAAAAGTTCAATACATACAACTGCGGACATCTGTGTCTACGATTTTTGTATAAAAGAGAGGTGAAAGTGTAAATCGGTTAAGTATGGCTAGGACCATCACGGTGTACGGTACAGGAAACAGGCTTTCTACGGATCGTATTTATCCACCTATAACACTAGATCACGTGCGTTACGAATACTCACTAGGTTTAGTCGGCTTATATACAAGTCACACGATACGGAATATATACCCAGGCAAAAATAAATTTTATTACGGAGAAAAGGCGATAACTATTGAACCGGGTAGCTACGAGTTGTCTGAAATCGTTAACTATATAAACAATCAAATTAGTGGCGATCCCGAAGAGGGAGATCTACTACTACAAATCAAAGCTAACACTAATACGGGAAAGTGTGAGATTGAATCAGCTACCGAGTTGATTGATTTTACCAAACCCGATAACATAGGATCACTACTAGGATTTAAGAAGCGCGTGCTAGAACCCGGTAGTAGACACGTATCAGATCGAGTTGTCGATATACTTTCAACTCCAAACATCTTTGTAGACACGAATATTACAGGCGGCTCATATAGAAACAATCAAGCAGGTCATACAATCTTCGAATTTGGTGTTTGCGTACCACCCGGTTATCTGATTGAAAAGGAGCCATCGCATGTGATTTACTTTCCCATCACTGTCACCGAGATCGACAACATTACCATTAGACTGGTAGACGCGAGAGGAGAGTTGATAAATTTGTCTGAAGACACTTTCACGAGCATCAGGCTAGAACTTAAACGTGAAAAATGGGAATAAACTTTAGCTATAAAAACATCAGCATATGTCCATCAAAGGTCATTCACCGTCGAACGTCGGCACGTGCAGACCTTCGATTAACACTAACTAAAGCTCGTCGCCTTTTTCTTGAATCTTTAGGCTTTAAAGTACGATAACAGCAGCAGCATGTCAAAACGAAGTAAAATGCATATTAACACCGACACCTTTACCATTGATAAATTAAACATATTTGGGAAGCCTCGCGTCGATACAGATATAATAAAAGAGGATTTTTATACCTATCTGCCGTTTACGCTAAATGCCAATCATTCCGACACCATTAGAATCAGCATACAAAATTCCGATAACGTTTTAGCTTTGTATGACAGCTATGTACTTGTTAAAGGTAGCATAACGCGTGCAGAAAACAAGCAATTCCTTCTGGTAAACAATTTTGCCCACTTTCTGTTTGATGAAATTCAACTAATATTAGGCACAAACCAGCTCATAGATGTCTGTAAACAGCCCGGCATTACAAGCACTATAAAAGGTCTCGTTTCACATGGCGCCGAGGATAGAGCTTTAACCAGCACAGCATGGAACTTAGGGATTACTAGCGATAATGATTTGTTACATAACCAGGGGAATAACGTCTTTCATTTCACGTGTAGAATACCATTAAAAGATATCTTTGGATTTGCAGACGATTATAAAAAAGTAATACCTCATATGAGTTGTCAGCTAGTTTTAATTCGCGCCAAGAACGATTTTAATTGCTATAAAAGCGACGCAGGTGATGCAGGTACCGACGTAGATATCAAGATTGATAAGCTCTCGTGGGAAGTTCCGCATATACTGTTATCAGATGAAAGCAAAGTGAACCTGGTGGAGAGTTTAAGAGATAATTCTTCTATTATCGCTCCGTTTAGACGTTGGGAATTACACGAGTTACCCTCGTTGGGAACTACTAAAAACCAGGTTTGGCGTGTAAAGAACTCCAATGATCTAGAGAAACCGCGCTGGGTCTTTGTAGTTTTACAAGACGAGCGTCAGCTGGGTATAAGAACGGGTAACCCGACTACATTTACTCATTCGAACTTGGTCGACGTTAAGTTGTATTTAAATTCGCAAGTGTTCCCGCATCAGCGTTTAAATCTCGATTTCGATCGTAAGGACTACATTCCTGCGTATCTGAATTATATTCGTTTTCGTGAGAACTACTATGACGGTATAGGTAGAGGTGCGGCTGAGAGCTGTTTACTCAGCTACAAATCGTTTGAAACGTATCCCATTTTTGTTATTGACTGTTCAAGACAGGTAGAGAGTTTTAAGGATTCCACTGTCGATATTAGACTAGAGCTCGAGTCTTCAGCCGCATTTACGAACACAACTAAGGCGTATTGTTTGATCCTTCACGACGCATTAATCGAGTATAATCCGTTTAACGAGACCGTGACTAGACACGTACGCATACCGTAATGAAGGTTGTTAAACAAAACAAGTCACTAAACATATGTAACCTAGACGACTGCGATGATACATCTTTACAACGACGATCAGGCGAGGATGTTAGGAAACATGGCGACCTGTTACCTGTATCATGTAGAGCAATATTGAGCGGTCCATCTTCCTGCGGTAAAACTAATGCTATGTTAGGTTTACTTATTAGCGAAAACGGATTAAAATTTGAAAATATCTACCTATACGCCAAGTCTTTATTTCAGCCTAAATATGAATTCTTAAGACGTGAAACCACTTACGGGTATGGGATATCATGAATTTAGCGAAAACGATGACGTAATCAGCCCCGGTGATGTTAAACCTAATTCAGTGTTCATTTTTGATGATATAATTTGCAGCAAGCAGGAAAAGATTAGAGAATATTTTAGCATGGGTAGGCATAAGGGTGTCGACTGTTTTTATCTAGGCCAAACGTACGCCAAGATACCGAAACATCTGATTAGGGACAATGCAAACCTAATTATTCTCTTTAGACAAGACGAGTTGAACTTAAAACACGTGTTTAGCGATCATGTTGTAGGAGACGGTATTAGCTATGATCAGTTCAAAAACATTTGCTCTCTGTGTTGGAAGGAGCCGCATGATTTCCTGGTAATTAATAAAGACAGCTCTCTAGACCGTGGCAGATATCGGAAGGGTTTTGATTCATATATAAGTTTATAATTAGAGTCGATTCGTTTAGTAGTCTCTGCATAGCCGACATGTCCAACACGTATGATCTGAGTTTAAAGCGTAAAATAATACACGCTCGTAATGCTATACGTAAGAAGTTTGCATACTTTCGTCGTGATAGAGCAGAAGCAGAACGTATGTATCGCGTCACGCACAATCCAGTTATATCGCCACTGGAAACCATTGCTAAATCAGTTAACACCTCTAACGTACCCCTATTGAAAGCTAAAACACAACCATCTGCTGCTACTACTACTACTACTGCTAGTTACATTCCCCAGTTGAAAGTTAAAAAACAACCTGCTACATCATCATCATCGGAAGCAGACGAAGAAGAAGAAGAATCTAATAAAACTCTTGATCTCCCTACTCATTACGGTATGCTGATAGCTAACGCTATCGGAAACAAAAATATAGATAGAACTAGATTCGGTATTAGATATAAAATTGATCGAGACGCGTGGACATTTGCATCTTCCCCTGTGACTATGCGTGATACAAACATCATAATTAAAAACAACGTTTTCAAAGCAACACCCGGTCTGTTTGACTTACGTTTAGTGAATTAGAGTCTATACCATCGCAAGCTGATATCAATAGTTATATGCAGATAATAGCCCTTACTAATGCGCATAAGAAATCATATAGACCACAGGGTAAACTAACAGCTGTTAAACATTGGAAGTATGATTATATAATTAAACCGAACTTACCCAGAATCAAAGGTTTAGGCATCATCGTCGTCAAATTTTAAAAAATTAAGCGATTGCAAAGTCGAATACGTCTACTGGAATAAGGCTAACGAGCTAGTCGACCGGCTTCGTTTGTTATATGCTGTAAAGAGTGCCGGCAACACTAGTCCACAGAATGAAAACGAAATAATATCAATTATAAGCGAACTTAAGGAGGAAGGTATCATAGAATAGAATATTTCGGGGGTATATAATGATATATTGCTTTAAAATTGTTCAGTATTCATCAAACACGGCTGCTGCCAATATAATTATTTGAGACGTTGCTCTCTCGGTGTCGTTGAGATTAATTGTATGATAATGACTAGTGCTAAACAAACCGTTGTTGATGAAATACACAGGGCTGCTAGAAAAAACTTTCAAAGACGTCGCACTATAATAAAAGATTTCCAGGACTTGTTCCAGGCTGACTTAGCCGAGTTTATGCCCTATGCTAAAGTAAATAAGGGGTATCGTTACATACTGCTGATGATAAACTGTTATTCGAAATATCTGTATGCACGACCGTTGAAAACTAAATCCGGAGAAGAGGTGACAAAGCAGGTCCGCAACATCTTTAAGAGTTCAGTCATACCCAAGAATCTTCAGACGGATCTCGGGAAAGAGTTTTACAATAAACATTTTAAACGATTAATGAAAGAGCACGCCTCGTGCTTTTAAGCCCGTCGTGCTTGCTTTAAAGGCTTGCTTATTATACACTTGTATTATAATATATTATTTTTACACAATTTGAGATTTGAGATAAAAACTTAATCTGTGCATCAAATAGTGTACGCATAGCTGGCGTAACTTGCTTTTATGGCCCTACGCATTTTCCGCTTCCGCTTCCGGCCATAAAAAACTCTTTACGCCCTTAATACATAAATAACTGTTGTATCTGCAACCTAGTGTCATGGTATTATAACGGTATTATGTATTCATACATATAGTATAGACTATAGAGTAATAACTCTATAAAAAAACCTGTCATTGGAAAGTTCCCAAAGCTTTTTTCTTAGAAACCCTTAGAAGAAAAAACATTTGAACATACGCTTTTATAAACTTTCAGGTTCGTTGTGGGAATGTCTTCATAGATCAATCATCTTTGATCTGTATTAATAATAATCAAATAATAGTGTATAAAATTATCTGTACACAAAATAATGTATGGTTTGGAAAAATATTTGGTTTCTGTACGGGATACCGAACCCGCAGATTGGCATACTACATTTGTACATTTGCATATTACAGAAAATTTGTTAATTTGAAGTCTGATTATCCGCCCTCTTCACAAATATTTCATTATTAAAGAATACAAATAATGTTGGAAAGTATTAAGTTATGTTCTTTAATCACGACTAAATCAACTGATAAAAAATTATTATTATTTCAAAATTATATTTCAAATTCTGTTATTAATTTACTTAAAACATATTATACGCACGCCTATGGTTTTCACCGTTTCTTATCATTCAACCTTGCATTCAACAAATAATAATTTTATTATCCGTACACCACCGCGGTAGGAGGTGCTAAGAAAGATGAATTATTGGATGACGTCAGGTGATTAACAGTTAATAGCTTTTTGCCGAACAAATAAACCACGCCTTCCAATTTTGGACTTTGAAATGCGGATAAAACTAAATTTCTAAAGATATATAACTCATAAAAAAATTTTACTTGCAATTTTAGGATCACTATTGTAATAGACATCACCTGACATCTTTTCGAAAAAAATTTCTTTTTTATTTTTTTCTTGAAAACTAAAGAAACTAACGGCTTGAAAATACTTCATGCCCGAGAAAATGTTGTCATATATTGCTATAAAAAAATACAGCATTCTAGGTTATATCAGTTTCTATAAATTGGGTCCCAAAGTTTACATGTACTAGCATAGGCAGACGCCAGTCTTAATACAAGACGTAAGAACTGAAATGGCTTGTACTCTTAAGACCACAATGTATATATGTGTGATATACGATTTATGTGTATAAATATATTATAACCTCTTTATAAACAATTCTAAGGCTAAGCTAGAAATGTAAAAGTGAATCAGAATTCATCAATTTCTCAAAGAAAATTTAGAAGACGGTCATTATTTGTTTGTTACGGTACATACTACGGTACCTTATCGATTGTTTTGATCATTTCATGGCTACCAGGAATCTGACGAATAAGGGGCAATTCTATCACCAGTAGGAGTCATTAAAAAGCCAAAAGTCGCATTGATATTGGACCTTCTGTCGGGTTATAGTACCTTATTCGAGAAGAAAGCGTGTTTTTAATTTTTCTTCACTATATAAAAAATTGTCATTTAATTAAATTAATTTTATAAGAATTCGGCCGGAATCGAACCTGCAACTCTTGTATTATGAGGTCAACATGCTAACCATTAACCCATTAACACTGGCGTCTAACCTGATAAGTTTCAATTTCTAGCTTAGGATGGAGCGGCGGCGGTAGAATATTTTAAATATGTTCTTTCGTTGATGCTCGGTTTGGGCAGTTCGGCAAATAAGCTACACCTCCTAAATAAAATTTTGCAGCCTGAACGTCCGTCGATACCTTTAAAACAAAAATTGAAAGTGGGGGTAATACACATAATTGCACGACGCAGTTTTATTGTGAACCTCCACCTATGTGTTTAAACTTATAATTTATATTTTGCAGTTGATTTAAAACCGCTATCCGTAGGCACATATGGTAATATTAAAAACCTCTATAGTAATTGTGAATGCTGTTTTAAAAACTTTATCAGTTTAGAGAATGAATTAAATAAATGCATTTTCTTTAAACACAATAAAAATAGAAACTGAAATACGTAAATAAACTTTTAATTCTAATATACTTTATAAAATCTTATGTACCGGGTCCGCCAAGTTTTATGTTCACCCCGACAATCAAGAGTTCTAATTACGTAAGGGTAGCCAAATTTTACATACTGAATTGAAAGTTCATGAAATGTTATCTATTTGTAATAATTTTTTAGGTCATTACGAGTTGTTTTCACTTTATATGAGCACTTAACATTTGTATAAATTTATTTTTGGCTACAATGTGCATTTCTTAAGTTCTAGAAGTTGAAATCGACGTCATAGCGTGGAGAATAAAATTTGTAAATTTAATGTAAATGAGGTTTTTTTTTATTTTACTGCCTTCTACGAACAATATTAAAAAACAAATATGCACTCTCGAAAAGCTAATATCCAATGCGTATACTATGTAAATTGCGTTCCTTTCCTATAACATTTAAGTTCAAAAAGTGGGGTGAACATAAAACTTGGCGGACCCTGTACAAGTAGATACAAACGTTGTAGAAAAGAAGGTAAAAAAATATAATTTAAAAAATGAGAGATGGTGCATGA
Source organism: Agrypnus murinus (assembly GCA_929113105.1). Lineage (NCBI taxonomy): Eukaryota > Metazoa > Arthropoda > Insecta > Coleoptera > Elateridae > Agrypnus > Agrypnus murinus. Next base: position 748,259 of record OV816026.1, on the reverse strand, counting down.
ATCACTTGGGAGGAATTCTGTAATTCTTATTACTAGAACGAAAGGAATGACAAATTAGAATTATCAACAAAACCAAGTAACAACATAATATTTTTTTCGTGAACAAGTGATGCTTGCGTTACGATTTACTTTCAGAACTGAAAATGCTAAATTAATCTAAAAGCTTTAGCATAAGTAGTGAGTTTTTGGTAACATTAATAAAGTGAGTGAATTGATGTAGTCCGTAGGAATGAAAGAAGTTGGATTGTATCTCGTAAAAGGAGACAGGATTCCTATGAATCCTGTCTCCTTTTACGAGATACAATCCAACTGGAAACTGCTATAGTTTCCTAAGGATGTAGGAATAATTACTAGGCGAATGGTTAGATCTTCTTGAATCCTATGATTGTTGAGGAAAATGAAAATTTGAAACTTGATCGGTGGTAACACATATTTGGGAAGTCCAAATGCCATTCAGGATTGATAATCTGAATTTTATCAATGCATGTTGCGTGTATTGTCTTTGGATTTGTTTGATGTCGAGTTGTTGAGACTCGCGTGGAAAGAAATACGACACTACTGTTTATTGTTGCACTTAGTGGGTATGATGGTGTAAGCTTGAAAGTCACTACACTCCACATAATGTCAAAAGTTTTTAGTGAAATTGAACGGCTAAACATTGTGCAAAAAAAACATTTTAGTTGGGTCAATAGCACTTGCAATTGCAAAGTTGTAAATTTCTCGGTTATCAAGTAATGGAACCTCCGCATTGTTTTAATTTTTGAACGGTGATGTCGTTTAACTCCACGACCTTTTACATATTTGCATAATACACCATACATATCAAAAAACATGTTGTTTAAGGTTGATGAGGCGCTCATGGGTGCTCATCCGAGAAAATACACTAAACATTAGAATTAAATAGAAAAGGAAAAATTTTAAATTGATATAAGGTAAGTTTGTTATAATAATTATTATTATACTTGATATTTTGAATTATCTTCTTGTTGCAGGGAAACGGATACCTCGCGAGCTGCTTCTAATGAAGCCCAGAAATGGTAGCTGTATAGTTAGCAGACTCCATTCAAATTAAGTCCCGATCCACATGGACGCTGACCGTCAGCGCGCTGATGATCAGCGCCATGCAAGGACTGCAGTTTTAAATTGATCTCTTCACATACAGGCTGACGGTCAACGCGCGTATTTGGTCATCGCGGCCATACGCGTAGTCCGTGAGCCTCGCGTACGGTCATCGCGCTGATGAGCCATTGGAGAAATGCACCTTTTTACAGGTATGCCGAATCAGCGCGCTGATCGAAATTATTTAAAAAACCAATGTTGTTAGTTTGCAGCTATACACCGTCCGGTGTATAGAAAGGAATAATGACACCCCTTTAAACCCAATGACGTCTATATTAGAGGTTGCACTCGAAACAACATTCATAAAGTACTTATAGAAAACACTTGAAATATTTCTTTAAAATTAATTTAAAAATTTTTTATACGTAGTGACAACATAAATTAATGGTGGGATTTGGGTTTTCTGGAATTATGATTTAGTACCTGCTTTTTCAAACGAACAAATATCAGAAAAGAAGGAAAAGGGTAATACAATTTGCAAACTGCTATATGGAAGTAGCAGATATGACAACAGTGGTTGATGCATCAGCTTTGATATCAATTTTCATCCTGACCATGTGAAAACAAAACGCCCAGCGTACCATTAGCTGATGGTCAGCTCGGGTGAAACGGAACTAAGAGCCATTCCAATTAGTGTTTAATGATGGTCTTTAATAACAAAATATTAATAACAATTTATGCATTTGCCTAGTGTAATCTAAAATTAGGTTTTTAGATGTAAAATCTTATTGACAATCTTTTAGAGCGTTTTTTTTTGTATCAACAACAAAACAAAACTTGGAAAGCAGATCACTTTATTTTTACGAACTGCAAGATGAAATCTTAAAGGCGTTTTACTCAGTTTAAGTTTCGGTCAAATGTACAACCTATTGTTGATGTGGTCTGAACACAACAATCAATGATCTGAATGACTATGTGGACGAAACAGATAGACTGGAAAATCTTTCACTTTCAAATCGTTTAATCGCTTTTTCCAAATCTTCCAAACAGTCGAAACTTTGTCCCAAATTAATTGTCCCTAAAAATCACACTACAGATAATGTTAATTCGCACCTGTAATGTATAACAGCAACGTAGCTTTAAGAATTTATTGCAATAAGAGATCAAACCATAGGTGGATCAAATATGGAAACAAAACGAGTAATTAATGTAAACATAAATACCTCGATTCCCAGCGTAATGTAGTTATGGCGGTGTGCAACGCGATCACGTAGCAAAAGGGGTCAATAAGAACATTGGACGTGAATATACGTTGGTGTACGTCGGAGGTATTTCTAACCACTGCGTTTTTTTATAAAGACTGTACACTATAAAATCTGGCCACCTTTAGTCGGTTATATTTTTGGATACAGACAAGATAAAGTGTTAAAATTTGGATCCAAGTTGCCTTGAAAACAATTATTCCCAGTTTTGTTTATTACTACATGTCAGTTTGACAAATAATTAGAATGTCGTCAAAAGAAGAAGCTTTGCGAAACAAAATTGTTTCCGAACACTTATTAAATCTGCAACTATCACATCGAAAGATTGCAAAAAAGCTAAATGTAGCTAAGTCAACTGTATCTAGCGTCTTAAAACGCTTTGAAGAAAAGCTGACAACTGCAAGACAACCTGATAGCGGAAAGAATCGGAGACCAATAAGTGTACAGAAAGACAGAAATGTTGTAGAGATCTTCAAAAGGAATCCAAACTTGTCAGTACGTAGCGTTGCTAAAAAAATTATTAATTATTCGATATACCGACCCTTCTGAACCCAGGTAAACCAATGATACTGAGTTGTAGAGGATAACTCAGAGAACAATAATCCGAAAAAAAAATCGCGCCGATCGCCGGTAATTAATAAGGAAAACAATGCTAAAATCGCTATTTTGAGGTTAGAATGTTATGATGTTAGGGTACAGTTAGTAAAGAAGTTGGCTGTATTTACGAGAAAATGGCATAAAAATGGTGTTTGTGTCATCTGACAAAAAGATTTTATAATTTTTACTTGTTTTTATGACGTCTTTCCAAAGAAAATCCTTAGCGCTTGGTATTTCCGTGTGCATGTACGATAAGGGTCGGTATATCGAATAATTACCAAAAAATTCGTATGTCTGCAGCCTACGTCCAAAAAGTTAAAACTAGAACCGGCTTGAAGGTTTACAAGGTGCAAGCAGCCCCAAATCGAAAAACAAAGTAAACCGCCAACACTAGAGCTCGCAAGCTGTACGAAGAAGTTTTAACGAAACACAGGTGTGTTGTAATGGACGACAAAACTTATGTGGTTGCCGACTTTAAACAGTTACCTGGCCAGGAATTCTATACAGCATCGGACAAAACAAGTGTATCAGATAAATTTAAGAAGAAAAAAACTGTCTAAGTTTCCAAAAAAGTTTTTAGTATGGCAAGCTATGGAAATAGAATATGAAATGGTATCAAAATCATAATGTGATATATGTACCAAAATCGTTAAATTCACTCAACTGCCCCGAGCTTCGCCCAGTCGAGCAATATTGGTCTCTGATAAAACGTCAGCTAAAATACAGTAAACATAAAGCAAAAGACGCGAGTGACTTAAAAAAAGTGGCGATCGGCAGCAAATTCGGTAACTGCAAGTACTGTACAAAAATTAATGATGGCGTTAAGAAGAAGGTTAGAGAATTTAGTCGTTTAAGTTTAGAAAGTTAAAACAATATATATTACACTTAAGTTATACTTTATATGTTCACAATAAAAATTGAGTTTGGGTTTAACTTCTTATTTCAACTGATTTTCTTACTAGAATTGATATCTGCAAATCGCAATTCAAGAGATGTACTGAATTCTATTACAGAGTGTCGTAAGTCATATCATTAAGTAATAAAAAAAGCAAAAAAGAGGCTAATGATGATTACCTTAAAAATAGTAGTAATACTAGGAGCAACTTGGGATATCATAAACTTAAAGCGATCAAATGTGGGAAGACGAATTAATTTCATTTCCTCGCATGCGCTCGTAGAAATCATTTATCCCGAATTTTTCCTACTATTAACAGCTTTTAATAAACAATGTATTTTATCTTCAAACGTCACAAAAGTGACAGATTTTGTGCCTCAAATGACAAGGTAAAAATAGCATTTTGTGTGCTTAGGCGCTTCTTTCTTTTTTTATGAGCTTAGGCAGACAAAATGAACAACAATAAATTTTCAACAATGTAAACATAATTTTGAAGTAAATAAAGTTTAGTAAAGTTAGTTTCACAGTTTTATTAAAATATAACCTGACAATATTTATTTCAAACATAATGTATTACAAACTAATCATATTACAAATTATTAGTTGTTAACGTTAATGTGAAACACACAGTTAGTAATACTAGCATTTTGAAGTAATCCCCTAGCGCCAACAACATCTATTGCAGAATTATTAACAATATTATTTGAATTAATCTCTCTAGCGTTTTCACTGGTGCTGGGGTCGCAGTCACTTCTTACGTCTTCCTTAAATGAGTGTTCGTTGTCGGATGGCACAAGAATTTTGCATGCAATATCTTTCTTGCTTCGTAAAGACTCTTCTACGTACCCTTTAGCTACAGAACTGGAACGCCAGTCCCCGTGTCTTTTGAGCATGGTAATATCGCCTCCTCCATCTACAAGCATAGTTGCAGATGTTCTGCGTAAACAGTGACCGGTATATTCATTCCAGTTTGGAAGTTCTAAATACTTGGCTACTTCTTTCGCTACATTCCCAAGCTTGTGAATACCCATTACCATTCTCAAGCACTTTCCATTCTGATATTTTAGAAAAAAACGTTGTTCTTGAAAGTCTGCAGGTCTTAGAGATATATATTTTCTATATTTGGCCAAATATTCTTCCCCCAAAATCGTGAAAGATCGCGACATTTTTGTTTTGGTGTCAGGAACCTTTACTAGCAGCAACGAACCACAGTCTTCAATATCATCAGTTTTCATTTTCGCAAGTTCATGACATCTACATGCACCAGATATTCCAAAGATCAAAACAATCTATAAATAAGAAATGAAATATTTAAATAATAATTATACAAAGTCTTAGGATCGTGAGTACCTTTGTTTGTAGATAAATCTCGTCAGGAGCGTCGTACAAAAACCTGTCAAATTTTTCTTTTGATAGGATTTCGGCTTTTTTGGCTTGTAACCCTCTCGTTTTTTCAAAAACAAGCGCAGTCTGCAGTATTTTGAGATATCGACATTTTTCTTTAAATTTAAGGACGACTTCACCATTGAATATTGCGACCAGAGAGAAAAACTTTTCAAGGTTCGAGATAATTCCAAAAAGTAAGCTAATAAGACGTTTTCCGAATACACTTCCACATTTTTCGCGGAACACCACTTTAAGAATTTCTCGTAGGCCGCTTCATAGACACTTGCCGATTTAGTCGGTAGTAATTTTTCGATAGACTCTCTCGCAGCTTCAACGACTTCAGGAGGAGTAGAAGGTCGGTCGGAACTCGACATCGTACAGTTTTATTCGTTATGTAAGCGTGAAATAAACTGATTAACGATTTCACAAAACACTGGCGTTTAATTTTTTCCGTTGTTTGAATTTTGTTTTTTGCATCGCCAAATACTGCCAAGATATTGTGATCAGTTAAAATTTTAATTTTTAAAAACTTTTCAACAGTAAGATCATAAGTGCTCAACTCTTGTCGGCAAGATTTTTATTTTGTATGAGCATTGGTTGCTTGGCAATTAAACGAGATCAAATTGACGAAAAGACCTGAGCGCGGAGCGCGAGGGTTCTTTTCCCAAGAATTTGATCGAGTTTAATTGCCTTTTAGCAATCAATGCGAATAAAAAAAATAAAAATATTGCCTGACAAGAGTTGAGAACGAATGATCTTCGGTTGGAGAATTAACTGAATGAAGCGTTAAATACGTCAAATTTTTAACAACTTTATTTATGAGAACAATTATAATTATAATTAAAAGTGAATTTTGAATGTTTTCATTAATTGAAGCGTCAGGAATGTTGCCGAAGCGCGACATTTTTACTTTTGTCAAAATGACATTTGATTTTTAAATATTAATGGTTGCTAAAATAATGCTAAAACAATGAGGTAGCGGCAAGAAAAGTAGCATACATTCTTTTCAGTTAAAGAAATCATTTCTAACTTGTGATTGGTGCATGTGACACTGTTTTTAATGTCTCATTGGTCTACAACACTATGAAGTTAATTATCAATATTAAAAAATGTTCTAAATTAAGACGTTTGAAGATAAACTAGTATATGTCATTCGGCGCAAAACTGTCTTTGTGTGCTTCAGCTGACATGTCTGCCTCACTAGCGTTCGGCGGACAACAGTCAGCTTCAGCACACAAAGTTCCAGTTTTACGCCTAATAACATAATCTACTATTTTTAATATAGATGAAAGTTTTACCCAGGGCTTGGGTTCGATTCCCAGCCAGGGTGATTATTCTATTACATTATTCTCTATGTAAATAATAAACTTAATGCAAATTATTTTATGCAGGCTGTCTTATAAAGAATGCACGGCGCTGTAACTCTGCTATTAATAATCCGATTTCAATAATTAAACAACCTAATAACATAGAGTTCTAAAGAATACAAAACAGCCTCATTCTAGATATTTGTTCGTCAGGACATTTCTGACAGTCAACTTTTTTTTCAAATAGCAATACATATCTTTTCTTACTCATTCAGATATAGCATTTTTTTCTGAATTAAATGATGTATTGCAACTTAATTTTGTAGAATGATTTTGGGAATTAATTTAGCTTTATAAACAAAATTGAAGTGTGCCCTGGAATACAAAACAATAAATTTTATTACTTAGTGTAATAATACAATATAGCAAAACACAAAGGTGCCTACTAATATTTTAAATATTGCTCAAAATCGAATTGTTAATAACAGAAATAATGTCGTGCGTTTTTTATAAGACAGTCGGTATATTCATAACTGACCCACTTCCAAGGCCGGATTTACCATTAAGCTAAATAAGCTACGAAGCTAATTGCAATAAATTGTTATATTTAAAATGTGCAATAAATTTATTTTGAATAAAATTATTATTTGAAGGTATGTTTTAATTTTCTTAATAATTTTAAATAAGAAAGTAAAAACCTCAATTCTAATAATTGCTTTATACATTAAACAATAGTCATATTTTAATTTGCAATGATAATTCGTTGGGAAAAATAATTATTCCCTGAAACCGTTGCTCGTAATTAAAATGTTATTATCAAGAAGGGGCCTCAAAGAAATTTTAGCTTGGGGCTTCGAAAATGATAAATTTTCCGCCACTGCCCACTTCGTATTCTCTTTACAAAATATTTATATAACATCCCCTCCCCCATGCATATTATGTATAATTTTTTACCTCTTTTTTTGAGATGGATAATATTTTAAAATTAGCGCCTCTCGAAAGAAAATCCTGCTACGGGCCTGCTCGGTAAGTAATACTTCTGTAATCATTTAACATCGAATGGATAGAGATGCAACATTCTCATTTATTCCAATAATTACAAATGGGGAGAATATAAAGGGAAAAAAGGAGAAGCAAATAAATTTAAAAAATAAAGAGTTTTCGCATTTTAAACTTAAGATTCAGTTCCAGTAGTAGATAATTCTTAGCGAAATGAAATCTATAGTTCATGCACGAATGGTATGATGGAACATGCACGACCTCCCGACTGACGTGACCATACCATCATAAACAAAGACAAACGACAATTCAGGAAACATGGCGTTCAGGTGCGACACCCTGGTGTGTTAACAACTTTCCATTTCTCTCCGCGCTCACCGATTCTTTGGGCACCTGTTTCATGGGTAGGGTCAAGTAGGTGTATGTGTAGCAATATCGAATACATGGTGTTTCATTTTATTGATGCACTTGCTGAACGTGTTTCAATTTTTAAATGTTTCATTACCAACAAAATTCAAATCATTGACATTTAATTTTTCGAAGATTTCCATTGGAAATCGAAATAGCGGTTTATTATTAAGGTTGATTATTAGTATCTCGAATATATAAGTGATTATAATGAATGGAGAAGTTATCGTTAAATCAAGATTTTATCGGAGTTGGTGACAGATAAGTGGGTCATCACTCTAACCATTAAATGGCAGTAGGAACAAGGCTATTACAGCTCATCAATTGTCCAAATATGGATTTCAAATCAAGATAATCTGACTTATCTTTATTTAGATTTTCCTTTTTGAAATGGCGATAAAAAATTTTAAATTGTGAAAAATATAGAAAAAACTATATAATAGTAACCATGTTGTCATAAAACGGTAAAAGGAATTCTTGAATAACTTCATGAAAACACATTATTTTATAAAACTTTTTTTTTAAATAGTCCCCTGTTATTTCACCAATACGTCCAATAAAATAAAAATATGGCAAAAATTGAATTAATTCTATTATCAAAATTTGTCTAAGAAATTGTACCTTACTTATGATGGAAGAAAATTATGTGATGAAATATTGCAGATAGTATTAAAAGCTTTAAGCGAGTAAAAATTTCTTCTTTGGAGACCTTTAACCTTAATTATTGTTAATAATACTTCCTCCTGAATAATACTGAATAAATACTCTGAAGTAAATAACTACTTATAGGTAATCTAAATATTAGCATGCATTCGTGCTAGTACTTATTGTACATTTTCAATTGTAAAAACGTCAAATTGTAACTAGAAGGTGCAAATTTCATAGTGATACGGCAAAATAAAACAGCCGACAGAAACAAGTAAAAAAATTTCCTTAACAAACTTGTCATTACCACAAAATGTTAATTGGGTAGAATGTTTAGTATGTCATAGAATATTTAATTTATATTGTTCTGCATAAGGTTTAAATGAATCACTTTAATTGCGGTTAATTAATTTCATAAGTTAATTTCAATTAAAGTTTTGAAACATCATGTAGGTAGAAGACTTAGGGCCGGTTGTTCAGTTGGCCGTATATCCTATGGCATTACTAAACTCTGGTTATAAATAAATTTGGTGTAAATCAGTTTTGGGTTGTTCAGTACAAAGATATTTTAAGATTAGTTAAACCTCGAAATCGTTATGTTGGTAGAATGTTTTTGTAGTTTTACAGTTGCTCTTTCTAGGTTTTTCTATGGTTTATGGTTTTTACACCGTTTTTCATGCAGGTAATTGGTTGTTTTAACCTTAAATTGTTTCGTTGTTAAGTCAAGTGTTAGATATATATTTTTCAATTTTTTTCATTAGGGGATTAGCTAATATAAATTATACAATAATTTATACGTAAATTGCTGCGTAAGCTATCTAACGCATTTATTATTCTGAATTCTATCGTTTTATTAATGCAATCTAATAATAAATTACAACATATGCAAGTAATAAATAATAAAAGTTGCCAGAGATCGAGATGTTAATTACGCGGCAAAAGGGGAAGCCTTATTAATATCGTTGATAAAAAAGTATTCAAAAATAATTGAAAATGCACCTTCATAATAATTATTATTTATATTATTTTTTTATTAATTATTAACAATCTTTCTGTTTATAATTTCTTCACAACTGTCTATAAGTTTTATTTCTCACTCTCCAATATTTTTAAGTTATTCATAATCTAACCACATCTTAAACCCTCAACCTCGGTGGTTTAGTTAACGACAAAAATAAATTATAGTTAAAAGTTAACTTCTTACTGAACAACTCGCTTTTCACAGTTAAAGCCAAGTTACTATTAACCAGAAGTTAACCACGTACTGAACAACCGGCCCTTAGTATATCTTAGCTAGCTCAACCAAGTCTAGTTAAAGAAAACACTACTAGAACAATCAGTCATGATCAGTGTCACACTAAAATTGCTTACTTTAATATTAACGTTTATAACTTAAGCAATTACTAACCTTCGGTTTATTACACATATTAACAGTCATTAACGATTGTTTTTATGAAAACTCATCATGGCTTCTGGAGATCCAATGCTTATATCTAGGTGACGACTTCAGATCACTGATCAGTTAGTACATCACAAGCAAATACTTGTACTGAATCCTTTTAAACCCAATTCTAAGTTTGCACAATACGATACGTCTAACTTGCTATTTACGTGCATCATAATCATGCATCGTAATGGCCTGGTTTATGATTTTGCTTAGACACCATATCGGCCATCGGCTAACGCCTCGGATTTAAATATTCCGACCTCGCCCTTAAAGACCTGTTTAGAGGACTTATGACATAAATAACTATTAGAATAGAAGCATTAATGCGCGTACACATACATAAACAAAGCGATAATAATGGGAGATCGCGCAATCGTTAGAAGAAAAGATGAGTTGCAGCCGTCTACACGTGGTTCACACTTATTAGTGACCATCAGGACGGCATAGCAGATGGAAGTAATAAAAGCAACTAATTCAGAAAAATGTAACTACCATAAGGTTTAACACATAGCAGCTAATCGCACATCGCAGATTCGCTCTCTTTATTATCCTCGCCTGCAAGCTCGGCCATAAACTCTCGACCAATATTATGTCCTACTTATGTCCATAAGTCCTACATTATACAGTAGTTACATACATAAATCGCTCTTAAGTTACTACATAATACAGGACCTTATTGGACGAGCTCAGTTTATAGTCGAGCTAAGCTGACCAGCCTACGAGCCACGCTAATATAGAAGGCGAGTTGTAAAAAAGTGTTAATTCTATTATAATTTGCATATAAAATTTTGTCGACTCTTTAGAGAAGCTTTTTTTTTCTTTTACTTTAATATTGTTGGAAAACCTAATCTAACTACCAAGTAGGACGTTATTTCGAATTACCTATGTTATTGACAACTGAAACCCTGAAACAAGAAAATAAAAAATTGCAACTGCCAGATTTAGAGGCCGCTAAATAAATATATTAAAACTGATGTCGTAGACTTTCAAGATTTCTGTAAACCTGCTTGACATGCTAAACACGTTTATGATCACTAAGGTAATATTTGGTAGAATTCTACATTCTATAGTTTTTGTCCTACGAAATTCATTTATTAATATTTGCTATCTATGGCATCTTTATCTGTTTTTTTGAAATTTTATTCTGTTGTCAATAGATAGAGATGTGTGTATAATATCACGGAGATTTAATGCTTGTTATGCTTTATCTTAAGAGATGCTTTATCGAGTTAAGGTGTAGCCGCAATAGAATTTTCCAAAAAAATTCGGTTTTAAAGATATAAGATCGCAGGGGATAAAACGTTTGTTTTTGTCGTAGGACAGAATAGTTCATATTGTACTGAAGGGATTTAAGTAATTCATTTAAGTTCAGAGCTCACTAATAGCCCAGTCAATTTAGAACAAATTTTCATGAATAGCGGAAAGTTGGATTTTTGCATATAGACCTTCCTTGTGTGTTGTTGAATTACCTCCTAAAACTCACAACCCGTAGGCGTTGAGCTCGAAGAGATAAGTGAGTGTAAACCACGTCCCTTAACGGTTTTAACCGAATGTTTTTTCGTACCTCGCCCTCTGTTTGTGTTATCAAAGAAAAAAGGTATATAATACATGGATCAGCGTTATTGCAGCAGTAAATTTGCTCAAGGAACTATCTGACATAACTTTTTGTGGTCTTATATTCGTCATGAAGTAGCTAAGAAAAATTCGTTGAGAGTTGGACGCGATCGTGGTCCAATCATTTTTTACCTTAACATCTTTTCGGCAAAATCCATCAGGCGATATTATCAATATTTTTGGTGTCAGTCGGATGAAAATTTGCTTATACATTGGTTAAGTTAATTCTCAGGAGAGCACACTGTACTAATTATTTTTCTATCCAACCCAATACCTAATTTCCTTTATTTTTAAGATCTTAGTATCAAATAATTTTTTTATTTAAATAGTGGGGTGAGCCACATCGCAACAGTTTCGTTTTAAATCGTGTAGTTCAATTTTACAGCAAAATGTATTCAAGAAAAGATTTGCCCGCTACTAAGATCTTATAAAGAAAGGAGATTAGGATTTCAAAAAAGACTAAACACCCTGTACGCACTTAGTCGGGTAACAAATTGGCTAGTAGTGTACTCTCCTTAGGATTTTTGCCAATACGAAGCTTTCATGCGACTGGCACCCAGAATAACAATAAAATCGCCTTATGGATTTTGCTGCCTCCAAAACTTCCGTGATCAAATTTACTGGTGCATATTGCTGATTCATGTATGACATATCGTCTTTCTTCATAACCCAAAAAGAAAGCGAGGTACGAAAAACATTTGGACATATTTGATAAGAAATTAAATAAACTTTATTTTACCTAACCTCCTTCATCTCGATAACCCTAATAGTTTCCGAGGAAAAAGACAATAACCTTTAGGGGTGTGGTTTACCATATTTATCTCTTTGGGGGGGGGGGTTATTATTTTACAACCACAAGAAAGGCCTTTGCAAATATCCAAGGACTAACCTCAACTTTTCGCTATTTTTTCTAATTTGACTGAACTATAAAGGTCATTTTTTGTACATAGAAAAGTACAAAATATACTATAGCGATTTGAATGACATTTATAGCTCGTTTATGACCTTCAAAAGCGACATAGTCTATGTTGTAGGACTTCCGTTCCAAATAAGATGTATAAAAATAAGTTTATATACCATCGAAGAAGTTTAAATACATCACGTGGAGAGAAAGAAAAATCAAATACAAACGAAAATCAAGATCGGGTGTCAGTAAAGACCAATAAATAGAAAAATGTGATGTATAAATTATTGCGACAAGTTTGATCTTTGTGAATAATGCGCTCAACTGTAGGCACAACTGCTTATTAACTTATTTGTTGAATTTTGTGATCTATCATAAAACAAACCAAATTTTAGATTTGGTTACAGTTAACAATTCACCGGTAAATTCAATGTTAATAGTTTACCTTAATAGTTCAATGTAGGTATAAATACTATTCTACAAACGCGGTAGGCTCAACTAGTAATCTACATATTATAATTATTTAAATTTAATAATTAGAATGCGGGTAAATAATGTGAAAAATTATGACTTTTGAGCGTTAAAACTTATTTTTAATCAATGGACACTACGACATTACTAATTCTTAAATGATACTACCCATTGATCACATTTAGTAGTATAATTGTGTTAGCTATGCCGAAATCTATGTGAAGAATATTCATAAATCGACTAATGTCTGGTTTATACAGTCATTAACAACTAAAACAAACTAGAAATTATCACTCTCACTAAACAGCTGAGAATTAAAAGATGGTTACTCAGATAGGTGTATACAACTCACTATGAATTAACTATCATTAATTACGAAATAAGAACTGGTTCAATTTTAATTTTTCTGATAATGATATAATGACAATTGCAAGTGCGCATGCCTGCTGGGATCGAAACAAGTAGACCACTACATTATCATGAGGTCGCCATCGAAAATTCAAACATTTATGGCGGTAACGCGAACTCATGGCAGTATGCGCACTCGTTAATATTAATTTATAATATCTATCTGTATAAACTGGTCTAATCTTCTTACATACCTAACATACCTAATGATAATTTCCAGTGATAATTTCTTAGTTGTTAATGTATAAACTAGTTATAAAACGCAACGATAATTATTTTAATTAATCAAGTGGTCGAGTTGTATAAAAAGGCGCGTTCTAGCGTGGTTCTAGTGAAACTCACCTCGTGACTGAAGTTAAAAGTAGTTAGAGACCTTGAATTAACGCCGTTTTACATACCTGCAACAATAGAAAGATATACGATTAGAAATATGAAAATAAATGTAAATAAGATTAGCGTTAAAATAAAATTTAATTATAACTAGTATGTTATTTGTGAAGGTACCACTTCGTTTCTTTTTTCTGTCTAGATTCCGTGTAAGCGCAAAAGAGAGAAAGTTGAAACCAATATAAAATTTCAGTTCATTTATTATTACTAGCAGTACTAAAGTTAATTTGTTAGAATTATAATTTGATAAATTGTAATTTAGTTTCAGCATAATCTTTTGGTTCTTCTAATTAAATTTGATTAATACTACTATTTACACGCTAGTGAATAAATGTAGAAGGGTGTTTATTTCATTTATGTGATGAAAAAGTCTGCATATTCATAAAACCCTATTTAAAAGTAGTATTTTATAGTAGTGCATGCTTGGAATTCCTGAAAAATCCACGTGAACATCATAATAGCGCACGAAAGATCTGCATTGAAATTGTTCTAACTAGTTTTGTATTGACACCTTTATTAAGGTATTTAGCATCTAAAGTATCTTATAAATGGCACCACTTCATATTGATGTTGTCGTTATACTACTAAACATATTTTCATCTGCATGTTTCATAGGAAAAAAGGGTTTTTTCTCACCACCAAGCGGCACTGTTATAAAATTAGATGAATATGAAAATACTAAATTAATTGCCTTTGGTGTTAGTTTTCAATTCTAATTATGTGACTTATAATTTGTACATGATCAGTGTTCATATGTATACGGGTGTCTCAGACCACTCGTCCACCAATTTTAAAATTTAGGGTCTTGATATTTTTAACAAAACAAGCTGTTATATTATTAAGTTCGATGTCTTCTATCCCATGATGTAAAATATGTAAAAAAAAACCTGAAATATGTAGAATTTATTTGAAGTAATTTTTTGATTTGTGGCAGATGGCGCTATAATCGCAAAAAACTGAAATTTTGCGACTATCCCTCGAAATACACTTCCGATCAAAGGATTAAAATAGTTGTCATTTAATATTATCGAAAGCACTATTAAATCGAACTCAAATTAAGGCGCCCTCTCACCCTTGGAATTATGAGACTTGGGACAGTTTTTACATTTAAAGTTTGAGTCCCCAGTTTTTAAAATTATTTAATAAATAAGCTTTTCTAATGAACAAATTTTCAATGCGTTCTGAATTGCATATGTCAAATTGGAATAAAACATTTAAAGTAATAATTAATTTATTCTTCGTTAGTAAATTTATTAGGGCCAATTTGAGCCCTTGAGATTAGGTTTTCACCCCCCGAAATCGTTCAGGTTCACGGCATGGTGAAGACGGAATTGACGAGATAACAGAACGCCTGAAGAACGAGGGATGCTCGTGTAAGTGACCGGAGGGGTTGATTGAATGAATCTCATGGCTATTCTGAATCCTAATGGTACCTGTGACGAAAATGTACTTATGGGTTTTAATGCACTCGCGCGAGAGCACTCAAAGATTCTAAGTTTTTAAGCTTAGATTTGTGCTGGTGAACAGTAAAAAGGTTAGTTCGCAGACTTTAATGTACATCCTTCATCTGCTCGTTATTCTCTTTGAAATGAGACCTCACTTGACTAAATCGCTCTAGTATAGTATAATTAGATCTGCTTCAGTTTACTTAGTACACAGAGATCAGTAGAAAAAAATCTTTCAAACGAACAAAAAATATATTATGATCAAAAAGTATAATATTTTAAACGGAACATAAAATTTTTCTTATTAAATCATACTACAGTAATGGAAATCGTGGTGAAAATGGTAATTGGGTTGATTGGCCTCGTTATGTTTAAATGAGTTCCGTGAGCGATTTCCCAACTTCGCCATAATCGAACGATATTTTTTTCGGCTGTGGTTCTTCTTGAACATTTGGAAAAAATGAAATGTCCATGTTGTAATATTAACTATTCTGGAATACTGTTTTATTATTATTAGGTAATGGGTAAATAATATAAATGGTAAGTAGTAAGTTATAAAAATATTATTCTATTTAAATTATATATTCTAAAAAATTATATTCTAAAAAATGTTTAATGCGTTTAAACTTATATTAAGCATTGATTAATTAATTTAAGATAAACGAAATAAATGTTTAGGGTATTTATAGCCCAAGAACATAGACTACTGCTGCAAGATGGGCAGGAAACGTACGGGCGCATTATGTAAGATTTTTATGATCTGGCGGGACCAAGTTATATACACCCAAGTGTTTATTATTCTAAAAGTTTGGTGCATTATCAGTTGCACTATCTACAACAGGTGAATATTTGCACTTCCGGACAGTTTAATAAATTCAGCACATCCTATCGTTGTGAATACAGTAAGTTTTTTGGGGATTTTCTCTGATAGCTATTAATAAATAATAGAATCGGAAGAAATTGTTTTTTTGTCGAAATTCTTCAAACTTTTGTCCATACTCTTTATTATTTCGGGTTTATTTATTATTATTTTGATTATAATCATTATCTTGGGATTCATATAGATGTATTCGGGAAGAATACATCTATTTATAATATCTTTTACATGCATTAACAATATTTGCATGCTAGGTGGGTATCGCATAGTAACCAAGCATAATGATTAAAATATACAGTGTGTTCATTTGAAAATTTCCCATCTCAAGTATCTCTTAAACTATACAAAATATCAATTTCGGTAAAAACAAGTCGATTGATTTTTCGAGGGGGACATTTAAATATAGTAGTCAAGTTTTTGCATCCCACCCTCTTATCCCCAGCAACTCTAACTTCAAAATGTCAAATAACAATTCGATCTGTGGCACCTTAAAAACATTGAAATCAGGCAAGGGGGTGCTGATATAAAGGGAAAAGTTTTTTAACAACCTCCTTTTAATATCTCTCAAACTATTTCTAACTTATCCCTTGATCCACAGCCACATTTATTTTAATTTTTATTATTTAAATTTTCTTTGAAAAATTGTATTGTTTATATTCATTAAAATATGGTAGGCATCTCGCAACGTAGATTGTTATTTAACAGAAATAGAATAATAAAAAAAGGTGCCTGTGAATAAAGACGTAAGTAAACAGGATTTGACAGTCTGATGTTAATATCTCAAATAGTTTAAGATAAATTATAGAGGGGTTACTAAAGGACGTTTCCTTTTATCTCAGCAACTATTGTTTAATTTTTTTTGCACTTGCAATTTTTTATACCCTTTAAAATAAGCTACCACAAAGGTAGCGTTGTCATTTGACATTTTTAAATTATGGTGCTGAGGGTGGAGGGGGGGTGAGAAAATTTTAATGACAATCCAACTCGAAAATTTTTAACCAATCAAATTACAGAATTTTTCAAATTGGGACCAATGAAATTAGTTTTATAGTGAAAAAACCACTAGTGGTTTTTTCACTAAGAAAAAACCACTTGTCAAAATGAAATGTCAAATTTAATTAAATTAATATTAACTACACACGGTAAATAAAAATTTGCTCGGTGGATTGTCAAGCCGAATACAACTCGTGGTCTAATTTTTTCTTGCAGAATTTATCGTTTAAGACATTCGTAGCTTTTACTTTTGGAAAATTACACTCGTCTCCTGCGTCGACTCGTGTAATTTTCGTTGCAAAGCTACTCATATCTGAAACGACAAATTTTGTCGGAAAAAATCAGACCACTTGTGATATTATTTATGATAATAATACATTTAAATGTCTCCATCGAGAAATTAATCGACGTAATTACGTTGTATTTTAAGAGCTATTCGGGGTGGGAAGTTTCCAAATGAACACACTGTATACATCTTGCCCCTTTTGCAATTTTTCTTAAACTGTTTTAGGGCCGGTATTATAAAACTTTTTATTTCCTAGATAAAACTTACTTTGAGAATAATAGCTATTTATGTAACAAGTACATAATGTAGGACATTATAGACAAGCCCAGTTTATGGCCGAGCGAGCGAAGCGAGCAAGGCCTATAAAAAGAGCGAGTCTATAAGGTCCGATTATGTAAGAGTTGCATACAAAGCTTTATGTTCGATTCCTAAAATTGGCTAATTATCAAAAGAAAATCAGTTTATAAATTTGACATCTATTCTTGACAGAAGAAAATCTGACATGTAATATACAGTTGTCATACTTTATTTTACTAATATATACTTTATTTTACTACTACCACTTTATTTTACCAGTACAATAATAAGCCAGTTCACTGCCGCAAAACAATACAATAAACAGTACTTTTTCTGAAATCGTCAAGAAAGCTTGTCATGACAGAACTCAGGTTGCTCATGAAAGTGTCACTTTAAAGACTAGTCACTTTCATGATTTTTACAAGACTCCTGTCACTTTACAAGACTCATCTGTCATTTTTAGACTGCAATTGAATTAGAAATCGTCACTTATCTTATGAAACGTTTATGTAATATAATTAAAAACACTAACAATCAAATATAACAAAATATTTTTGATTTGTTGTTGATTCATTGTCATGGATATTAACTTCTCATACGACTCTGATGTTGATATATTTTTTTCAGTTTAAATCTATTTTTAGTTTTGAAAAACGATTTCAGAAAAAATATAATACATCACTGGTCATGAAAGTGTCTCTGCTTGACTCGGAGGCTTTAAAGAGATACTCGGATGCTACGCATCCTCGTACTCTTCAATAAGCCTCCTCTTCTGCAAAGTTTCACTTTCATGACTTGTAATGTAATACACTATTATAATGCAATCGGACATAAATTAATTTATTCTGTCAATTTTGCTGCAGCGGCGAGATCAATCGTTGTCGCTACTATTTGAAAATAAAGGGGCTATACCACTGGTTATAGCCCCTTTATTTTCAAATAAAGAATATAAACAGTATATAGTAAAGAATATAGGGGTTATCAAATCGAGTCAGTTCACCGAACTAGCATAATCTAGTTCTTGAAGTAAATATAAAATTCTTTGTTATCTTGATTAAAATGAAGTCTTAAGAACTCATAAACATCATAAATTTCAGGTTTCTTTAAAGTTGGTTTTTTGAATAAAGTTCCTACAGATCATGAAAATCTTACATAGTGGGATGGCTTATCGACGTGTCCACGCATCGATACAATTTAAATTGTGTTTGTTGTTAAATTTTACTCTTTTGTATTTATTAATTGTTGTAATCTCTAAACATATAAAAGTGACACCGTTAGAAGCAAAAGATCGCGGTCTACAATTTTATAAAAACGATTTTTTTTCAATTAAAGGCTTCATTTCTGAGATATGAGTTGATAAACGCGAAAGTACCCTATAATGAATTAATTTTTGAAGAATCTAAAACGAAGTTATAAGCATTTAAAGTTTAGAATTTCCATAAGACTCAATGCTTTGGAAATTTGTTTATTTGTTTTGGAGAATCGGCTACAAACTTTATATCGATATCTGCATGAAAAAATTGTTCTGATAACGGTGCATGACGTACGATAGATAACTCAAAAATTATGAATTGTGCCTTTTTGCACAGGACAATTTTCGGACAACTTTTTTGGTATAACAATTAATTATAAGCTATCGAATACAACTTATCGGCGATCGGGCACTACTAAAACTGGCCGAATTGAATTACGATTTACATAATTATGCAGTGCTGGATACGAGAAAGTTGCATAAATGTGAAACCTTTAGGTGTATTTTCAAACCTTATCAAGTCTTTAAAATTAATAAGAATCTGTACAAAAATATACATAATTTTTTATTACAGAGGTAGCTTATATCTTCTATTTTTTATCTATGCACATAATACAAAATTTTTAAATAATACCCTTTTGTACCCTATAATTTTTTGACAAGTTGCAGTTTTAGAATCTACAGAACCAGCTACAATTCTATCTAACTTATACATTTTTAACTTGAAGTCCCACAAAAGTCGCAATTTGATGCAAATTGCACTCTACTAGAATCTTGGCTAATTAATGCATTCTGTTCGTGAAAGGACAATTAGCATCTAGATATCATATCCTGGTATTTTCTAGTAATTAAATCACCATTATCAAATATACTTTGTGAAATAAATAAAAATTAATAAAAAGTTTCACAATATTTATTAAAATATAACCTGACAAATGTTTCGACAGCTAAGCTGTCATTATCAAAGGTAGAATCTTTCTCTTTATTAAAATCTGGCTGTGTGAGTGGAATACTTAAAGCTCTGTGTACTAAGGATCTGTAAGCTGCTAGTTTATGTGATTTGTGGTGACAGGATTTATTTGGTATGGTTGCATCCGTATGTGTTGGTTTTCTGTACAGTAATACCCCGACTTACGCAAACTCAAAGCTACGCGGTTTCTTATTTTCCCCGCCCGCTTCGCTCGCCATCGCCCGTTCACGCCAATTCGCTAGCATTTCGCGCGAACACGACGGTTTTACGCAAACTATTCGATTTCTACGGACGACGAAACTTACGATCGGTTTGTGTAAAGTTTATTACAGTATCATTTATTTATTTATCTACGACTGCTTTGATAACTGCATATTATATTGAATATTTGAGTGAAGTAACGTAAATATTACTTGACTAATGAAGTAATAAAATAAAAACCCACTCTTTAAAATAATTCGTTTTAATTTCAAACTCAATCTTAATTACATGCTATTATTGTTATAAATATTAATAACACAATTTTCACACCTATTTATAGTAGGACAAGCCATTTCTGATACATTTTTTTCTATAACAGCTGTCGATGCAGTAGTTCTAACTGTTATAGTATTTTTGTCACCCAGAATTTTTGAAGCAATTTGTTTTTTATTTTCTTCTGCCGTGTCTATATACCCCTCCGCCACTGTATTTGAGCGCCAGCTCCCATGACGCTTTACAGTTAAAAGATCAGCTCCCGAATTAGCAAGCAACGAAGTAGATGAGCGCCTATAACAATGTCCCGTAAATCCTGCTGGATTAGGTAACTGAAGAAAAGTAGCAATATTCTTGGGGATAGCAGCAAATGTGTTTATACCAACAGGTAACTTTATACACTTCTGGTTTCTGTATCCTAAAAAAAACCGTCCACTACTGGCGTTATTGGGGCGTAGTGCAGCATATTTTCGAATTAATTCTAACATGTTAACTCCATCAATTCCGCCTGACGTCATAAAAAATTCTGTGGATATTTTTGTTTTAGTGTTTGGTATTAGAACATGGAAGAATAGTTCCTGATCTTTGACATCTTCCAAAAGCATGTTGGTAAGTTCTTGGATCCTCCAAGCTCCACCAACTCCAATAATTAAAGCAACCTTGAAATTAACATTACTTAGTAAGAATAATTTATGCATAAAAAGGGTACAGTACCTTCATTAACAAAAATTTATCATCATTTGCTTCTTGTAAAAATTTGCTAATATCTTGTTTAGTGATTTGCGATTTTTTAGCACGATATCCTTCAGATTTTCTTTTCAAAAAGGCGATTAAATACACGTATTTACTGATGTCAACATTCTTCTTCATTTTCATTATTGTTCTAATCATAGAATAAAAAGCCCAGAGACTCGATGATTTATACTGTTTTGATAAATGATCAAAATATGCAAGTAGAACCTTCTCATGCGTAATATTTTTAACATTTTTCTCGTCGCACCATAAACTGAACCGTTGAAAAGCCTTCTCGTACTTTTCTTTGGACTTCACTGGCACCAAGCAAGAAGCAGTATTTGTCGCCGCTTCTTCGATATCAGAAGGTAAACTTTCTGAATCACTCATGTTTACAATTTTCTTATTTTTACCACAAAGCACAATTTTTACTGATTATCTCAAAATGGCGAGCTTTGTTTGAAAAATTGTAAGCGGTTGCCATAGTGCTTACTGAACATATCCATAGGTCACCTTACTTTTGATGTAAAAAAATAGGAGTTATCGGCAGCATTAAATTATCGATTTTCTTAATTTTTTGCAGTCATAGATAAAGTTTTGTATATCATACGTGGGCTAGAGCACATTACAGTAACTCGTGTGTTACAGATACTCGGGCTGACGCCCTCGTTATCTGTAATCTACACACTCGTTGTGTAATGATGCTTCTATCCCACTAATAATATAAATAACTATTATCAGAGTATCACTTGAAAAATAACTATGTCAAGCACAATAATTTATATAACACTTTCATTTTAATACATATATATTATGTACGAAAAACTACCATTTTAATAACAATTTCTAAAAAAAGTTGTGTTTTTGTAGACTTTCAGTCCCAATGAACTAAAATTTATATGGATTTTATAAGCAAAATTGTACCCCATGGTACGCGAATTCGACTTACGCAATCTTTGTCGGTCCCACCTATAGCGTAACTTCGGGATATTACTGTATATGGAAAATTCAAACGCGTGTGTTAATCTTGTAGTTAGGTCTAAGAAGTTAATAACCCTGTTTTCTTTCTGTTTCTAATGTAAAATTTATGGTTTGGTGGATTAAGAAGAATTATAAATTCATTGATGACCTCAAAAAAACTGTCAAAACAAGCTAAAATGTCATCAACACAACGAAACCAAAATATGTTTTTAGAAAAATTGAAATATTTGATTTTTAAATTACTCATAAACATGTTAGCTTACAAAGGACTGAGTGAATTTCCCATAGGCTAACCATCTTGTTGTAGATATGTTAAATTATTGAAGGTAAAATAAAGAGTCGAAACAATTGTCAGGCTATATTTTAATAAATATTGTGAAACTTTTTATTAATCTATATATTTAAAACAAAAGGCTTATTTTTGTTCCACTTCGTTTGAGAGTTCCACTGGGTCGATTTACGCGATTCTTTTTTTATATATTGAAGCTTTCGCTGTGTAGATTAGTCAACACTACTTCATTTTTATATATTTTTAATTTTTATATTTTTAAATTAAACAAATCTAAAATGATTAATTCAAGACGCGTGAAATCGGACATTCACTTAGGGCGCCATCTCAAAATCCAGCATGTCAACTTCTGGAACTATATTTAATTTATAAACAGACCACTTCCATCAGTATATTCGATATGTGCTGCGGCCATTATCTCATTATCTTAATCTCTCATCTTGACATTTTAGTCATTCAGTCATTTAGTCATTATATTTTATAATATTCAAAAAATATAAAAATCTTAAAGCAGTAGACAAAAACTAATTTAAAATAGGAAATATATGTAGTTATTTCTGTATTAAGACACCAAAGTTTGAGTTTTTATCGTTTTTATGTAGTGTTGGCAAATATTTCAAATATATCCACGAGAAAATATTTTCACTTTGGAAATATTTCCTTGAATTAATGTACGCGTTTCAATTTTTGAAGTTTATAACCTTATTTTTAAATGTTGTACATCGTCTTTTCATTTTTAATTTTTAGTTCAAAACACCAAAATTATTAAAATTAAAAATTAATAAATAATCATTCATCCATCATCAGTGATAAACGTAAATTTCATGATTGTTAGTGTGCCATATTAAGTTTTATAATAATTATTATTGATTATTTGTTTTTCTTATTCTTCCTTGGAATGATTTTTCGTTTTTTTTAAATAAAAACTTGCAATTTTCAGTTATTTATTGATTCACCTAGATCGGCAGTTCTTAGTTTTTTTTAACTTATTTTTCCGCGGAACCCTTAAACTATATTTTATATATCGCAAAACCCTAACTATATCTACAAACATCCTAATCGTAAATGGGCATTAAAAAATAAAAATTACCTACAAATACGTAATTTATTCAAACATGCACGTATATGAGAAATTGGTTTAATATTTTCTAGCGAATTCGTGTATCTGGTGCAGCATCCAGTTTATTGCCATATTTCGTTTTTGTATTTCAAATATATATGTGGTAACAAAAGGCACCAACAAATAAAATAGTAATTAGGTCGTTATTGTAGGAAAGTTTAAAGCTTTGCAAGTGGTATCCTTTCTGTTACCATTACCATGTTATCATATTACAGGACTTACAAATGATCCCGCGGAACCCCAAAATATTTTCACAAAACCCCAGGGTTCCACTGAACACTTTGGGAATCACTGACCTAGATATCTCTTAAACTGTGTTTGAATTTCGTTAGCTTTTTTGACATTTGCCATTTCAATAAGTTCTCGGAGATATTTCCATTCTCCGCACATTTTCCAAAAAAATAAATTTTTATGTCATGTTTTTGAAATATGCACTGATAGACGTGTACAAGAATTTTTTTCAATAAACTAGCCTTTTGACCGTCATGTTTTGACGGAGTTTCTCTAGTCTTTCTTTATTTCATGAATATGGAGTTCCACAAAGTCAGGCTCGAGACAATAAAAATATACTTTTGTTTACTAGCTTAAGATTGGAAAAAGCCTTAAAACCATAAGAATGACAGGTAAGTAAAACTAATAATTTTAAGGAAAAAAATGCAGAAGAGTTGAAAAAGTATTTAGCCATGACAAGACGCATCTTAATAGCTAAGCAAAGGATAATCGGTCACGTTGGCTTTAATCGCTGGTGTTAACTCAGGCACCAAATGTAAAAATTCTCTTTGTTCTTTTCTGTGCTTCTTCGATAATAATCATCACTACCACCGCTCACCGTCACTACTGCAATTTACTTGTGATGTTTATCCGAAACGGGCAAATAAACAGGAGAGGTGGAAGAAAAAGTCTGGTCTAGTCATTACAGGCAAGTAAATGATCTTCTAGTCGGCGCTAACAGAAAAGAAAACAGAATTCTTTTTGTTTTTTAAAAAAGGGAAGTAACTCAATAGGTGCAATATACCATGAAGTTGATTCATGTTACAAAATTTCTATTGTAATTTAATTCATGAAAGAAAAGAGATAATAAAATGTACGGTGTTACTGAAATAGGCACAAGCTGATAGGTATTGTACAGTCACGTTTATTCTAGGCGTTTCCTTATAAAATGTTGATCACGTCTTTATGAAAATTTGTAGTTGGTACTAATTTAATATGTTTTAGGTAAGGTGCGGTTTTGTTAAAACCATTTTAGTAATATATAAAAAAAGCCATGAAGAAATAAAAGCTAATGGTGGTAATTTATTTGAAGAGATAAATCAATTTTAATACTGTAGCAATGGATAAGAATAAGTTCATACTCTTGGAAAATTTAGACATTGCATCTGACAAGAGCGTCAGCAATTGTGTTGCAGACACTTGTAAAAATCCATGTAATACTATCGGCATATTGTGAGGTTAATTAGTGTCTGGTTAAAAAATATTCCAAATTCAAAAATTTCTTTTGAAGATGCAGACGTGCGAGTCCCGTCCCAGTGAAGTTCGCACACTTCTATTTCTGTTAATCGCCTCGCTATTTTCACGCTGTATTTTTTTGGTTTTTCGAAGTAACTATTTCTTGTTGCTAGAGTAAAGTACTGACCTCCTATATTATAAGTCATGTTGTTTTATTGTTAGATTTCGTTGTGTATTTATCTTTTATATTTTATAAACAAAGTACGCCCCACAATTTTTTCCTAAAATTTCCTTTGTTCTTAAAAGTAACTGTTTCTTATTGTTAAAATAAAGTATTGCTTCTGCACCTACTCCATGTCACGTTTTTCTAAATTTTACTAAGACAGGGATCCCTCTTATCGCTTCTTTGCATCCGTAGACTGTTCGGAATAGAAGGGGCGGTATGAGGAAACCATTCTATAGAATTTCATTAAACTTAACATGGAATAAGTGCAAATGCAGTACTTCACTCTAACAACAAAAAACTATTTTGTTTTTTGATTATTGAGTTTTCGACTCTAAAAGGGTTTCTGTAAAAAATAGATAACCAGATCTTTTTTATATGGCATACATACGTATATGCATATTACAGAACTGGTTATTGTAATATACCCTTATTTAGAAACATGGTGCTTTATTTCGCACTTTAATTTATTTATTTAATTGTTTTAGAAACAATAAATGTAAAACTGAACCTATCAGATGATGAGCGAACACTTTTGGTCTCAGTAAGACTCGTAGATTAAAGAATGAAGTTCTTTAAAACGTGTGGTAAATGTAAAGGGGGCAAAAGATTTAATCACATCGGTAGTGACATTTGTTCGAGGCTCAGAAGGAATAAAACTTAACAGCTTTGGATAGTAAATGTTCTTGCAGATTACGTGCAACGTAGATACAAGACTTTTCACTAATGCGATAAAAATTTGTAAACTTTTCATTAGTGCGAAAATAATTCATTGTAACTATCAAAAATAAAAAGTGGTAGTGCAAAATCAAGCAGCGGTTCATTATTGAAAGTTGGCATAACATAAAATAGATTACAGAATAAGTGAATGACCATTCCCTCAAGTGAAAAGCAAAACAAGAATTTAAGTAAAAAAATTCAACTGTTCCCACAACACACTGTCTGCAGGATAGGTTAGTGAACTGGCCATCGGTGTAGTACCTAATCATTGTTCTAAAACAGGTCTAATTCACGCATCGGATTCGTTAAAATTATTTTGCAAAAACCAATAATTTCAAGGTCAACTTTTATAATAACGTTTAATACTCATTTTCTTCTTGTTTAAATTGTCTGTTAACATTGAAAAAATCCATGGCTCCTTCTGAAGATGTTACTCTAAACCATAATCAGTTATTTTACGAGTCATTGATTCTTCAATTGTCAATGAACTTCGAGCACTTCTTGATGTGTATAAATTCAAACTTGTTTCAGTTTTGATTAGTATTTTCCTCTACAGGGCTATTTATTAGATATTGTATAGTTGAAGACTACAACATTTAAAAAAAATCTATTTATAACTATGAGTAAACATACCTCACATGCAACGTTTCTTCTACACAAATACTATTATGATCAAAAATAAATCAATAAAAGTTTTCTACATTACCAGCTATTTACACGATTTTACGAGATGTAAAACCATAATCAACATCGTTATCACATCAAAAAGTAATATTTTTGTGAATAGTCTTGGAATGATAAGTAGGGGCTATAATATAATGTGTAGAAATCTAGAAATGCCAAAGGATGCATTCATGTTTGCGTTACAAGAGAGTTCCTACAAGTGCTCATTATGTGAATTAAAATGTAAAAACATCCTTTTCGTTTTTGTATGTTTTCAATTTTAGCATGAAATTATCATCTTTAAGTAATTTAATATAATAAATGGTGCACACTATTTGCTTGTAATATGCGAGAATACTTTGTGACAGGGAGGTTTGTTGCTGCGAAAGCTTATTAAAAAACATAAATTTAAAAATTATGTATAAATGTTGCTCTTGCATGGCTATGGTTTGCATTTCACGATTATTAAATTGAGTTCGCCATTAAGTAAATAAGCAAGTGAAGTAGGATAAGTAGCACTGATTTAAATTTTCTTTTAAATTGTAACATGTGAAAATTTGAACAATCATTTTATAAAAATAATCTTAGTACGGCGCATGTATAGTGAGATATTTCGTTTGGGTTAAATTGAAATTCAATTCCCATGTTCAATATGCGTTCTTGTCAAATATTTTTGCATATCATCTTTTTCTATTTGACGCCATTTTCGATGAAAAAAATGATAAACATTCAAAAATAGCATATTGTTCTCAATTTTGTTCGAGATTGAAGTACTCTAGGTAAAAACGCAGTGGACAAAATTTATGTATTCTTGGACGAAGAATGCGATGCCGTTAAAAAAAGTTTTAAAAAATATTTCTTTTTCTAATTTGTTCAACTTTTAAAATTCTCTTCTCAGAAATTTTTTCATGTAACATTCCAAAGTAGAGGTTTCAAGCCTAAAAATAAGCCCCTGCTGGCCTTTCTAAGTTGCGCCATCATCAAATGTTTACTTTTAACCTTCATAAATTATTTGACTGTGCACAATGTGATGTAAACTTGTAATTATTAATTTCATTCTGAAGAAGGTATTAAAAAATAAACATACCGAAACGTAAAGAAAACTAATTTTATTTTTAATTGACCGAATCCCCTAAATTATTAACATTTAGAAACTATTACTTAATGATATCATTTTTTATAATGGACACTATTCATGAGTTTATTAGTATAAACGCTTTGTGAGCTCGTGGGCGAGTAAGTTGCCTTTTGCAGAAT
The DNA here is from genome assembly GCA_929113105.1 of Agrypnus murinus. Taxonomy (NCBI): domain Eukaryota; kingdom Metazoa; phylum Arthropoda; class Insecta; order Coleoptera; family Elateridae; genus Agrypnus; species Agrypnus murinus. Next base: position 720,445 of record OV816026.1, on the reverse strand, counting down.
AAAATATACAGTTTTATTTACCTACATATGACAAATCCTTTAATAAATTAATTGATTTGTAAAGATGGGGTTGTTGTATATTATACATAATAAGATTTTATGAACAATAATTTCAGATCTTACACTTATTTTCGTATTTCTACCACCCCAAACAAAAAAACAATAAATCAGAGCGGAAAACTGAGAACTGTAAATTGTTTTGACCCATTGGTATGCTATGTTAAATAAACGTGAGAATGAAGTAAGATAATCCTCGTATTTACTCCTGTCATATTAGGGCTACCTATTCACAAATAGAAATAATTCATGAATATCCCGCGCACCTACATGTCGCCAATCGCAATGAAATTCGTGTTAAAAGGTTGAGAAAAACTTACAGGAGTAGTATTAGACGATTATGGAATAATTATAAGACTTCGAGATCAAAGACTGGGATTGTATTATATCTAAAATACATAAAACGGTATTAACGGATTTGGGCTTAGATTAAACCTAACAGAAATCTTTAGGATGAAGTTTTCTTAGATTTGTGAGAAAGGTTGCCTTAAAAAATAAAAGGTCACTTAAACTAAAAACTTGGGCAAGGGATAAAATGAATGCTAATGGTAACGAACACCATCAATAGTTGCAGACAATCCAATTACAAATTCAATTTGCTAAAATACACGTACAGTTGCGATCATTCGATAAAGAACGATGAAAAATCGCGAAAGCCGTTTTTTGTACAATGTAAATGTAAGTTTATTATATTGTTAATCAAGAACTTTACGTTTTTCAACATGATTATTGCTCAGTCCATAAATTCGGTCGAATTACAGCGTACATTGTACAAAATACTGAAAAGCCGGCTATCAGTTTTTCATGGTTCTTTAGCGAATGATCGCAACTAATGTTGTAACACCTGCAACAACTCTTTGATTTCTGAAAAACCTAAAGTCCCACACTTAATTTCTTTTAAACAAAATGAAATAATTAAACAAACAAAACGGAATGTCACAGATCCGTACATATTTAATTAATATTCTTCCAAGACAAACTCGAGTTTCATTGACGATACTTACTGTAAACTCTGAAACGGTTAAAAATCCACAAACGAAATAGTGCCCCACGTTGGGCGCCAATTGTAACAGAGCTTTTTAGCCAGACTAAATAACTTACAAAATCGATAAAAAATCAATAAACAACAATAGACATGATACTTACTTTAAATCATGTTCAAGAATACCACGGCTTGAGATTTAGCTCTATCTTACAAATTTTTAATTCAGGTCGTAGGTATTGGTTCTGCAGTTGTCTAATTTATAGAGTAATGGATAAAGGTTTCAATAAACACAAAACATACACAAGAAGGGCGCCATCTGATTATGAAGTTTAATTAATGATAATTAAACAGATCGAATAGATTAGATAAGCCTAATAAATCTGTCTGAAAACACTAACCAGAAAATGAGTTCAGACCGATAAGAAATTTAGTACAAAAATTAATTAATTTCAACAAAGTCAATAATTTTGAATAATGAAAATGTGAATGAAAACTTTCATAATTAAATGGTTCTGTCTTACCAGTTGTAATTAACTCTAAAATTATATTTATTTAAAAAAACACCATGAAAGATAAAAAATATAAAAGGATTACAAATTTTACATTCAAGAATTTAAATAATAAGTCCCTGCCTAAGAGCTCAGTTGATTATAAAATTTAATGAATAAAAAAATTGTATTGAATTACGATTAAATGAGAAACAACTATAAAACATTATTACAAAGTTCAAACAAAATTTACATAATTGATCAACACAAAAAAAACAATAGTCACAATACCCTTTATTTTCTGTAAATCACAAACTAAAGTCAACGGTAAACTACACAAAATTTGACGACAGCAGTCGCTGCAAATGGAAACTGGAAAATCGGTGGATTTTTCTTTTTATAAATTAAAGATGCAAAGGAATAACCCTCGTAAAATATGGATATGGTGAATCATAATTTACGAATTCACCCCAAACTGCAATAACTAAATGCAACCATAAAAGTTCCATAAAATTTGGCTATTAGTTTTGATAACCATCACACAGTTCATTGTTTTCAATAAAACGACACACACATTCTTTAAATCTGAACTGGATTTAGAAGGCACATAAACGAATTATTTATTAATCGAGATTTCGATCACAAAAGAGAATGTCTATAAATATTAATTTATTTCGGTACGGTATATTATTTAACGGAAATACAAAACTGGAACTATATTAGCTTGATTCCACTTTATTAGGGAAAGTCGGATTTCCATTTTTCAGAGGCACAAACATCCAAAAGAATCCCCATCTGTACAACGGTATTTTTATAAACCGCGAATTTCGATTATTATACAAACACTTAATTAAACGATATAAGTATTAACTGCAGATTCTCTTAATTAACTGTTCCGGCATCCGAAAACCAGCAGTCGATTAAACTATACGGAAACTGTATTTAAAATTTATTTTAATTCTAATTTACTAAAATAAAACGGCATTTTTGTAATATCGACCCCGATCGACCGCTGGAGATCAGAAGTGCTGTGTTTTTACCACCAGCTCCCGGCGAAGATTTTTAACATCTTAGCCCCGGATTTCTCGCGTAGAAACATATATTTTTATACAGTAAGGATGCTTTTTGCTAACATTCTGCGGGAATTTCGACCTAATAGACTAAAAAATACTAATTGAAGAAATAGCGCGCAAACAACCCGTCCGTATGTTGTCTAGACTTGCAAAGAGTGCCATTTTCAGGTTTACTACGCAAGAAACCAAACTGAATTTCGACCACGTGCAAAAGTCACCTTCTTGGACAAAGAAGAAATTGATGCCTCACTGACGCATTCCCAGAATACAAACGAAAATGTTTTTATAAAGCGAGATGACTTGAGTACATTTTATGTTTTATCAAGGTCTTTTAATTTTTTCAGCAACGCAACCATTATTACGAGACGAACAAAATTCTAAAAATATTATTTATTACCTCCGCACCCATTGAATTTGTAGAAATTTGAAACAATATTTTAAAATGTTCGTTGTTAATCTATTTATACGACAAAATTTTAGCTAGCAATAAAATACAGTTTTACAGGACCGAACTTTAAGTTTTTTTTTAATAAGTATGCATGCAAAATTCACGTACATAAGGCCGATAGAAAATGTACCGTTACAACTCATAGCTCCGACTGAGATCTATTCTTATACTGATTATTTCCAGGATCATGGGTGCTAGTTCCAATGCATTTTTTTTAAATTGCAATCAGGAATTAGGGAATCTTCAATAAGGGTTATTATTTTGGGCGTTATTATTTTAAGTTAATGTTCAAAAGTTTCGCTCAAGTATAGTAAACTTTACTATTTTCTTACTACTTTTTGTATGGTTGAGCCGGTCTTTCCACCTCTCAATAAACTGGCCAATAAATTTATCTTCCCTTTAACTTGGAAATACGTCTTTTCATCTCTAATTAAATTATATCCTGTAGATAAGTAGGATTATCTGGCCGGTAACTTAATGCCCCTCTGAGCTGTCCTTTAACCATTTAAAGAGAAGTTTAATGATCAGATGCTTTTGTGCTCCTTTCTACACAATCTCAAATTGAAAATACTATCGATAATAAAGGATTTGTTTTTTTCTTGAACTATATTTCTATAAACCATACATTTTATAAAGGATTATTATAGATGTGGTTGAGGACATCGATTTAAGATTAGATAATGATATAATAGAATTATTTATTAATCAAAAAAGAAAATAGTATACACTACCACCACATACTGATAACATAAATGTTTGGGATGAACAAGAATTTATGAACAGATTTCGTTTGTCAAAAAACAGTGTGCAGGCTCTACTTCGGTACTTTAACTCTTTTTATTCTCTATTGCTATACCAAGCTACAATTATTTACAATAAATACCATAGAAATCGAGCTTTTCGGGTAAACAGATCTGAAATCTGAACGCGGCTATTAGAGCAAATAAGGAAGAGCTGACACATCGTAGTGATAGATAATAATGTTTGGCAATTCAAAACTTTTGTGATAGCATATGCTTTAACATTTTCACTAGCAGTTAATAGCAGTCGAATATAATTTGATATAACTATCTTTAAGTATCAAATTAATGCACTGAAAATTGTGAGTTTTTAAGTAATTACCAGTGATCATACAGGATATTATTGTAAATGTTGTACTGCTTATTTTATTTTAAAAAGATAATTATTGTTCAAAAAAAGTTCACAAAAGTAAGGTTATATTGTTGTTGACAAACAGCACCCGGTTTAATTTTCATTTATCTTTCTCTAGCACACACGAATACTCAGGCTATCTCTTTTATTACAATACTTACCAACTTCCCTTATTAGCCCGAGAGCTGACGACCAAAGAATGTAAGAGTTTAAGGTCCGTAGATGCAAAGCAAGCTTTGAAATATAGATCATTGCATAACTTCCACTACTCAGTAGCGCGAAAATGGCGGAACATGTTAATTAACATGAAAACAGGAATAATCGACAACGCAACTTGTTTTCAGTTGGGTACTAAGCGTTAATTCATCGTTTTAGAACGTCATGCGCCTCATATGACGATCGTGTCGGCTTCGATAACAGCCGTATTGGAACTTTTACTGGGCGCGAAAATGGCGGCATTGCGATGACCTATATTTCAAAGCTTGCTTTGCATCTACGGACCTTGGTAAGAGTTTTTCCGCATACGAAGTTTAGTTCAAATTGGATCATTAGTTTTTGAATTACAGCGAAGAATATAAATGTTTTCAATTTTGAACGTCTATTGAACGTTACGGTTCACTTTTAGATTATAAGTAAGCTGCGTTTAATCGACTTATTTCAATCCAAGGTATCTACTCTCACGTTGGCACCATGTTTTCCGGAAACTTTACATGTAAAATAAAAGGATTTCCCATAAAGGGATTTGGAAAATAAGGGTATAAAGGGGGTGTATTTTGATAGACTTCGATCGATACCAATATCATGTAAATAGAAAAATCTGAAATATTTAAAAAAAGGCGAAATATTCTGTTTCTGATTTGATAAAAGTCTGAAATTTTTTAAACGACTGCACCGACACAAATTGCTGGTCTATGTATGGTATATCTTCTTTCTTCGTTCACACAAAACCGAAACAAGATACGACCACAACGTCTAACCTTTCATTGTTGAAAATTAAATATCATCTCTTATCTAATGGCCTTAACCTCAATGAGGAAAATAAAAAACCAATTTTGAGGATGAGTTTTCCTTGCAAATTCCACCGGCTGATTGCCCCCACGAATTGGATCTTTTAGGGCATTTATTAGGCAAAAATCCAAAACCATACCCTAACTTTCTCCTATTCTCCAAAACATGAACTAACGAACTGGTAAAAACATTAACTAACGAACTGGGTTAATTTTATCTTATGTATTATTTCTTGCGATTCAGTAATTTCCAGTTACCTACTTGCCTCAAAGATTTTTTGATCGATGACACAACATATTTTAAACATGATGTACAAAAACCATTATATGCAGAATCATCAGGGATGGATATCTTCGCTTCATTTATTTAATTTTCTGGTTCTGTGTGGTCTACCGCAAAAACTTGGCGGTTGTTTTAGTGAAGCTTATCAAAAAGTGATTAGTCTTGTTTGTACTTTATACTGCTGTTGATGTTATTCGTTTTATTAATGTTATAATGTTCATGTTGTGGAAAATCGACAGAACATAAAGGAAGCTAATTATGTAGTTGTAAATATATAAAATATTTTGTAATTTCCGGTAGGTATATCACGGTAACACCTAGACCTTTGCTTGAATGCTGATTACGTAAAAAGTTTTTTTTTGTTTTTTCCTCATAAAATTATGTAGTATTTTTATTGGGACATATTCAGTAAAAAAGTATGGAAATTTAATACTTGCATAACAAACAACAAACTGATAAAACTATTATGTCTATTATAATTCAAATTAGAAAGTATAACAGATAAAGCCTCCAACTACTTAAGGTAACTGGATATAGTTACTATTTGAATAAAAAAGCATTCGTGCCCTAATTTCAAAAAATATGTGTGCATATCATATTGAAAGAATTGTTTTACACATATTTACATCTTTATCTAGTCTTGTTTGAATAACGCCCATCGTACTATAATGCTTAATGTTATGTAAATGTAACAGTGATGTTTTACCTTACTTTTAAATATTCTCTGTAATACTCCACCCAACAGTTCTTTAATATTATAATGAGTTAATGACATTTATTTTTGGTTTCCACACTGTTCAGTATGCAACAATGAACTACATCGTCAAGATCTAGATCTCAGAAAGTTTAAGTGTAATTATTTTTAAGTTTCTGAGCTTTTAATTGTCTAATGCTTTGAAACACTTTAATGTAAATGTCTAGAATTTCGCTTTAGAACTCTAGAATGCCTAAACGATGAAGTTTTTAAAGCTTACAAAGTAGACTAGTTTAAGATAATAGAACTTGAAGACCGAGTTAATTCGAAACAAAAAGATTTTAATAACCTTCACTAACCTTGAAGCTACCGGGAGACGACCATCAGCAAAGCAACTTCTTAAGACAGTTAAGAAATTACGTATAATAAATGTCTCAGCTATATAATAAATGTATATTAAAATCACCGCACAAAAGCTCATGGGTATTGAGTTTAATAATTTTGTTTAGTAAATCATTAAGTTTTTCTAAAAATAAACTAACACTTCCGAGAGGCGATCTAGACACCGAAACAGTGTTTTCATGTGTTGCAGCTACGTATTCAAAATTTTGTTCCATAATTTCTATTTCCTACGTTATTTTCAATAAAACAATATTATTCCGAGCTAGTATTATTACTTCGCCACGTGTAATATTATTTCGTGATTTAGAAGCTAGTACCTTTCAATTGGAAAAAAATACTTGTACTCATCCCCTCTTAACCAGTGTTCATTGAAACAAATGGCATCTATACCTGCACCTTTAAGAATTTTCTTTATATAATAATAATTGCCTGGTATTGGTACCAGGCCCCAGAAGCTATGAGGCAGAAGGTATGAAGCTTGTGCGAAAGGGAGAGGCGGTTATTATTATTATGCAGGCTCATCGTGCATTTGTGTCATAGCTGAGGAAAAACTGCAGAAAACTTTAACCAGATTTGCACCAGAGGCACCGGATGTCGACTCTGGTCCTCTTGGGTAAAAGACCAGCACGCTGGTCGCTACACTATGTAGTGGTCAGACCTACCCTACAGTCAACCAAAATTATCAAAGTAGCTGTAGCAAGTCATTTTGTCACAAAACAATTTTCATAATAATTAATTTACCTAGTTCTGTTATTAGATACAGGTTCAGGCAAAATATGTAATTGATTTTTTAAATATCAACTATCTGTTTCAATATAAAATGTTGGGGATGTTTATTACAGTTTCTTTGGGGTTGGTAACTTGATTGTATGTTTAGGGATGTTTATTACAGGTTCTTTAATGTTGGTAGTTTGTGTTGCTAGGGGGTAGTTAAGGAACGTTTGTTTTTTGTTTTTTTTTGGGAGAGGATGAAAAAATGAAAACAGATAGGGAGTAGCCATATTCGCTTGTGTTAAAAAATAATATAAATTCATGTAAGTCTTCATTTCTGTTTATTTAATTTATGTTGATTCTAGTTGTGTGATGTGATTTTGACATTATTTAATTAATCTAAAACCCAAATCTCTCGTTGGAACCTATAGATAAGTCAAAATCTATATGGCAACTAAATCTAAAAGATTCCTTGGATACTTTTTAATAATTATAAATTTGACCGTTTGAAGTATAAGTATTACTAGAAAATATAGTTTTATTAACGTTTGTAGTATCCTTACAACTAATTATTGCTAACTGGAAGTATTATTCGTGCATTTAAACTTGACTACAGTTATTATGTGTTTCCCTGTCAGTATTTTGACTTGGTTGATTCCTAACCTAACTAAATAGTTTTACCTTGTGACTAAAAGAATGAAGGGATAATCTTTTGGTCCGGAACAAGAGGTTAATAATAAAACCTATGATAGGCCGTGTAAGAGAAAAACTGATTTATTATTATTTAAGAGAGGAAGGCTCCTCGGTGGCTTAAGCCCATTTGATAGGCCGTGTTGTAGAACCGTCAAAAGATTGCATGCGATGAAGGCTCCAACGTGGCTTAAGTCCATTTGATAGACCGTGTCGTAGAACCCTCAAACTGTTTTGTTTTGCATATTTATATTATTTATATGTGCTATGTTATTATTTTTCAGTGCTTATAACACACTCTCGCTTATCTAGATATGAGCTTTCCCTGTTGCTGACAGAAAACCAATGTCTTGCTAAAGACGTTTTCTGATATTTCTTATTATACATATATGAATCGTCACAAAGTAATTATTGCTATGTCAAATATGATCTTAATAATTATTATTCAGTAGTCTTGAGTATTTATTGCAATCTGGCACGTTTACCTTTCCTAGTTTATTTGAAACAATTATGATTGACTCAATTTCACTTACTTTTGATGTTTTATGTCCTTGAGAGATTTGCGTTTGACTATGTATAAATACTTGGTATATGGTCACACAACTGTATCAACTGATAAACTGATTTATTGATCTGTATTGTTTATTGTAACCAAACTAAATAATCATCAAGTCACCTATTGGACTTGCAGCGTGTACGTATTTAAACTGGGCTAGCATAAAGTTTCAAGGAGGTTTTTAGAGAACTAGCCATTTATTTGTATCAGTTTAAATACGTCCCTCCTCGCTCAAGATTAAGAATAAATTAATAAAATAATACAATCATATTTAACTGTCCTTTTATTTGTGTTCTTTTTATTTATGTTTTTTTCTCTTTCTCCGTCCTTATGAAGTAGATCATTCGTTATCAACCTTGGCCACATGTTATAAAAAATAATCACAACGTAGGAACCAGTTTGTTAAATATCCATTTTGTTCTTTTGTTATATTTATCATTATAAAGTTTGTCATTTGTAAGGTTGGTAATACTGTGCCAATTTCCGGTTTAAATATTTGAATTTTACGCGGGTATAGTAAATTAGGCCGTGATCGTCTAGTGGGTAGGGACCCCGGCGCAATACAACTACCAAGGTTATATAAGGCCGTATAATCAAATGCACACTTAATCTGACTAGTCTCATTACTTACACACAGTGGCAGTGGGTGCATACGTCAAACTCGGGGCACACGACAAACTGGTATATCGCTATCATGCTCGTACGCATACATTAAAGCAGTGTATCATCATGTGTTGCACTGCGCGTGCCCCGGGTTTGACGTATGCACCCACCGCTACTGCTTACACACTGTATATTTTTCCATTACATAGAGGTCTCTAGAGGTTATCAAGGATTTTTGTTTTTTTTGTTTATATATCCACAACCGTAGTTCGGATTTTGATTGGTTATTAGTGGATAGTTAGACGTAAAGTCTCAAAGTTTCTGATACCTCCATCCCCTCTCCAACTAAATGAGTGGAGAAATTGTGAAAAATTAGTTCTCATTTTGGACGCCAATAAAATTCGAACAGAGACTGTAAAATTATACTTGGGGACACCTACTCATCGTTGTGGCATACGTGAAAATTGATTTTATTCCATACGCGTGGGACAGGGTTCGGGGGGAGGGCGAAATTATTTTTATGCACAGATGCATTGTAATTAGACTATTATTGCAAGACTCATCTAAACATAAACGTCTTTTTATGGCCCAAGGGCCTTTTTATGGTCAGACGGACAATAACGAAATAGTACATTACATACCGAGGCCGAAAGTACTCCATTCCTGTCGAGAGAACAATATAGTTTACCGAGAGGCGATAGCCTCGAGGTGAACTAGTTCTCGAGACACAGGAATGGTACTTTTGCCGAGGTTTGTATACTATTTTATTCGCAATCGTCCTTTAAATACCGAATTATCTAAAATTCTTGACAGATGCAAAATGTCATCGGTTGGGATTGGCATAACGTATGTCGCCACTTACATCATCAAATTCGATCGCATAATATTTCGAGGATTTCTTCGAGGGTTCTTTAGCAGCCAATGTCCGCAACATTACCAAACAGGATTTATACAGCCATTTATACACCGCATTTGGATATGTAATTTTCTGCGCGCCACCTAGTAGCTGAATTTAAAGACACTTAGAGGTGCGAAAATAGGTCGTTTCGGACCATGAGAATGTCAAAGTTACAAACAATGATGCATTTTCGGACCTCTAAATGGTCAGGAATGGACTCATTACCAATACGATTGCGAATAAAGTCAATTAAATGTCAGAAGTTTTATTGTAGAACTTGATTGGTTCTTAATATAATTTGTAAACTTATCACCAATGAAAATAAACTGAAATTAAATATTTTGGAATAGTAACTATAGTAACGAACTTCGTATAATCACATAAGTATACGCACAGCTGCTTGATGTACCTACGTACTCATTTAATTATATTTTTAGACAATAATAGATTTGGCATTAAAAACTTAATCTGTGTATAAAATAGTGTATGTATAGCGGGCATAACTTGATTTTAGGGCCCTTTAGAAATAACGCTTCTGGCCATAAAAGCTTCATTATGCCCTTAACACATAAATAACTATTATGGTATGATTAGAGAAGGCAGACTTGGTGGTCACAGATACACCAAAAACATATTTTTCGACGATTTCAATTTTAAAATTGTAGTAGTTCAGAAAGTATGTTTATAGAGACAGACTTTGCAACTTAAAATTGTAGTGTGTATATAACTTTGGTCTTTGTATCTATAGGCACAGGTTCGGTCCGATTTGCTTTCGTTTCACTTCCCCATCTCCCAAAAATTACGTGTCCGGTTATATCTAGGGAGCGAAACGTTGTATAGGCATGGAACTTTTAACGATGTGTAGGCTTACTAAGGACATGCTATAACATATTGTGGTAATAACAGTCTTCAATTGTTTTTAGGTACTGCCATAGGAGAAAAACTGATTAAGCGTAAGTCTGGAAGTTTACAGTGTCAGTATCATCGTGTATGTTATAGTTCTAGGAAAAATACCCACAGGAAAAAAGCCCACATGAAAAATACTCACAGAAAAATGCTCACTGAAAAAAAGCCAACACGGAAATATGTCCACATAGAAAAAAGCTCACATGGAAAAATGCTCACTTAGAAATATGCTCACACAGAAAAAAGCTCACATAGAAATATGCTCACATTGAAATAAGCTAACTGATAAATCAATAATTAATCGATTTGAACATCGTACACCTACTTGCGTTTTTTAAATATTAAAACATATTCTAACCAAATGTTTAATAAATCATCAAAATCGGACTACTCTTTAAAAAGTTATGCGTGGTCATACATTAAAAAATTTATACGGGTGATTCAGAAATAACTGATATCGTTTAAATGGTAGGTAGAGGGGAGGCATTAGAGCTAATTTACCTTGACAAGTATAGATCAAAAACGAAGTTTTCCAAAAAATTGATTTTAAAGTTTTCAAATTCAAATGTGAGCATTTTTCAATGTGTGTATATTTCTATGTGAGCTTTTTTCTGTGTGAGCATATTTCTAAGTGAGCATTTCTCCATGTGAGCTTTTTTCTATGTGGGCATATTTTCGTGTTGGCTTTCTTCCTGTGAGCATTTTTCTGTGAGTATTTTTCATGTGGGCTTTTTTCCTGTGGGTATTTTTCCGGTCACGGTTCTACACAAACTCATTTTCCCCGAATAAGGCTATCTTTACGATGAGAAAATAAAAAAGCCGTCGTAATTCTGAAGCAAATGGAGTCACGTGATCAAAAATGTTACCAATTAAACTATACCTGCTACAACAGTCAATTCTGTAAAAATCCTCGACTTTGAAAAACATTTTGTTCTGGAGATGAGAATCCGATTTCTGCATTGGTCGTGTCTGGTAAGCCTATTTTATTAATATTAAATGAAGTTATGCATACCATAAGCTTCCTTGGAGCATCGGCTACAGGGCGTTTTGAAACGGTTCTAGGTTACAAACAGTGGCGGGAAAATGGGCGAGAGATTCAGTTCTGACTTAGCACCATCAGCATATATACATAGTGATCCGATGTTTAGTCCCATTTGCACGCAACTGGGTGGAGGACCAATATCTTGTGTTTCGGATAGTATGAGAGAATTATTTTTTTTAATAGTGCGAAGTTAATTCGAATGGGAAGATGGACACGTATGCTACAAATTCCCATGGTTATCTCTACATCAAAATCTTTATCTGAATGAATATTTTATTTCTATGAAACATTAAAGTTGTCTCCGAAATTTCAGTCTGTAATCAGTTTTGTTATCAAACTCTACATTTAAAATTTTAAAAAAGTTACAAATTGTTGTTGCTGAATTAAATGTAAACTGAAATACTCAACAATCTTCAAACTTTTAATTGCTGTATCTCTAAAACTTTGAAACCCATAAGTGTGTGAAACTTCAGAAACGTAAAAGTCTGAAAATGAACAAGCCAACGCTCTAAAACAGATTTTTTTGCTAAATCCAATGGTTTAAGCATTTGAAACGCAGAAATTTAAACATTTTTAAAGGATGAGTGCTTGAAGCTTTATTACTTTGAGAATGTCATTTTTGGACCATATCAGCAAATTCAAATTTGAAATTTAAACACTAATTGCGTAAAATTGACACTTTCGGGCTGGTAAGTTTTGTATTATGAATCTTTAAAACCGAAAGTGCGAAGCCGATAAACTTATATTTTGTAAAACGTTAAAGCTAATAAATCTAGTTTTATTCAGGGAATTGTAGCAGTCAAAAATATAATAAATTATCTTAAGTTATGAAGTTTTATTACTTTTTGTTTCCGTTTCAATTTAATAATATCTTGTAGACGTGCTTATTAATAAGAAATTGTGCATTCTCATTAGTTAGGTTTTTCGTAGCTTCTCAAAGAAAATATGCAGCGCATGTGCCCTCATTGTGAACGCTTTTTGACTTTGGTGTGTATGTATACCCGCACGTGTGTTTTACTTTACGTACGTAAAAGTTTATTTAATGATTTGCGAAGTATATATGTACTTTCATTGTGCTGCTGCTGATTTAATCAATTTGGGTAACGCCTTCTATTTTTTTTGTTACTGTGTTCTATTTTCTAATCAGAAGCCTTTGTGATTAACACCCACGACGCCTGAGTTATAATCTGACTAATGAGATGTCTCTGCCACAGCGTACAGCATAGTTTAACGTAAGCATGGTTATACAAGAATTTCGTATTCAAGTGCTTGATGTATTGATTGATTTTAATGTAAATGAATTTACCGAGTAAAAGTAGTTTTATACCTCTTACAATTAGCAGAACCAACGTGTGGGGCCGACGTGAAAGTTAATGCAAAGGCGGATATAAGTAAAGGAACAATATCAAAGGAAATTGGGTAAACTTTGTAATTGGGAATTGTATTGGCTTTTTTAGGAATTATGGTGTTGTTGTGATGAACCTTTTGATGAGTTATATTGAGGTAAAGATTTTGTGATGAATTTTGAACTATTGTTCAAGTTATTAGTCTACTAATCCTTTTATATTGTAATGAATTGTGATGTTTTGTATTCATTATTGTTATTATTATGTATTTTATACCTTACTATGTATTTACTCTGTAATTGTTTTAATATTGACATAACCGATACAAACTGTATAATGGTGATAAATAAAAGAAATGAAATGAAAGTATATCGATATGCGACGTTTTGGCGTGCGGTAATTTGTCGGCGGTCAATTCGATGATCAGGCAATTCAGCTACGGTCAATTCAGTGATGGTTAAAAGTATTAATTTAGCAGTAGATACTAAAGTTACTAAGATACTAAATTAAATATTAATTAGCATAGAGTTAATCTTTAAAATAAGTACGTGAAGGGTTGCGATATTTAAGATAATGAACTTTTTTTTGTTTGTAAATGTCTTGCTAAAATGCAACCAAGTCAATATTGTGCACAGATGAGTGTTTTTTGGTAACAAACTGTTTATTTGTAACATAAGTTTAATTAAATATGTTACAAATAAACAGAGGAACTACATCAAGTAAGTAAATACATACTCAATAAAATAAAATATTAATTAATAGCATGTTAAATTCCTAGAATTTTGACCCCACACCAGGAGTGAAATGTTGACTAAAAATAGAACAAGTAGTTTCAAAATTATTTACAACCCTATTTGGCCTTACAATTGGATGCTTATTAATAAGAAATTTTGCATTCTCCTTATTCGACAAAAATGTCAAGTTTAGTTTGTTTCTGCCGTTTAAAAACCCCTATCATAAATTTGTAAAAATAATGTAATTTTCCACACCTCCTTTAAAAGTCTAAAAGCGACTCCCAGAACCAAGAGTTAGGGGCTTTTGCTTAGACGCTCCGGGTTGACCAATGGGCGACATTGTTATTTGCTCTCGTTGCTTATGCAACTAATCTAGAAATCGCTGTATATTTTCTTGTGTCCCATATTATAAAATAAGTTAATTAAAAAACTAATTTTTGGAAAATTGTTTGTTCCTGTGTTCTACTTTCTAATCAGAAGTCTTTATAATTAACACCCACGACACCTGAGCTATAATTTGACTAATAAGATATCTCTGCCGGAGCATAGTTTAACATAAGTATGGTTATAGAATAATTTTGTGTGCAAGTGTTAATAGTATCAATTAATTTTAAAGCAATTCAGATTTTTCTGCATTTTTGTGTGCAAAAAAGCACAGTTCACAGTGAGAACTGGTAGCATTTGCAGTAGCAAGTGCGCGCTGATTGAGCGTATCTCATTTTTTTCTGTTTGAAGGGATGTGCGTATAATAAACCTACCAACAGAAGACGCACGTTAAAAATTCTTGGATACTGACGTACATCTTGGAATAAGATACTTGGAGCTAGTTGCTATAGTGGGTCATTTTATATATTTTTTACTTTATAGTTATTTTAAAAGCCCACTTAGCCCCTTAAGGATAGCAATGAAGTCATTTTGTGAAATACTATTGCAAAAGCCCATCCTCTATATCAAGCATGTAATTATTTATAATAAACCCATCTATATTATTAAAAAAAGGCGTGCTTATATCTAATATCCAGATTATCTGTATTGTTTATTTTCTCTTCTTATCTATTTCTTTAAGTACAATAATGTATAATAAATCTGTATGTCGTAAATACAGAAGAGAAAGCGAGACACTAACTCGTTTGTATAGTATGGTTCTTATATATAATTTCCGCCACATAACAATTACATGTAAGGCCACCCTGTAGGCAGTGTACGTATACACACACAGAATTGTCGGCAAACTCTATGGAGTCTTAAAATTAACTAGAGCACCGGTTACATTGTATTAATGTAAAATATAGTGGTGTGTCCGAGCTGTAATCATACTGAAGTAATAAAGTTGTATCGTATGTTCGCAAGGCTCATATTATCGCAGAATAATAAATAAAAGCATTTGCACACAGCTAGCTACTCTTTGTCTATATAAATACGTTTTATTGAAGTTTACCTTGCCTCTATAATAAACTAATGGATGGTTTAGTTTTCAACACAGCAAAACAAATAAAATAACAATGAAGAACATGTTTCATTAGATTAATGCAAATTTATAATAAAAACAAACGCATAATTTTCTTTACATTATTACACAAGGCAAGTAGAACTCGTTACAGTATTTTTGAAAATTTCCTTAATAAATGTAGCAACTTCCTACTAGATTCTAATAGTGAACTACACTTCTACTACACAGATCGACTACATTATTATGAAGCAATTTAACAAAATTTCCTTTGGAAATCGTGCGATGGATCTTGGGATAAGTGAAAGTGTGGTGTACAATGATGATACGATAAACGTTCTGAGGGTAGCGTAGGTCAGTAAAAGAACAAGTGCTAATTTAACATCATTTTACAAACTTCTTCATGCAAAGTGCGCGTTCCTCTCACTATAAAGTATCATCTGTAAGAGGCTAAGAGGGAAACTAATGATAACTATGCTGCCTGTTTTATTTAAGCGTGAGCTATTACCGTCGCGCCGGTCGGACGTATTGAATCCTGTAAAGTTTAATGGTTTGATGAAATGTGTTGAAATATATGCACCCAACACGTGGTTTGTTAAGAGCTTCTTGATGCGTGGACATGAAGTATATATGTTAAAGAGGCAGACCATTAATATTGAAGGTGTTCTGTAGTATGTCTAGTATTTCATTGTTAATGTTGTATGAATAGATATAAATCTAAACGCTGAACAGAATGTTTCTTATTATAGGGAAGAACGGTTATCTAAAATATAGAGAGGCTGTATGATACTTTTAACTGTAAGAAACGGAAGTTATTCATTTTTATATTAATTAAGATTTGCTTAAATATATTTAATTAAACTGTGTTGATGTGCATGTTTCAAAGAATGATATAATATAACGACTCCTATTGCTGGCATTTATTTTTCATAAACAATATTTTTACTAATATAAATTTTCTTCATACTTTTGAGTACTTTAAAATGAAGTTAGTTAAACTTTAGTAACAAAATTATTTAATAAAAGAACATGTCTTATAACGGTTTCTGTTGCCCACAATACGCACTCTAGATCTGTTTTGGTTTTGTATTTACCGCGCTAATAGTTCCAGAACAATACAGCGAGCGTGAACACTAACTTCACTATAGTACGTCATTTTGATTTTAAATCCCATTCCCATCATCTTTTACTGTCTCTTTACTTACATCTTACATTTCTTACATCTCTTAGTATTATAACGTTTTTAGGTCTTGGGTAGAAGGGCTACGTTATATTTATTAAGTTAATTAAAACTTATAATTTCTAGGACTATTTATTCCCGCAAACGAATGTATGTGTACAAATTAAAGAACATACTCCGATACAGCTGTTTCAAGCTTATTTGCTATCATCAGTCGAGGATAATCTTCTCCAATTTGCACACACCATCCAGGGCTTTATATAAACCCCAGAAATATCAATGCTGACATCTGTGAAAAACCACGCGCACAATATTAACTAAATAATTTATTATAAAACATTCTTTTATGGAAACTATATACCCCTTTAGCGTCAAAACAAGCTCTAGATGAAAGTTTTTCTAACAATTTGAACCAGAGCTTTGAATTGTTTTTGTCCATCTTGTAAGCGTAAATTTTACATTTTTTATCATGTTTACAACTATGCTGTATGAATACCGTGTATCACTAAAGCGGCTATAACTTTACATATAGTTTGGCTTGCAGAAATTGTTTTTTATGACCGGTATTTCACAACAATAGAGATTATTCCAACAAAGAACTGTTATAGGCTTACTCAGCTTACTGCTTAAAGACTTAAAAGGATACTTTGAACTGTGAAATGTTATCAGATCAGTATTTAGGAAATTGTTTAAAGGTATAACTTTAATTTTTATAAATTTTTAAATCTCCATTTATCAAGACATAAAAAAGAAAGTTAAAAGGTAACAAAGATAAGAGACTCAAATAAAATATTCCTTTTTGTTTGTTATACCTATAAAATGCTGTTTGGTACGACAAGGGTATAAACGGGGTTTTTCACATTGAAATTTGTATGTCTCAGAAAAATACTATTCCTATATCAAAAGAATTAAGGGAAAGTCTAAAGTTTCAAAACAAGAAATTCCTTTCTTTGTATTTTTATTTCCTATTCATATTATTCATTTATGTAGTAGCATCTATTTTCATTTGACATAATAAAATTGTAATATAAATCCTAAAAAAATATGAATTGTTTATATTCCGTAATACTTAAATTATATTGCCCCAAAAAAGAAAGGCAAGTCCATACAATGCAATGTTGTATGCTCTTTCTAAGATAATTTAACAATAGTTGTTACTGTCGGTATTTGAGTCTAAAGATATTTTAACAAAAGGTATTACTGCCGGTACTTGAATCTCAGAGCTATAAAAACCAATTTCTGCAGGCCCGACTATACTTAAAGTTATTTTATGTCATATGATGCATTTCCGTCAAAGAAATAGAGCAGTTTGATCTTCACCCATTTTTTAAATTGCTAATCGATCATCGTCATATTTAATTTTTTGTGTCGCTTCATTTGACGTCAAATATAAGTATCCTAGGTTTGCACGGTCCCTCGACGCGATCTTACCTGAGGGCATCAAAAGAACCACGAAATCTTCGAACTTTTTTATAGTTTTTCACTTATAACTCCAAAGCGATGCTTTCCAACGAAAACCTCACTATTACAAGAATTAAAGAGCATTAAATTCTGCGTCGGATGAGTATGACACTTTAAATTCGGTCCAGTGGTATGGTTAAGATCGATTGCTGAGAAACGACAATTTTACAAAATTTCGATTTTCCGTCAGACCGGACGCCCAGAGGCTTTCCGTATAAAGAAAACTCGTTGGACTCATTCTGACTGTTAATATAAGTCAAGAAATACCTAAGCTTTGATATTATAGAGGTTACCGGATTAAATTAATGGCCTTTTTTTGTCATCCCCCATCATAGCAATTAGGATCAATCCATATGAAGTATTCATATCCGAATATGATATTCATATTCATATCATATTTCATATAGATATATCTATCATTCCGAAAAAAGATAATTTTTTGTGTGTTATCACCACTAAGTATTGGTAGATCAAAACCACTGTCATTTTATTTTTATTTTATTTGATTGAAATATGCCAGCCGTATTTGATTCGGTGCACGACGTTTCTTGCAGTTTTTTTATGTAAACGTAAAATAACGTATCATAACGAGAACTTCAAAGCCCATAAATACCAAAATAGTAAAAGTTCAGATTTAAAATATTTTACACATAAGTTAACCGTGTACATTTAAATAGAAAATCAGCTCTAAGACTTCATCTTTACCTGGATATATAAAATATGACCCCATAAAAGCGGAAATTTTTTGTAAAAACGTTAATTTTCGGGATTAAATCACACCTATAAGTAAGAGTCTTACAAAAATTATGTTTAGATTAAAAGATGTAGTTCGACATGTGAGCAATACAATTATTTTTACCGCAGGTCTCTAGGATCAACCGTTATTGAGATATCAAGATTTACGTTTACATCAAAAAACTGCAAGAAACGTTGTGCACGACGAAAGAAATATGGCTGCCATATTTCAATCAAATGGAATAAAAATAAAATGACAGTGGTTGTGATCTACCAATAGTTACAGTTTGTGTAATTAAATATTTTAGAATGATTACAAGACAGTGACGCCATTAAATAAACAATAAAAGTTATTGCAATGATTGACATCTACTAAATAAAACTGCACAGCACTTTAAAATCTTAAATAATAATAATGGATACTGGTTTCTTGTTGTGATGCAATTTTTCTTCTTGTAGTAGTCCTATGTAATTTCGATCCAGTAAGAAAGTATTTATTATATTATTATATAATAAGCAAGTTATACAGTGAAACCTTCGTTTCCTGATTCTGATGCATTATTGACATTTAGATGACTTTTAAGGTTAATATGACGTAAGAGAAGTTAAACGTAAGTTCATGTATGTACATACGTACATTGTACTACGTACATTATTTATTACTACTTGTCCACAGGTAGAAGAATGATAATTTATTTAAATTACTAATAATGACCAAGTCCAGATGAACGATACTAGTAAAATTGCAATGCGCAAAAACTAACAAATATTTAAATTGCAAGAAAACTATATTTTGTACAAGCAATTACATAATTGTCAAACTATTTCTTTACCATGTTAATTAAACGTTAGTTTCATATGAATTGAATTATGAACTTGAATTTTAGGTTATGTTTACCGGTAAATTTATACCGTATTTACCGACTATAAACCTCGATCTACGAATCATGCATCCGGTAGATGAAACGGGTATATACCGGCTAATCTCCGAACGCCGGTAGAGCACTAGGGCAACAATGTCCGAACGCTTTCGGTACATCTGTATACAGGGTGTCCCACAATGCTGTTTACACGCAATATCTCCCTTATTTGAAAAGATAAAGAAATCAATCAAAAACTATTGTGAATGACTCAAAATGGACCTTCAGAAAACATCCTTAAACGCTGGTTGCATGGCAACGTTTAAGAGATCATGCCAACTTGATTAATTTTTCAAATTGCACCCCTTGTTTTTTCACAGAAATGTATTCTTACCTACATTCTGCATACGGCAGTATGCCTTACTTAATTATCTAATGTGCATTTAGGTGTCGGAAAAAATATTTTTTATAAATTGAATTTATCTTAAACTTAAAGCAAATGCTCACAATGCCCTCCTGTGGACTCTACATGGGCTTTAAAGTGGCTCCGTACTTCCCTTGTAGACACGGCTCTAATCATATTTTTAAATAAATAATTTAGGTAGTGAATATGAAGTGTACAATTTATAAAAAATATTTTTGTCAACCCCTAAATGCACATTAGATAAATAAGTAAGACATACTACCGTATGCAGAATGAAGTGAAGAATACACTTCCGTAAAAAAACAGGGTGCAATTTGAAAAATTAATCAAGTTGGCATAATCTCTTAAACGCTGCTATACAACCATCGTTTAAGGATGTTTTCTGAACGTCCATTTTGAGTCATTCACAATAGTTTTTGCTTGATTTGTTTATCTTTTCAAATAAGGGAGATATTGCGTGTAAACAGCATTGTGGGACACCCTGTATATCCGATACAATCTTCGTAAACGCCTATGATTATTGTTTGACAAATTCACTAGCGTCTAGCCCCCGAGTATCACTCAAACTTATCTCAACGTATGCGCTTTGTGCAGTTTGTTGTCTTGACTTTAATTCGATAGAATATGTGCAAATTAATATTAAATATATTTATTAATTGTAGTTCTGTTTATGAGTGGTTAAATACATACTTACCGTTTTTTCTAATTAATGATTGTATATAGTGCGGTGATCTTAGAAGATAAAATAAAATACAATATGTCCACCGTTCCAAATATAAACATAAATTATATACGGTGGATTGAAATGAGAATACTCCACAGATATTTTTCTTTATTCCTCTCAGCTAGCTCAGGTTTGCTCAGTAAAGCATAAATTATTTGAATTACGAGACTCTTATTTACTTTTATGCCTGGAAAGGAAGAAAAACTTATTTTGTAAGCACTAAAGCTCCTGCACTCTGGACAACTGCTACTAAACTCTGAATTTAAAAGAAAAGAACGCTGGATGCTTGTATTAACATCAATTAAACACATATGTAAAATTGAAAACACATAAACTTTATTTAACGAACAAAATAAAAATTCAAATGGAAAATCAAAGTAAAAAAAATGTTATTCAAAATAATACAGTTGATAATTGAGAAACACTTCTCAGGTTTGCTCAAACGTTAGAAATAATTGTAGTGACCTGACATAGGGCCAGTACGGTCATTAGTTTGAACATACCAACACAAATGAAATTTGTTTATAAATAAAAATATTCATCAAATGAAAATAAATTTTATATAAAAGAAATTTAGCTGTTTTATTTACTTCAAATCAAATAAATTCTCAAAAGAACTTAATGAACTAAACCAAATAGTCTTATATTTGAGGATGAACTTTACAAGTTAATTATTGTTCATGAAATTAACAAGAATCATTTATTATAACCAACCTTGTATATTACGATATATTTTCTTCTTTTTAAAAGTTAACCCTTTTTATTGGTAACACTGCGATGAAACCAATCAGCTGACTTCTTGTTTATAAAATATCGATACGTAGATCGATGTCAAAAAAATAAATTCAATCAGAATTTATTTAAACAATCACTTTCACTTTCAATAATTAAATCTTCTTTTAATCCTTTAAAATATGTTCAGGTAACACTTTAATTTATTTTAACTTTGTTTCATATATGACATTTTCGTCAAAAACATATGGTTAGATATCTAACCTCAAATTAATTACAGATTTTATCCGGAGCCGGGCATAGATTCTGCCTTGTACGTTTTATCGACTGATTTTGTTACAATTTGCCCCAGCTTATATAGTTTATGCCAGAACAAAGGAAAACTATGACATTTTTCAAAACAATGAAACATCGAGTAAGCTCGTGACTAATCCCGCACAGCTGTTATTTTTTTATCACTAATCCTAATTCTGTTATTATAGAATGGTAGCCCTTGAAACGAAGATCAAAAAAGTATAATACATTCATTGTCCCAAAATGTATCGTAACGAAGATATTCAAGAAAAACGATTTACAATGTACACATCTCGTTACGATCTAATTACATATAAAGTTCAACAAATCAAGGTTCATCCTTTACAAACTAGTTACATGAATACATGACACAGGTAATACAAATAATTTCTCCATAGAAACATCTTTACAATTTACTATAAACATATTTTTTAGAGTACGAACACCAATTAATGCATATACAAGTGCCAGCTTAAATATTAAGTCAATGTTTATCAATTTATGCTCAAAATGTTCAGCATACAATGCTCTAAGCACTTACATCAAAACAATGGTGAGGAAAAACAGGATAAGAGTCTATAAGAGTCATATCAACACGAACGACAGGATTTAATACCTTCATTAATTGAAGTGATTAGAAATCTTATAAACAAATTCAAAAATTAATTGTATTGTATAAGTCACAACAAGATTGACCTAATTAATCTATTTTCAGCTAATTAGCAACATAAACCTGAGCTGGCCTCCTGGAAAATAGAAAAATTTATCTAACGCTAAACATCGTAATCTGTAAATTTTAATATGGAAATTACTTCCTCCTAACAAGTGGGAAACCGCCCCAAAGTGTAACTTGGGTTACATAAACGTATTTATGATCAAGCAATCTAACTAATTGATATCCTTTTTCTGAAAATGAAACCTATTATTATTATGCATAAAAAAGCTAGGTTATGTTTGCATGAAATCTTTAATCTTAATTTTTAATTTAAGTATAAATGAACCTAACTATGGTCCTATGTATAGCCTTTATATTAATTATGCCCATAACATAACATGCCCCTCTTTTGATTTGAATCTGATATGTGTGAAACATTTATTTTAACGTTTCCGTTCCGTCGTTGATAAAATTTTCAATACGGTGATTTGACAACACCGCAATAGATTGTACGACTTAAAAAAACAAACGCCCAAATCCAAATTAAAATTGTTTTCAAGGAAAGTCATTACCTTTAGGTTTTAATAAAAAAACCTTAGTAAACTTTAAATATTTATTAGAATGAAATAAAACGAATAAAAAAATAATTTTTATTACTACATGTTTTTACAGTGGGAAAATCGCCTTCGCTAGGTATCATTTTTATTAAGTGCTAATTGCAGGACGATGTTTTGGATATCTACGGCTTTAGGAATTAGATCCAAATCCTATAATGAAACGTATATAATGTATATAGATGAATGCGATTTTCTCACTGTAAAAGGATGAAGTAATAAAAAATAATCTTTTATTCATTATTTCATTCTAATAAATTTTTGAAGTATACTAAAGGTTTTTTTTTATTAAAACAAAAAAGCAGTGGCTATGACTTTACCTTGAAAATCCGTTAATTTAGATTTGCCGTTTGTATTTTTTAACTCGTACAATCTATATACAATCATTATTAAAAAAAAGGTAACTATGTACCTACTCC
The DNA here is from genome assembly GCA_929113105.1 of Agrypnus murinus. Lineage (NCBI taxonomy): Eukaryota > Metazoa > Arthropoda > Insecta > Coleoptera > Elateridae > Agrypnus > Agrypnus murinus. The sequence continues at coordinate 696,825 of OV816026.1, read as the reverse complement.
TGAACGGAACTATAATTAATAATATATATTTAATATTCATTTGCACATATTCTATCGGATTGAAGAGTCGAGACAACTGCACAAAACGCAAGCGTTAAGTTCAGGATGTGTGAGTGATACTCGGGGGGTAGACGCTAGTGAGAAATTCTTGCAATTGCACGCACCCACTGTGTTTGTTTAGTCTAGCCTGTGTGCGCGCGCATTCAGTATACATTCCAGATGTAATTTACTTTGTATTTGTGTTGTTATTTAGTGCTTTGTGTTATTGTACAACATTTGCAATACTATTATTTGGTTGTCTATCTGAAGTAGCTTATATTGGAATGGTAAGCGTAGCGTAAGTTATATTAGAATTTGTAATAATATAACTTTGTACCATCATGCTGAAGAGATATACATGTGACAAGTGAGAGGGAGAGTATGATCCAACAATCCTCTCTAACGACGAAAGACCGTTATATGACGCTTATTATGAAAGCAATGAAGAGGATAGAATAGAAGAAGACAAAGAGTGTCCCGACAAAGTAGATCTCCTTGCTGACGAATCAAGAGACGACAGTTCAGAAGAGGACAGCAGTGCAGGTGTTATGGAAGCCAAAAGTGGAATGATATGGTATACAATACCTCGCCGTCACAGCAAACGACGGGCGCATAATATAGTAAAATGTTAACTCAATCGCGTAGTTCTTTCTTCTGACGGAAATTCTAGACGTCATATGCGACCATACTAATGCCAAAGCACGTGAAACTTATGACAGATACAATAAAAGTCAATCCAATATAGGCCAGTAACCGGGTAATTTATTTCTGCAATCTTCTACAGAATTGATTTTCTTAATGGAAAATGTTCGGGGGTGTCCCCTGAATGTAACGGCAAGTTGGCGGGACGGAGGAGGTTGAGCGTTAGCCGCCATCTTGGAAAACACGTTTTATCAAATATCTCGTTAACCGTTAATTTTCTACAACTTTTATTCGAAACTTTTTTCTGCTTAGTGCATAGGTTTATATTTATAGCGCGTTAAACTTTTTCCAACATGGTTATTGCTAAATATATAGTTAACGGTTGATGATACATTAAAAATGGTACTAACCAGATTTGTAGAATACAAAATTTCCAATAAAATTTATTTGAAATTTTTCAGCGGTTCTCTCCACATATGCACTAGTTTACCTCTAATATAAATTCAAATGAGAGTTATTATAGAAACCAAAGTTTTTCGGAATTGTTGTTATTTATAGAATACCGCTACAGCGAGTTTTGTTATTTATTGTAAATAATATTATCAAATTAATTTAAAAGCGCATACTCGGCATTGCAGATTTTCGGAAATCTAAATTAGCAAATTTTTCAGACAACTTACTCTGTAGCGGGATTCTACATATACTTACTAAGCACTGTGGATAATCTCAGGATCATCCTACACGCCATTTCTTTTTTAGAAGTAAAATCCCAAAAATAAATGTAATCATTGAGATGTGGCGCCCTCGGCATGACTTACGCGAAAGTGTCGCTATTAGTCCCGCCTACAAGCATCCGACGATTCCCCTACAATTTTCATTTGAATACGAACACGGAGAATGATTTCAATATTCGAAGGAACCGTAAACATCTTTTACGTTGGATCTGAATCTGCCCAAGTTTGAATTATGTAAAGTTTCAAACTGTTTGAACGACATTAAAGAATATAGTTTTCAGAATTTATTTACAAACATTTAGTAATTTTATTAATTAGAGAAATAGTTGGAATTTTTAATGCTAAATTACAAAAGGAAAATAACATTTGGTCTGCGATATATTTTTTATCTTACTGCAATAAAAAATTCTAAAATAGAATGATGTTTTGTTCAGTTTTCAGAACTATTATTTTAATAAGCTAACAAAAAATAAAAAACATCAAAAATCACTAAAAAATTTATTTAAAAAATATACTTTTCTTCGGCAGTCTGTTTTGATGGTTGTAATTATTTCCTACCTTACTAAAACATTTTAATGTTTTGTTTTTAAATTTAAGTTCAATTTAAAAAACAATATAAACATTGCATATAATAAAAATAAATTTTGCTGCAGCTGAGCAGCTCAACAAACTGCAACATCCCCCGTTGAAAATACGTAAAGGCGTACCTCCCTAATCAAAGTTAATGAGATACACCTTTACGTATTTGACTAACAATTTAAAAATTGCAAATTCCGTGTCAATGGGCCATAGACATAAAGTGAAGTAAATGCTTTTACGTCTATTAGTATAAGGAAAAATATATGCTTTTTAATTAGTAAGAGTGAAATAGAAGCATTTGCTACATTTTATGCATACGACGCCGACGGTTTATCGCAAGTGTGCAGGGTGGATGTCATTGATTTGTTATAAATTGTCTGTTAGTATACACCGTGCTGGAAGGACTTAGCACATATCAGTGGCGTGCGGTGAGAATTTAGGCTAGGGAAGCAACCACGATTTTAATTATAATACACCTAGGTACAGGCGCGGATTAACGGGGAGGGAATAATCCCCACCCTATTTAGAAATAAGTTTACATAGAATAGAAACAAATAATGTTTGTTTAATTATTATTTATTAAAACAATTATTTTTCCAAAGATTTCCCCCTCAAAATACTTATCTGGATCCGCCCCTGCTAGGAACAATAAAAAACAGTGTTATAATTATTAAGCTTAAAAGTTTTTCAAAGAAACACTTTTACACTTTATATTTATGGAATTTGTTGACTATGATTCTTTATTAAAAAAAACTACTACTACGTATCAATTTTCCGGTCTTTTTTTTTAGCAAAATACCGGTACAGGTTTTAACTTTTGTTGTTAAATTTGAAAGATCTGGTTTTGATCTGCCTTTCTTAATAATTTGTAATTTCTCTCCAAAACTGTATGCGAAAAATTCCTTATTAATAATTTACAAACTGAACAAAAAATCGTCCCGATTCGGCTATATCGGAGGTACTTGAACCTTTCACCGAAGCAGTTGAATTTGCAGTCGTGACGATAATGCAATTTTAAATTTGCATATAGGCAAACTAAATAGAACTATTTGTCTTTAAAAAAATCCAACTTATAAATTAAAATAATAAAATGCGACAAAATACAGTCTCATTCGCAGATTTACATTACTTAAGTAACACTAAATCGAACAAATAACCAAATTATAATAAATAAACATTTGGGAACGAAGCACAATAAAAATAACGACCAAACAATGTTAACAGCATCCGTCTACTATAACACCCCACGCTCGCTGATTCACGCCAAGGTTAAGAAAAGAGCATTTGTAAGCAGTGCTTATATCAAGTGTATGTATCACATTTGAATCGGTATTACCTTTCCGTGCAAGTTTAATGAGCCTAATTTAAAATAATACTCTAAATAATTATACTTTTTGCTGTACAGAGTTGATATTGAGCTTTAATTTGATAAATATTTCAATTTAAATAAACGATAACCATAATTTTACAAAAGTATTTTTGTTAGCATTGTTTTTATTTTTAATAAATTCTCAAGGCAAGCATTGCTTCCATGGACCGCACGCCACTGGCACATATTTATATACTGCGGTGCTAAGTAATTTAAAAAAATATACTTCTGAATCTTCTGATATTTGTGCATTAGTGCAATAATAGTGGTATTTGAACAAAATGAGTCGTGCAAGCAAACACTGCGGAAGCAAGAAAAAGTATTTGAGTGCAAAACGCCAAAGTTTTATAAACAGAATGAAGATGTAAGTATACGTTCTGTAGTACTTTCTATTCATATAGTATGTATGTATATACAGGGTGTATTATCGGTTTTGTTACATAGGCGAATAGCATGTAAAATCACATTTCTCAAATATTGGCGTTCCTAATTATTTTAGAGAAAAAGTTACTTAGTCAAAATTGTAGATCTTATTGAATACTGTACAAACCACCCCATTTTAGCATTCTGTGTTAAATAGTTTCCAAGATATAAGTGGTTTTCTGGTATATTAGCATTGTAAATCAGAAATTCGTTAATAGTTATTATCACGTTAGATTTAAACATTAGATGTAAATGTACGAATAATTATTAGGCACAGTTTCATGGAGCAAATTCACTCATCAGGATGTTACCCACGTAGCACATAATATTGGCTAAACATTGTTTTCATATTGACCTCATATTGATTTAGTTTCATTTTTATTACAATATCTTACCAATATTGATGCAATATTCTTTTAAAAATGTTGTAAACCAAAATTATCCCAACATTGATTAACTAGTTTCAGTCGATGTTTGGGTTTATCAATGTTGGTCCTAAATGTGTTTTTGCTTGTGTGTGCACTATTGCTTCAATATACGAGGATGGTCTGAAAAGTTTCCGACTTTAACGTGAAGATGGCAGCACTCGTCAATAAAAGCTAGGGAATGTAGTTGTGCATCTTTTGACAGGTACTCACCAAAATTTCAGCCATTTTGGACGCGCAGTTGTTATTTGACAATTGTTTGAGTGAGTCGATGTGAGTGTTTTTGTGAAAATGGAAAAAATCGAGTATCGAGCTGTCATTAAATATTTGTTTTTGAAAGGCAATACGCCTACGCAAATCAAAGATGAGTTGGACTCTGTGTATGGGGACTCTGCGCCATCATTTACCATAGTGGAATTTTGGGCAGCTGAATTTAAACGTGGCCGTACCAGCTTGGGAGACACTATGCATGGAAGAAATAGATTTTTATAAAATCTTATTAGCCATAACAACAGTTGTCAAATTATTCTAAAGAATTTCTACAGCTTTGTCATTCAATTATTACCTTTATTGATTGATAGGTAGCATCATTCTGATGAGTGATTTTTCTACATAAAACTGTGCTTAATAATAATTCTTGCATTTACACCTAATGTCTAAACCTAACTAGTGATCATTGCCGTCATCAAACTTCTGATCTGCAATGCTAATTCCCTATACCTGAAAATCACTTATATTTTGGAAACTATTTAACACAGAATGCTCAAGTGGTGGTGTTTTAAGGAGTATTCGATAAGATTTATAACTTTACTGCAATAACTTTTCTTCTACAATAATTAGGGGAGCCAATATTTGAGAAATTGTGTTTTTGCATGCTATTCGTCTATGTAACAAAACTGATAATATACCCTGTATATATGATACCATTAGAAGTATTAATGCACGTAGAGATATACAAGAAAGGGTAATAATCATGGAATATCGATCAATAGAGAAGAAGGAAAAAGTTAGTTCCAGTCGTCTACACGTGCTTCGCACTTATTAGTGCTCATCAGGACGGCATAGCAGATAGAATGAAATAAGCAACAAACTCAAAAATGTATATAACACAAGGCTTCACAGATGGCAGCCAACTGCCGATTCTCAAATGTGCGGATGGTAGCTTGCCACCAGCTAGCTGGATTCGGAGATGAGAGTATGAAGATCAAGCTATGGCTGTGCAGTTTCAATCTTGTGATCCGAAGAAACCGCCTCGAGCCGCTTGGTTTAAGGGATATTAATGCTGTAACGAAGTTACTTAATTTTATGTTAAACAAAGTTATTAATTTATTAGAACATTTCGTAATAATAATTATTATTAAAGAATATTATTTAATTTTGAAGTTTTCTATATTTACGCGCGACCTTGCCGTGAATCGAGTCCGGCTACACCGGTTCCCCCACCGTTGATCCCCCACTGTCTAGCCGCCCGCCGAGCGTGACGCGCGCACTCTTGTCGCCTATAAAAGGCGCGGTCGCGTTGCGATTAGGGCAGTTGGTAGTTCGCAACTACAAATACAACTCCAGTCTCATCATCAAAGTGAAGTGTCTAGTGTGCAGCAACGGGACCGACCGAGAATACACAGGTGAACTTAGCTTTAGTGTATTCACCGCTTTCCGCTACACCAGCCCGCTCTCCTTTATTGACTTCCGTCTCCCTCTTTCCGTTTCTTCAGCCGCACTACCGAGCTTGTCCGTGGTGCTGGTTCTCTTCTCTCCCTCTTTCCGTTCTTTTCTTCTGCCGCACTACCGAGCTTGACCGTGGTGCTGGTTCTCTCTCTCTCTCTTCCTTCCTTTTCTCTCTGCCGCACTACCGAGCTTGACCGTGGTGCTGGTTCTTTCTCTCTCTTTTTCTCTTCTTTCCTTTTCTTCTGCCGCACTACTGCGCTTGACCGTGGTGCTGGTTTTTTCTCTCTTTCTCTCTTTTTCTTCTCTCTGCCGCACTACCGAGCTTGACCGTGGTGCCGGTTCCTTTTCTCTCTCCTGCCGCACCACCGAGTTGGACCGTGGTGCAGGTCCCCTCCTCCCTCATACCGCCCCGTCACCCCATCTAATTACCCTAACCCCGGTATCCTGCTACCCCTATCCTTCCTGCTGGTTTGGCTGGGTTTATCCGAGTAGACCGAGGGGTAGTTTTGGTAGTTCGGTTGCTTGCTTGGCTTTTGCTTGCCTGCTTCAAATATTTTTGTACACCCTTGCAAGACCTCTGGTGTACCGTATCTCCACTGTAAGTTACCTTGGCTCCGATAAGGTCAAAGGGTACCCTATTGGGTTTGACAGAGAGTAAACTCTATAAAATCTGGCGCCCGAGAAAATTAGTACCTTATAGGACGGACGGACATAGCAGGAGTCCGGCCTCTCCGAACATCAGTTACCGAAGAGCGTCGCAAATTTGGCGCACGAACAGGGACCGTTTAAGGGAGCAGGGACCGTTCAAGGGTCCAGGGACCGTTCAAGAGTTCAAGGACCGTTCAAGAGTTCAAGGACCGTTCAAGAGTTTGGAAACACAACGGAAAAGCCACATTTCGAAGGCTCTGAGACTATTACACATTATCAAGTCAAGAGTAAGCAACATGTCGGACGAAGAAGGACAAAAAACCGACCCCGAAGAAGAATCTGATGGACAGAGTTTTATGGATGTGCGAGTGAGTTGGATCTACAAGCTGAAGAAACAACAGTTAGTAGAGGAACTAGGTAAATTTGAGCTAGACCCCAACGGGCCTGTAGAAGAACTAAGACGACGGCTCGTTAAATTTCTTCGTGAAGGACAACGTACTCCGAGAATAGAAAAAAGTACCGATATGTTTCTCCCGATAGAAACATCCGATAATAGTACGTTGACAACGTCGTTAACGGACAGCCGGCCTTACATGGCACCGTTTTTACAAAATATACCGAGTTACCATAAATTTCCGGCAACACTTGCAACGGGTTCAATTTCTTCAGTGCCATTCATGGGCTATAGTCAGAACCAGTACGCCACAATGGCGTCGTATCCACAGTATTCTACCGTGATAAATCCGCCTCTTACCACCACACTCCCTCAAATGGTAGGGAATAAACCCCCTGTCAGCTATAATAGTACGGAAAAAGTACAACAACCATGCACAGCAGTGGAAACTATTAGCACTAGGGAATGGAACGTTAGATTCAATGGTAATACTGATCCTGTAGCTTTCCTGGAACGGTTGGAAGAAATTAGTCTGAGATATAATATCTCTAAGGATAGATTATTACCAATACTGCCAGAACTATTGACTGATACTGCCCTATATTGGTATCGAAATACCTGCAAGAACTGGAACAACTGGATAGATTTCGTAAGAAGCTTTCAAGACTTTTATCTAACACCGGACTACCATATCAATCTGGAATTCGGGATCAGCCAACGTCTGCAAGGTAATGCAGAAACCGCTGTAGACTATATTATAGACCTCCAGGCCCTGGTTAGAAGGCATGGAAAAATGAGTGAAGCTCAGGAATTGTACTGGCTTTACCGAAACCTTCTACCCGAATACAAATTACATGTCAGACGATCGGACTGCACCAGTGTCACTGCTCTCATAAAGGCCGTCAAAGAATATGAGACTTTACGAGAGGAGGAAAAAAGAACTCGAAGGAGCAATAAATCCTGTCAAGATATGCGGCAAACTACGCAGGTGGTAGAACCAAGACCGCAAACGAATCTAGCCCCAAGAAGGGAAAGCCCAAACATCACTGCAACTAAAGAGCCCGGACCGTTATGCTGGAGATGTGGCCAGACCGGACATTTCCGGCAGAGCTGCCGAAATAAACCAATACTATTCTGTTCAAGATGTGGCAGAAAGGTCATAATGACTAAAGACTGTCGGTGTAGAGGGTCGGAAAACTAAAGCAGAGCTGTTCAAATCGGAGGCCTGATCAGCTCTCCTCTACTATCGCCGCCTCCAACTTAACTGAAAACAGACCGTTCATACCTGTAAAATTAGAGGGATCAGAATTTACTGCATTACTGGATACTGGCTCCGCCATTTCCTTCATTGGTCCGAAAATAGCCGAGTTTTGCAAGCATAAACAAGTGCCCAGTCAAAATACCGAGTATCGCAGTGCGACTGTTATTAATGGGACCGCAGTTCCTATTACTAAGGCATACACCTTGAAACTAAGCATATGAGTTCAAGAGGTTACTCATGTGTTTCAGCACATACCTGATTTGATGTATGACGTCCTGCTGGGAATGGATATACTAAGAAATTTCGATTTACACATAAACCTTAGGACGGGTAATGTCTTCCATAGAAATAGTTTAGTTTCCGCTCCAAGAATGAAAAGTGTAGCATCAATAGACACTTTAATTCTACCTGAAGCAGGAGCTATTGAAGCAAGCGAGTGTGCCTGGTATAAGAAGAAGTTAACTGAAGTAGGAGAAAACCCCGACCAATTTCCTGATTACTGCATTAAAGAAGATAAATTATACCACCACTTTCATAATTACAACCTTAAGGATGACGATTTTGGAGAACCTTGGAAATTATGTATTCCAAAACCGCTACGCTTACAAGTTCTAAAGGAAAACCATGATAACCCAACCGCTGGTCATATGGGTATAACAAAAACAGTTGCTAGGATAGCCAATCTTTATTATTGGCCAGGAATGTTCCGAGATATATCTAACTACGTTCGAAAATGTCTTCAATGTCAGAAATATAAAATTTCTCAACAACAGACACCAGGTAAGATGCAACCTTCGCCAACAAGATATCCCTGGGAAACCGTTAGTACCGACTTGGTCGGACCGTTACCGCGTTCCAAAAAGAGAAATTGTTACCTGCTGGTATTTCAAGACAGATTTACCAAGTGGATTCAATGTCGAGGGATTCGACGAGCTCCAGCAGCCGTAGTCACACAAGCATTGTTTGAGGACGTAATCGCACGATTTGGAACACCCAAAGTCGTTATAACAGACAACGAAACGCAATTCGTTAGTCGTACCTTCCGTGGGTTATTAAAAGATTTTGGAATAATCCACAAGTGCACTCCGCCATACACGCCTCAGTCCAACCCAGTAGAGCGGGCCAACAAAACACTGAAAACTGTGATCGCTCAGTTTTGCGAGGAGGACCAAAGGGGATGGGATCAACATTTAGCGGATCTTATGATCGCGTTAAATAGCTCACAAAACGAGTCAACAGGCTTCACACCAGCATTTCTAAATTTTGGACGGGAAATGGAGCTTCCTAACACAGTGCGCCGCCAAGAGGAAAAACCCGAAATAGATCTCAACCGTACGACGGGTATAACGGATCACTGTAACCGCCTAAATAAAATGAACGATATTTTCCGTATAGTCCGTATAAATCTCAGCCGAGCCTTTGAGAAACAAAGACAGTAGTTAGGCAACACCGATTCTAGCTCAAAATCCCATGTTATTTTAAAGGGGCCTCAAAGTTAGCGAAAAACACCACAAATCCAAGATGGCGACCGCGCCTACTGCTTCTGATTGGCTACCCCCACTCCTGTAGCTCCTCCCCTTGCTTCTGATTGGTCGCCGCCATCTTGGATTTCCCCGCCTACTGCTCTCTGATTGGACGTGCGCCATTTTGGAACTTTGGGCGCCATTTTGACCACGCCTGCCCGCCAATACGGGAATCTGTATTATCGGCAATCTGTGTGCTACCAATAGAGGGCGTAATGCTACAATTAATGTGTATTGCTAAGAGAGGGCGTCATGAAGAAATCTGTATGACCGGCAATCTGTGTACTACTACTAGGGGGCGCGTCATGAAGAAATCTGTATTATCGATGTACTGGGTGATAGAGGACGTGATCGAGGATTATCATTTTATATATTAATAAATTTCACGGATTTCTCAAATAATTATCGTCGTCCTTAATAAGATAATTACATATAGTAATAATTAATTCAGCATTAAAAATTTGAAATTCAGCTTTAAACGCAAATCGCTGCGGACCTGCGCAATATAAACGAACCGCCAGTTTTCTATCTATCTCTACCATTATATAAATTTCTAATATAATATTTACATCAAGAGAGAGAGAGATTGATTGATAATATAGCTGATATAGCTGCATTTTTCTCTTCTCTCACAACCGCGATCAATGAAACATTTCCAGTGCGTATTTCTTGGTATCCCTTACAACCCTAATATAATTTTACATACAGTGGCATTTTAAAAATTTGTGTCATTTGAAGTCGACATCTTAGATTTCCCACTCTTCTTGAATTTTAGCTCTGGGGGCTTGGATCGACCATCTTTTATCCCTTTCACTAGACGGAAACTCTCTCTCCTTCTCGCTGTCCTACGTACCTTGCTATCTCTCTCAACGATTAAATCTGTATTATCGCCTAACATTTTCCGGATATTTGCTAATAGATGTAGCGTTAGTATGAATGCCTCGTAGACACGCCCATTCGTGATCTGATTGATCGATAGCGTTTATCCATACCCAGATGGTCGGTCTGTCATCTTGAAACACGCTCTGAATGGTTCGGCCATCTTTCTCCCTACCATAGACGATCATCTTGAAACCCCTACCCCTAGCGTTTAATGTCTTGCGTACCTAGCTATCTCTCGCTACCTACAAGTTCTGCCGCCTTTCTCTCTCTCTCACGCACACACCCCTGTACTCTTTCTACCTTTTCTAGTAGAAGAAATAATAATGCCATATAGGAATTATGTTTCTACTTTTCGTGTACCCTCTCTCGCGGATAACGATCTACCCTTTTATATAGTCGTCCTTCTCCCTTAATCTTTGCTAGTAAATGAGACATCACCCGCCCTAGAATTTTATATTTCACGGATGACTAACCACCACGTGATCAAGACCGTTGTATTCTAATGAAGCTTTCTACCCCAAAGAGATCATGAAATTTAAAATAAAACCGACAATCCTTGATACCACTGCGAGGCTTGCAAGCTCGTCTAACCGTCATATCTATGTCAGTAACTACCCTACGTGAAGGGCTTTCTTCGGATCTCAATGTTAAGAAAATTACGTTAAGACTCTTGATTCACGTTCAGGGATCGGCCTGGATTCTAACACTAATATGTATCAACTAATCTTGAATTAACTATTTAAAAAAGAGAGAAAAACTAGTTCTAATGCAGAAAAATAACTTACCAGCTCCAACAGATATCACTTCAAATTAAAACACCTCACACCAAAGAAGTAATATTACAACACTAATCATCTTTCAACTGAAAACACGACTATACTGTAGAAGGTACCGCGTTAAACTGAACTCAAATATATGAAACTCGACGACGACAAAAAAAAGGGAAACACCCTGAGGCATTATACATTCTTTTAAAAAAGGCACGCTCCGACCTTCAAATCACTAGAAATTTGCGGTTTTTTATACCTGCTTCAAACTTAAAACAGGTTTGAATGGTTCTTTTCTGTAAAAATTCTCTCCCTTTTTTTCATCATCAATATATAATCTTTTCAATCTTCCTTAAAGACGTGTGGACTTGTCGAGATAATTATCAGATTAAAATGCAGCACTATACCCCAAAAAGGTCGGTTTGGCTACCTGGATAGCAGACAGTTGAAGTATAAACCTAGACATCATCATCATCACTTATAATAATAATTACACCAAACCGAAGGTCGATCTCTTGTGATATTCAGTGTAAACAGACACTTTTTTAAATTTAAAACCAGTTATTATTAATCTTTCAAGCCACTGTTATATACCACACGCATACAACGTATCGAAAGCGACTGACGTGAAAAAATATTATTTCAAATATTTAGCTCTCTCTACGAGACAAAAGGGAAACATTTCATTGGTCGCTTAAAATATAATGCCTTAGGCTATATACATTCCTTTAGACATTTCGAGGGTGAAAATCAAGATTCTACTTGTCCGTTGCCGTCGTCGCTAGAAATATGCGGTTTTATCAGCTGAGGGATCTCTCTGCCTGCCCCGAACCCAAAACCAGGTATAATTGTTTTACCCTTTTTCTTAATTTGGTTTTTTCTGTAAAAAATATTATCTTTTTATAAAGATAAAAATATTACATTTAATTTATATTAAAAATCAACATCAAATGACGTCAAATTGCTTTGCAAAACTGCCAGCTGACATCATTTGTATCATTTAAGTCAGGTATATATATATTTTAAAAAAGCTATTATTATTATTTTTACATGTAGATTTTACTGTAATACACTATAAACGTTATCTTTCATGAATTTTAATTCGTTATTAATAAAAATTATATCAATTATCTTAAATTATTATTGGTAGAACATTAGGAAATTACTTTTATCAATAAAATTCCGTAGTTACTAAGTCGACTCATGTCATGTAACAGCGTGAAGTTAGCAGTGTTAATTCACATGTCGTTCTACTTTGTTTCTAGTAAGATATGACCCCTCGGAACAAAAGGGTGTCGTTAGCTTTTATATCCTTCTAAAGCTGCAAGAATGAACACGCTTGTGTAGATTAACTATTGATAAGCATTTAATTTATTACAAGCAGCCCGAGCAAAGAAACTCGTTAACGAACAAAAGAACACCTGCGCTGTCAATGTAACACTTATCTATGTGGCCGATCTTCTAAACAAAGGGTTGACTGTCGTCGTAAAAACTATTTTATAATTTACTACAACATTAAAAAAATTTTAAATTCAACTTTTAGATGTAACTATTGTAAAGCATTTAATTTATTACACGCAGTCCCGAGCAAAGAAACTCGTTAACGATCAAAAGAACACCTGCGCTGTCAATGTAACACTTATCTATGTGGCCGATCTTCTAAACAAAGGGTTGACTGTCGTCGTAAAAACTATTTTATAATTTACTACAACATTAAAAAATTTTAAATTCAACTTTTAGATGTAACTATTGATAAGCATTTAATTTATTACACACAGCCCCGAGCAAAGAAACTCGTTAACGATCAAAAGAACACCTACGCTGTCAATGTAACACTTTATCTAAGTGGCCGATCTATCCAAACGGATTGTTTACAATAACTTTAAATCATGCTTGTATGTGATCTAAACAAGGGGTTGACCGTCGACGTTGTCGTAAACAACTCTTTTATAATTTACTCCAAACATTAAAAAAAATTCAACGTAAATACGTCTTATATCTTCATACCATCAATCAAATTCTAACCCTCGTCCGGCTACCTGCTACTTCTATTGTTCCATATACCTATTCACTGTTTTTTTAAACATAAAAGCAACCTCATAATATGGCATAAACGCTTGAAGGTTTTTATTTAATTAGAACAAATCCCTTCGTACGATACAGTGTTAGAACATTAAAAGTATTTTTGTCATACTTTAAACATTTTTTATTAAAAATATACCTATTTAAAGAAATAGTTTTTTCGATTTATCATAATCACATTTAACAGAAAAGTTTCAATGGATTATAATATTGATATACTGTAATAACAAAATAATCAAACATTTCATCACTCTTTGTATTATTAAGTACCTGTAAATCTCGCACGTTGACGGGTCTGTTTTCTAAAGCAATTTCCAGGTAAAAATCCCTTTCTGTCTCTTAAAGCATTTAAAAGAATACACTTTAAATTTTTATAGAATTTTCTTTAAATAAAAGCACACAATTAAATCAAACCCTCAACTGTTTGCTACGTTCATTTATGAGTTGAAAGTTATAAACACACCCTTAAAAGGGAATCATATCGAATTTTGACAACAACCTGCCTATGGCCTAATAAAAATAATATAATATTACCATTGCATTCTCTGTTCGCACAATACGTTGAAATTTATCACCTACCTGCCGAACCCTTATTTTTAAAGGATTGATTGTTCAAAGTTGAAACGAGCGCTCTAGTCTATTGTACAATTGCTGACTAGGGTCATGTATCGATAATTCTTTAATAAATACTTGTTAGTTTTCCTATTCTAAGTTGTTAATATAATTAATTTAACCCTATGTTTTGTCTTATTATTATTATTCCTGGGTAGACAGTTTAATAAATATTCAAGTAACTGTCTTAAAATTGCATGATATCCTCATTTCGTCTAATTAACATATGCCTGCAGGTTATTAACCCTTTTACAAATAGGTTTACCAGAGCGCCATTTTAAAATGTATATACAAACTAAAAGACGGACGGTGTTATGCATTGAGCGTAATACAATTTAATTTAACCCTATGTTTTGTCTTATTATTATTATTCCAGTGTAGGCAGTTTAATAAATATTCAAGTAACTGTCTTAAAATTGCATGATGAAAATGTTAACGACACTACTACGTCCTAATTTAACCCTATGTTTTGTCTTATTATTATTATTCCAGTGTAGGCAGTTTAATAAATATTCAAGTAACTGTCTTAAAATTGCATGATGAAAATGTTAACGACACTACTACGTCAAGACATACTTGAATGTTCTGTTAGCAAAAGGCGATATCGAATGTAACCTTTATTTAATACAAAGGGAATTATTGTCACGTATATGTATCATGGTTGCATAAAGTCCTATTGACAGGGTCATAACTCATTAGTTACACCTGCGTTCAATAAAAAAACGATATGACAGTTGAATGAATTATAACCCCAGAGGGTTAGAGTGGTACACCGTTTTTATTCTAAGAGATAAATCTAGAAGGTATGTCAACTCTGCCACAGAAAATAACATTTCAAATTGATTTATGATCCGCACGTGTTCATCGGAGCGCTCGCTTTGTTCCTTTGTCAAGCGGACAAGTTGAATCGAGTTTTTTATTTTATAGTCTTGCATAATATTGCGCAAGTCTTACATATTATTGCGCAATACAACTCGAACCTATAAAGCCATCCTCGGGAGCAGACCGTCACTTGCTTGCGATTACTCGAGGCATCAACACATGTATGTTTTTATGCGTACTGTTAATTATTACGTTTGTGTTTGAAGTGTGAGTGAAATCGGAAATCTCGTCCTCGCATGATTTTTTCACGACAATATAACATAGTCGGTTTAAAATAATTATTTAAGTTACATTTGAACAATATATAACGTATTTTGTTTATAATAATAATAATGTTAAATTTAAATTTCAGCAGGAATATTTTTATATTTTTTAATTTTCTCTAGTTTGATTATCGATTAAAGTAGTAATTGTTTTATGCGAAGTGTGATCGTTATTAGGTGTTTATCTAAGGGGGTTGTAACATAGTTATTTAAATCATAATTTGAGGTTATGCTTTTTATTTTTAATTAAGAGAGAGTTCGTGAAATGATGCTTAAGAATATCGTTCTAAAAAAGATCTATCTGCCCCCATTAGTCGCTATGTGATTTCTTACCTGTTGTTATAATAAGGATAGTAATTGCTTTACACCTTTTCAAGCACCTTTAGCCTATTTGTTATTTTATAATAATAATATGTCAGAGGGATTTAGTAACAATTTTAAACTCTGCTTATAATATTTGTTTAAATTAGCTTGCTATTAAAAGTTTAAGATTGGCTAAAAGACTTTATTAATTTGCATTAAAATTGATCTTTATAATTAATTTATAATATTTAATAGATTGCAGTGCATTCATTTTCGAGCATTTTAAATAAAGCTGTGAGTGTTTGACGAGCCAAGACAGCCAGTCAACAAAGGTAGGAATTTATTATTAATTGTTTTATTACGTAGTTACTTTTTCTGTACCTTATTTATTTTTTATAATAATAATCTGTCAAAGGGATTTAGTAACAATTTAAACTCTATATTTGCTTAAATTAGATTGTTGTTAAAAAGTGTAATACTGATTAAAAAGGCTTTATTAATTTGCATTGAAACTGATCTTTCTTTAACTTTGTCAAAACAAATAATTTATAATATTTAATAGCTTGCATTGCATTCAGAGGTTATTGTTTATTTTGCGTCAATTTTTACCACCACGTAGCATCCAAGCTTTTTATTTTTAATTAAGGGTTAAGAGAGACAGTTCGTGAATGGTAAAAGATTTTATCTGTCCATTTGTCGCTATATGATTTCTTACCTGCTGCTGTTATATTTCAAACAATTTTAACTTATTTTGCTGTTTTATAATAATAATCTATCAAAGGGATTTAGTAACAATTTTAAACTCTATATTTGTTTAAATTAGCTTGCTATTAAACGTTTAAGATTGGCTAAAAGACTTTATTAATTTGCATTAAAATTGATCTTTATAATTAATTTATAATATTTAATAGCTTGCAGTGCATTTAAACTTTAATAATAATTAGTCAATGTTTATTTAAATTAACAACATATAATCTTTGTTGTTTTAGCCGTTGTTAAGTGTGCAAGTGAGATATTTTTGCTATTGTTGTTGTTACTGCTGTACAAAATGTCTTCTCTCTACGAAATTATCGATGAGAACGTGTCCACCATCAAGAAATTTGGCACCCTGAAACATCGACTGGTGTTTAAAGTAAACGACGCGCCAGTCGGTGAAGATCATTTGGACTTTTTTAAATCGGCCATCAACGAAATCTTGAGGGAAGTGTTAAGTCGAGCACGACCAAATGATAAAGTAGGGGCCACATTTGAGTTTGATAGTTTCAAACAAAAACTTCCCGGCTACATGAGCCTCAGGCGCTCTGATGAAATCACCTTCAGCGATGTCTGGGGCATTATAGAGTCCATTTTACAGAGCGATCCTGAAGCCCTGAGTTCGGACACCTTAAGACTAATAGCTACAATAGTAACACCACCTGCCGGACAAGGTCGCTGTCGTAACCGTACGTACAACACCTTTGCCGAAGAGTGTAGTCGTCGCAGAGGGATTGTCACGATTAACAACACCACCAGTGACAATCTATGCCTACCCAGGGCTTTGGTCGTAGGCAGTGCTCACGCTGATAGCAGTACTATAGCGCGTTTAACACTTAACTACTAGGCAGTATAGGTAGTTACAATAATAAACTTAAGCTAAATAACACTACGGAGCTTGCGACGGCAACTCTTGGAACCTGTTAACAGAAAGAAAAAAACAGAAAAGTGTTCAAATTTTTAAAGTCAACAGGTAAAAGGTTTTCAAAAGATGCCCTCGCGTAGCATTTGAAATCAGTTTATTGTTGGCTTAACATTAAATGGTAACTAATCTAAAAAATGTGCAGGCTTTAGCCTATCTAAAGAGATAGGGCCAGTGTGATTTTCTAAAGTGGCGTATTTAACTGTCCGTTCTAACACTTTATAGGGGCCTAAATAACTGTCTTTCATACCCAAGGTGTGCGTGTCATTACGAACGTATACGTGTGTGCAGTTGGTCAAGTCGCTGGGGACGAAGGACTGACTGGAATACGTTTTTGTAAAAAAATACTTCTGCTTCCTCATACGACGTTTGAGATTGGCTATGAAATTAGGAAGGTTCATGTCGTTAGCCAGTTGTTCTTTTTCGAAGAAATCACCAGGTAGTCGTAAAGGGGTACCATACAGGATTTCTGCAGGAGAAACATTAACTTGTGATTTCAGGGTTGCACGTAAGCTCAAGAGAATCCAAGGGAGATTCGTTAACCAGGAGGAAGTTCCTGTGGTTTGAATGGATTGCTTGAGTGTCCGATTAAAACGTTCGATAACGCCCTGACTAATCGGATGGAAGGCCGTGCATTTGACGTCTTTAATTCCTAACATGGCCATGAAGATGATCCATGCATTAGAAAGGAAAATTCTTGCATTGTCCGTGGTGAGATACTTGGGAATTCCAAAGCGGGACATCCACGGGTCGACAAATGCAGTGATTACTGACTCCACGGAAGAATCCTTCAGAGGAATGGCTTCCGGCCACCGATTGTAGCGGTCAATAATGGTAAGGAGGAATTTATAACCTCCCGAAGAAGGAAGGTGTACTAGGTCGAGATGGACCTTAGTAAAACGTTCATCTGGTTCCACAATAGATTGTAATACTCCAGCTATAGTGGAAGACGAACTGTCTGCAGCTATACTGATAGGGTTATTAATTCGCGGATGTACCAATAAACTAGCGGTAATCAAAGCATTCTTCGCGTGCCTAAAGGCTTCTATTTGCTCATGATTTAACTGGACCGGCTTTGGCGAAGCTTTACCAGGAATAACTATAGAGGTTAACGGTGCCAGAATTTTCGCACAGTTTGGTACAAATTTATGGTAATACGAAATTAAACCAATGAAATTTCGGAGTGCTTTCTGACTTGAAGGCAATGGGTAATCAATTATAGCTTGGACTTTGGAAGCCATTGGTCTGATACCGCGTGTATTAACGTGATGTCCTAAAAAATCGAGCTCATTGACTCCAAAGAGACAATTTGGTAGGTTTATAATTAGGCCATTGTCTCTTAATCGGGAAAACACTTGATGTAAATGTTCAATATGTTGCTGCGAATCAGCACTAAAGACTAATATATCATCTAGATAAGAAAAACAAAATGGGAGCCCTGATAACACAGTGTCCATGAAACGACTCCAAGTGCTGGCTGCATTCCGTAGTCCGAAACACATCCGTTTGAACTCAAAGAGTCCCAGAGGTGTGATAATAGTAGTCTTGTGAATGTCCTCTGCCGCTATTGGTATTGCGAAGTAGGCCTTTTTGAGGTCTAGCTTCGAGAATATGGTTGCACCAGCAAGTTTTCTTGTAAAGTCCGTTAAAAAAGGAATTGGATAACAGTCTGGTACTGTCACTGCATTAAGTTTTCTATAATCGCCAACCAAGCGATAACTGTCTGTTGGGGCGATGCGGGCTGAGATGTCTTGGTCGTCACCAGGAGGTAGTGCCTCTGCTGCGCCTACTGCAAGCTTTCCGACGATGTGAATTGGCGTGGCGTAGCTAGATGATGACCGCTGTACTACATCAGCGTCCAAGAGCTCATTAAGATGATCTTCTAGAAAAGAAAGATGATTAGGGTTCAGTTTGCGACAGCGTGCTTTAACTGGAGGTCCGGTCGTGTCAATGTGATGGACTACAGTATGTTTTACTGGTTGATGGTAGTCGTAGTACGTAAAAGTTCTGGGAAGTGTGTGTTTAGCATCTTGCTATAAATATCAATATTGCTAGACATGTTGTTAACAGTACCTGAAGAGTGTACGTTAATGTTTGAAGGTAAGGGAAGAAGAGGGGAAGAAATCGCAGGAGTAACGATTGACTCGGAAGGAGGAATCAAAACATTAGCCTGTGCGGAAAATATCTTTCGTTTAGTACCAGTCTTAACTTGGTGGATCGTTGAACCTCGACTGCTAATTCGGACGGGCTGAACATCTGCTGTGCAAATGACCCGTTGAGAAGAGCAGTCAGTCTTAACTGGGGGGGGGGCGGGCTGGACATCTGCCGTGCAAATGACCCGCTGAGAAGAGCAGTTAGTGGGAGGATTCACTGTTGGAGCTGGAAATTGACAACCTTGGCTGCAGTTTCGGGCGAGCTTGACATCTGCCGTGCAAATGACTCGTCGAGAAAAACAGTCAATAGTTAGGTTGTGCCGCTGTAAAAAATCCAGGCCTAGAATGGCTGTAGATATGTCAGCAACATAAAATTTCCAGGTGCATGGCGGTAGGCCAGGAATTGGGAAATGTAACCTCAAAGTTACAATACCTGTCACAGGAATTGACGTGTCGTTCACGGCCAAAAATGAAATGCTGGCAGGCGTGATTTTTTGATTACAGGAAACTGCAACGTTGGTGGGTAAAATAGAGTAATCTGCACCACTGTCAACCACAAAATCAATTTTGTAGGTTAAGTCCTGTAAAAATATTAAATTAGAAGTTGGAGGGATTGAATTAACCCTGCATGGCCCTCCCTGGAGGCCAGGAGAGTGCGAAGTCAGTTTTTTTGTTTGGTATGAACAATTTCCCGTACAATTACGTGCATTATTTTGAAAGCGTTTGTGAAAATAACACTGTTGTAATTGGGAATTAGTATTGCCCGAAGGCATGGAACGGCCTTTATTGAAATGCTGAGGAATTTGGGGTTTCGGAAAGAATGTGGTAGTTACAGGGAATTGCCGTTTGTGCATAGTAGAAAGCTCATTGGAAATGATTGTAAGATTGGTCGTTAAACTGTCTAGTTTTGCTTCTAATGCAGTAGTAGTTAAAGGTTGTGGTGCCTTTTGCATAGAATAAATTAAATCTAATTTTTCTACAAAGGATATTAATGGTAAGTCATTGAAATTTAAGGACTGAATTTTAAGTTCTGGCGGTAGTTTAGCTATTAAAAAGTCTTTGGTCAATTCTTCAGTTAGATCAAGATCGATAGCTAACTTCTGAATGTTAAAAAGCAATTCTTTGACACTACCAGAGAATTGAAGAGTCTCCAAAAGATTATTAATGCGAGATTCTCGTGGACCCAGAATCGATTTTATTACTGCCCGTTTCAAGGTAGTATATGGTTGTTGCCTTGGGGTTTTAATGATTAGGTTGCGATGAGCTCCTAAAACGTCAAAAGGTAAGTTTAGAGTTGATCAGCATACGAGTAAAGTATCTTTCTACCAAAATAAAATACAGGTCGATATCGTTACTCGTAAAAACTGGAAATGGAACTTTGACAGTCGCCATTTGAAATATTAAATAAGTAAATAAATGATTTGAACTTATCGGATCAGAAAGAGCACTAGTTCCGGTTCCAATGGTCACCTTCAGCCAGCCACGACAAGTCACTTGAGCGATGCAGTAGCAGGATCTTCCGACGACAGAAGTAGCAGCTGATGACAGATGACACAGAGATAACTAGATGTGGTTCACCTGGAGAATTCAATGCAGCAGGTAAAGACCAATACTGCCAAATTCTTCTTCAGGAACGTGGGGTCACCATTTATAGCGCGTTTAACACTGTGGGGTGAAGTGTTAGGGCTATATTCATTAATTCTTGTAGAAGGAAATAAAACGCAGATTTACTTCTATGAATTATTTATTTGACTCTCAAAGTTTATTGATACGCGTTGCCTAGTACCATTTCGTATCTATGCAAAATTATATGAGTTGTGAGTCGTTCACAACAGTACTGATTACAAGAAGATCCGTGATAATCAGACAGTGCAAAAGATAAAGGCCGAGGAAATGATGCGGGATGCCGGAGTAGCTTTCATTCCACCGCAGCGAGCCGGGGTCAATGAATTAAGGTTGTTCCAGCAGTTCCTGGCCCCCAACTACAAGATAGTTGTGTATAGCTACGGCGCGAAAGGGCGTTCACTTATCTTTGAGGGGGTCGTTGATAATGATGCCGCAACAAAGAACATCAATCTGTTGTATCATGAGCATCATTATAACGTCATAACATCATTGACCTCAGCCTTTGCCTGCAGTTATTTCTGTGAGCACTGTCATGTACCCTACGATCATAAAAACCATCACCGTTGTGAAAAGTCCTGCGTAGGCTGCGGTAGCTCTCCGCCCTGCGCAAGAACAGCTCAGCTGATTAGGTGTCCGGACTGCAGGCGAGATTTTAGAAGTCAAGCCTGCTTTAACATCCATCAGGAGGGCAACATGTGCCGGGAAGTTAAAAAATGCGAGGGATGTTTCAAAACCATCAACATCAAGACCCGGAAGCAGGCTCACGTGTGCGGGGAGATCTATTGTAAGATCTGTCAGAGCCATAAACCCGAAAACCATTTCTGTCATATACAGCCGGCCAGGCCTAGGAACACAAAGCAAGACACCTTGTTTTTGTGTTCTTCGACCTGGAGACCCGGCAAGAGAAAGAAATTGCGCCCGGCGTCAACCTCCACGAGCCGAATCTATGTGTTTTCCAGCAAGTCTGTTCTGAGTGTTACCACGACTCGTCATCAACTGCTACCACATGTGTAAGATGTGGTTTGCGAGAACAGATCTTGCGAGGAAAATGTATAGATGGTTTTCTCGCGCACCTGCTGGAGATGCGTAAAAAATTCAAAAAAGTTGTAGCAGTTGCCCATAACGGGCAAGCTTTCGATACGCAATTCATTCTAAATTATCTGATAACCAACAACAACACCTCTTTGAAACTTGACCTCATTATGCGCGGCTCAAAAATTCTGCTGCTGCAACTAGATAATTTAAAATTTATCGACTCCCTCAACTTTTTCCCCATGGCTCTGGCTGACTTACCTAAAGCATTCGATCTACCGGCTCCCAAAGGATACTTCCCGCACCTCTTTAACACCGAGGCCAACGCCCATTACGTGGGTCCTCTTCCGAACATCAAGCTTTACAGCCCCGACACCATGAAACCTCAGGCTCGTAAAGCATTCCTAAAGTGGTACGAGGCGAACAGGGACGGGATCACGGAGTTCGACATGCAACGTGACCTGGTCGAATATTGTCGAACAGACGTCGATATTTTGAAGAGAGCCTGTATCCATTTTAGGAATCTCTTTATTGAGGAATGCGACGTTGACCCGTTCACGGAAGCCATCACCATCGCCTCTGCCTGCAATCTCATGTTCCGGAGGAAATTCCTCAAAGAAAGCACCATTGGACTGATACCAAAGGGTGGTTATAGACGCGCAGATAACCAGTCTAAGGTAGCTCTCCAATGGCTATTGCTGGAAGAACATCAAAGAGGTGTTGAGATTCAACACGCCGGCAGGCAGAGAGAAGCTATCGTGGGCGTGTTAAAGGTGGACGGGCTGTATGGTAATACCATATTTCAATTTCACGGGTGTTACTTCCACGGATGTCCCACCTGCTTCACCACCCGTCGCAACGAGCCTCTATACGACGATCCTAGCGACACCCTGGATATGAGACTCGAGAAGACCCGTGCCACAACGGAAAAGTTAAAGTCGCTAGGATACGAGGTTGTTGAGCAGTGGGAATGTCGCTTCCGTAGGCAGTTAACACCCGAATTCAGACAGCAGGTAGAGAAACATCCCTTGCTACTAAACACACCACTCATCCCGAGAGAGGCATTTTACGGCGGCCGTACAGGGGCAGCAAAATTAAAGAGGGTTGCAAAAGACGGGGAAAAGATCCGGTATGTCGACGTGTGCTCCCTTTATCCCTGGGTATGCAAGTACGCCAAATTTCCTACGGGTCACCCTAAAGTTTACGTGGGTAACGAAACTTGCCAACAGCTAATCAGGGATAAAGGGGGCATAGAACAGATCAACGGCATTGTAAAATGCACTATGCTACCACCGCAAGATCTGTATCATCCGGTCTTACCCGTCAAAATGCATCAAAAGCTGCTGTTCCCTCTATGTCGCACTTGCGCCGAAGAATTGAACCAGGCCGAATGTCAGCACGGCGTAGAGGACCGAGTCATCAACGGAACCTGGGTCTTGGACGAACTGGTAATGGCCATACGAAAGGGTTACATCGTGCAGGACATACAAGAGATCTGGTCGTACGATGTAACCCAGTACAACAAAGCGTCCAAGACCGGGGGACTGTTTTCGGGCTTCATCGACAAGTTCCTGAAGATGAAGCAGGAAGCCAGCGGTTGGCCATCTTCAATAACTGCCAACAGCGAGGATGGTATCGATGGAGCCCGGAAACAGTACGTTGATGACTACTTCGAGAACGAGGGAGTCTCCTTGGATTCATTGAAGATCGTCAAGAACCCTGGTTTGAGATCGTTGGCCAAACTGATGCTGAATTCCTTCTGGGGTAAGTTATAATAACCTTATGTAGTTTTCTTTACTTAATATTTTTGTATTCTAGGGAAATTTGGTCAGCGCGAGAACCAGGCGAAAACAGTCATAATCAGCTAGTCCAAGGAGTTTTTCGACCTGTTGTCCAGCCCAGGCGTAGAAGTTAATCATGTGCAGGAAATAAATGACGAGGTGATTGCGGTTAACTGGCAGCATAAAGAGGAAGCAGCAGATCCTCTGTCGTCAGTTAACGTGGTCATCGCGGCATTTGTCACTGCACAGGCCCGTCTTAAGCTGTATTCCTATTTGGATCAGCTAGGAGAGAGAGTATTATACTATGACACAGGTAAGTCATTGTACTATCAAACATCAACACCGGTTATATTAGAGTTAATTTTTTTTTCGTTGTTTCAGATTCCGTAATATACGTTTCGAAGCCGGGCGACTTCGAGCTACCAACAGGAAGCTTCCTAGGTGACCTCACCGACGAGCTCGAAGAGTACGGTCCCGGATCGTATATTATAGAGTTTGTGTCAGGCGGGCCGAAGAACTACGCCTACAAAGTTTATTCCCCGACCACAGGACAGATACACGTGGTCGTGAAGGTCAAGGGCATCACCCTAAATCACGCCGCGACTCAAAAAATTAACTTTGAGTCCATGCTTAGGCTGCTGGAAGGCATGGACGAAAAGATTATTGTAGAGTCCAACAACATCCGGCGTACGGCTGACCATCAGCTTGTAACGCGAGCGGAATCAAAAGTCTATAAAATAACGTTCGCGAAGAGACGGCGTATAGAGGATTTTGATTCCGTTCCGTTCGGCTATAGCAAGCGACCACGTGTATAAACATTTAAACCCTCTTGTATATATGTATGTGTGTATAGTAGTATAGTTGTATTTTTAAGTTTTGTAAAAATTTGTATAGGTAGTATTATATTTAGATCTTAAGTAGTAAAATATTATCATAATGTATATAATTATTGTACAGTTCAATCGTTGTAGTAATAGATATGTGTATAGTAGTATAGTTGTATTTTTAAGTTTTGTAAATTTTTGTATAGGTAGTATCATATCTAACTCTTAAGTAGCAAAATATTTGTATAGTAATAAGTACATGTACAGTTCAATCGTAGTAGCAGTAGTCGGGGGTTATGTTAATCACAAGAGATCGACCTTCGGCTTGATGTAATTATTATTATAAATGATGATGATGATGTCTAGGTTTATACTTTGTGTATACTATATTCGAAATTATTTAAGAATGTAATAATTAGGTAATTAGTTGTTGTAAATTATTCAATCATCTTTTGTCAGTATAGTGTAGTTATAATAATAAGTGAAGCTGACAAGAGTTATACTTTATGTACAGTAATTATTAAAAAAAAAGATGGTAAAACTTGGGGTGATTGAATGTAAATCACAAGAGGATACTCCGGGGAACATACTCATGAAATAGATCTGATAAACGCGATTTTGTTCTTTTCAATTATGTAGTAGTAGTAGTAGTAGTAGTAGTAGATCAAGACATTGTTGAAAAGAATATTTGGCATAACAAAGCGTACAAAGCATTCAATAGGACGTTTCATGAAAAATGAGTATGTCTTCATGGTTATCCGAGCAGATTTCAACCTAATAATTGTTTAGTTATTTTGATTATTGTTTAGTTGTTTAATATTTTTTTTTAGAAACATTGTCGTAGAATAAAAGATGTTCTATCATGGTTATCCGAGAACAGATAGTTGTTTAGTTATTTAATTATTGTTTTGTTGTTTAATAATGTTTTGAGAAAGATTGTCATAGAATAAAAAGATTAATGTTTTATATATGTGTATTATTACTATTCTCCCCATCCATACCACGGCATGAAAAGTGATAGCTATAACGGAGAGAGAGAGAGAATGAGGTAATTACCTACACACACCTGCCTGTGATGATGATGACCTGTCAGCGACAGGATGAAACTTGTCTGCCAGCGATGACTGCTTGTTTACCGTATGCGTGTTACTGAGCATGCGCTGGATCTAGGTAAGTATAGGTGACTATATAAAGCCGACCGTTGTTAGCGTGTAGCAGTAGACAGTACACGTGCAGCAGCAGCAATTACGATGATGGCTAGCAGTCCTAATTATTGTTATGATAACTGTGAGAGCGAACCTCTGGAAATAGGTAAGTTATTGTTGTTTATAAAACTTCAAGTTTGTATGCTAATTTGTGTCTATTTTGTTGCTGCTTGTTTAGATGAAGAAGGTTCGGATGTTGTAGATCATGCATCATCAATAGCAAGTACCGACAACGGTCAAGCGTGGAACAATGAAGACGAAGAAACAGGTAAGGTGTTTAAAACTTTTGCGTGTTTATGCTTATATTAATCGATTATTGTATTATTATTGTTTTAGCGTTCCTGTCCCACCAGCAGCAGCAGTCTCTATACTACGCTGATGACGCTGTAGCAGCATCAGCAAACTTTACCATCATAGATACACCGGTAGCAGCAGCAGCTAAACGTGAAGTACGTGTTCAACTGCTCGGGGCTGTCCAGTATCCGTTGTATGTTACGAGACCTCCCGGGGAAAAAGAAAACTACGATCATATACACAACATTCAAGTAGGACTTATTCCACCCGACGACGACCAGGGAGAATTTGCCGTGGTAGTGAAGCTCGAATGCGTGAATAGCATATGTGAGTATGGTGAAGTGGTGTTGTCGGAACGGGACTGGTTCGAGCTGTATGATATACGAGTCGAGGCAATGTTTAAAAATTTCTTTTATGGTTGCTGCTGTTGCAACAAGGACAACAGTGTACTACATCGCGATAAACATTTGAAATTCCATCTATGTGAGAATTTATACATCGAGATTATTCACAACGAGTTTTTCGGCAACAGGATGGCGATTCATGATAAACAGCGGACTATAACCTTAAAAGATTACGAGTTTCAGTCTATACTGCATTTAGCACCGTTGATCAATCATCATGCTCGAACGTTACGCCACCTGAACTTTTCGCGTTTCTACCACGCAAACATAGAGAACGTAGCAGAAGGTCAACTGAGACGCTCTGAAGATGCCTATAAAACGCTTCCGCCGACAGACTCCATCTTATTCACGACGGAGCTGTTATGCGGATACTACTCTGCTACCAGTTTAATAGACAACACAGCAGCAGCAACTGGTGATGGATTGAACTCGTTCATTTTATTAGAAATAATAAAACATTATCCGCAAAAGTTTATCGATGCCGTACGTACACGACTGCAATCATATCAGCAGCAGCAGCAGCAGCAGCAGCAGTCGGAGACGTCAACGACAACAACGTTTGCACCGTCGTATTAAGAACACCATGGCGGAAATAAACTATCTTAGAAATAGGCTGCAAAAATATTTGAACAATTTGCAAGTGTTACGCGATGATCTCAACTCATACTGTGTAATGAATAATTTGTCAAATAATATGTTACAATTATCCATTAAATATCAAAAATAAATAATATGTATAAACATTGTTGTTGTTTCATTTACTAGCACGACTAAGGGCCGATTGTACAAACCGAAGTTCAGCTGAAGCTTACCTGAGCTAAGGTTCAGCTGAACTCGAGGTTAACTTTTGGATCCGTTGTACAAAGCGTATCGAGACCGAGTTTAGCTAAACTGTAGAGTGCAACGTTTTCATATAGTTAGTAGCCATCCGCGCATGCGTATGTTATACTTTTACCCTTTTACGGTGACAGTTGACAGTCACACAAAAAAATAAAACGCACTCCATCTTTTGAAAAACGAAATCTTCTCATAAACTCTACATCATTCCATTTTAGAAATTGATTTTCACGAGGACGAAATTCTTTGTGGGCTCGCTGTCTTTCTATAACATCTACCAGTTCCAACATCTCTTCATCATCTGTATCCATAAATCCTTCCATAATTATTCTTTTTTTGCAACAGCACTTATTTGAAAATAAAACGAGACATCATCACAAAAATATTCACACATACCATAAAATGGGTACGCACATCAAAAAAGTAAGGTTAGGTACGTCAGACCCAGGGACCTTGGTTGCAGGCTTGGTTGAACCCAAGCTTAAACCGCCAAGTTTGACGGTTCAAGTTAAGCTCCCGCTCAACACTAAAACCTCCATTGTACAATCCTAGTTTGTGAAAAGCTCAAGCTTATCTTCGGTTTAAGCTAAAGCCAGGCTTAAGCACACATTGTACAATCGGCCCTAAGGGTGAAGGGGGCTGACTATATAAAAAGGTAGATCGTTGTCATCAGCGAGAGAGTACACGAATAAAGCCGAAGATTTCCGACGGCGAACATCCTAAGCTACAAATCAGAGCCGGTAAGTAGTCATACTATGAGAGAGAGAGAGAGAGAGAGAGAGAAAGAGAGCGAGAGAAAGAGTTTCAGCTTATTGAAAGGATTCAATCCCAGAGTTAGCGCTAAAATTCAAATCTGGTAAGATGGTTGCTTTAAGAATGACAGAATTAAAATGACAGATTTAAATGACAGATGCAAAAATGACAGATTAAAATTGACAGACGCATAAATGACAGCTGCAAAAATGACATACGTATAAATGACAGCAGTAAAATTGACAGATGTAAAAATGACATATGCAAAAATGACAAATTTAAAATTGACAGATTCAAAAATGACAAATTTTAAAATAGATTCAAATTTAGCGCGCACGCAAGATGCTGTGATATAAAATGGTTGCCTCTCTGTAGTAGTAGTAATACAGATTTCTTCTTCATGACACGACCCCTAGTAGTAGTACACAACGCATCGATAATACAGATCCCTTCATGACGCCCTCTCTTAGCAATACACACTAATTGTAGCATTACGCCCTCTATTGGTAGCACTCAGTTTGCCGGTAATACAGATCCCTTCATGACGCCCTCTCTTAGCAATACACACTAATTGTAGCATTACGCCCTCTATTGGCAGCACACAGATTGCCGGTAATACAGATTCCCTTAATGGTGGCGGCGGGCGTGGCCAAAATGGCGACGAGTTCCAAAATGGCCGCTCTCAGCCAATCAGAAGCAAGGGGAGGAGCTACAGGAGTGGGGGTAACCAATCATAGAGAAGGGGGAGGAGCTACAGGAGTGGGGGTAACCAATCACAGACGAGGGGAGGAGCCTGGAGGGGGAAGGGGCGGGGCTAAAAGTAGGAGGAGTGGGGGTCTGGCCAGGTGCCGCATTACCTACTATTAAAGAAGGAGGGGTGTGTAACGAAGTTACTTAATTTTATGTTAAACAAAGTTATTAATTTATTAGAACATTTCGTAATAATAATTATTATAAAGAATATTATTTAATTTTGAAGTTTTTTATATTTATGCGCGACCTTGCTGTGAATCGAGTCCGGCTACACCGGTTCCCCCACCGTTGATCCCCCACTGTCTAGCCGCCCGCCGAGCGTGACGCGCGCACTCTTGTCGCCTATAAAAGGCGCGGTCGCGTTGCGATTAGGGCAGTTGGTAGTTCGCAACTACAAATACAACTCCAAGCGAACAGTCTGATCATCAAAGTGAAGTGTCTAGTGTGCAGCAACGGGACCGACCGAGAATACACAGGTGAGCTTAGCTTTAGTGTATTCACCGCTTTCCGCTACACCAGCCCGCTCTCCTTTATTGACTTCCGTCTCCCTCTTTCCGTTTCTTCTGTCGCACTACCGAGCTTGTCCGTGGTGCTGGTTCTCTTCTCTCCCTCTTTCCGTTCTTTTCTTCTGCCGCACTACCGAGCTTGACCTTGGTGCTGGTTCTCTCTCTCTTTCTCTTCCTTCCTTTTCTCTCTGCCGCACTACCGAGCGTGACCGTGGTGTTGGTTCTTTCTCTCTCTTTTTCTCTTCATTCCTTTTCTTCTGCCGCACTACTGCGCTTGACCGTGGTGCTGGTTCTTTCTCTCTCTCTTTCCTTTCTTTTCTTCTGCCGCACTACTGCGCTTGACCGTGGAGCTGGTTCCTTCTCGCTCTCTTTCTCTTCCTTCCTTTTCTTCTGCCGCACTACTGCGCTTGACCGTGGTGCTGGTTTTTTCTCTCTTTTTCTTCTCTCTGCCGCACTACCGAGCTTGACCGTGGTGCCGGTTCATTTTCTCTCTCCTGCCGCACCACCGAGCTGGACCGTGGTGCAGGTCCCCTCCACCCTCATACCGCCCCGTCACCCCATCTAATTACCCTAACCCCGGTATCCTGCTACCCCTATCCTTCCTGCTGGTTTGGCTGGGTTTATCCGAGTAGACCGAGGGGTAGTTTTGGTAGTTCGGTTGCTTGCTTGGCTTTTGCTTGCCTGCTTCAAATATTTTTGTACACCCTTGCAAGACCTCTGGTGTACCGTATCTCCACTGTAAGTTAC
Organism: Agrypnus murinus; assembly: GCA_929113105.1. Taxonomy (NCBI): domain Eukaryota; kingdom Metazoa; phylum Arthropoda; class Insecta; order Coleoptera; family Elateridae; genus Agrypnus; species Agrypnus murinus. Next base: position 666,739 of record OV816026.1, on the reverse strand, counting down.
CTTGGCTCCGATAGGGTCAAAGGGTACCCTATTGGGTTTGACAGAGAGTAAACTCTATAAAATCTGGCGCCCGAGAAAAATAGTACCTTATAGGACGGACGGACATAGCAGGAGTCCGGCCTCTCAGAACATCAGTTACCTAAGAGCGTCGCAATGCGAATACAAAGCCTCTCAATGCTCAAGACAACTTTAATTCCAAGGGTACACACCGGGGTTTTGCTTAGGTGGAACTAAACGAAGCGCCAGTTAAAATAACACTATCCCATGCTTGTTGACTCTAGTTGAGAGTAGTTGACCCAATAAGCCGGAGACTTTGGAAGCCTTAAAATCGAGTATACGAGAGCAAATATCCAACATACCGTCTACGATGTTTTCTATGGTCATGGAAATGCTTTAAACTTTGGTTGATATTGTATTCCGCACATGATCTAACTTCTAAAGTTGAAATAAATATTTAAGAGCGACAAAGTCAAATCGAAATACTTTTGTTAGAAATCAATTAGAATTCGTAAATACGCTACAAAGCATACATCTTCTCCACATTTCAAAACTCGTTAGCTTTGAAGTATCTAGTATGTTTTCTAAAATACATCCACAGGAATGTATTCCTTTCTTAGACAGTTTCTCGATTGATAGTAATATAGAATTAGTTGAAAGGAGTTAATTCAATTATTTGATCCTTGGTACACAGAGATTTAACTATTCCACTCACACAGTCCGATTTTAATAAAGAAATTTCAACCATTAAAGAACCAGCAGATGTGAATCATTATATACAAACATGACTGACACTTTAGTTAAACAAAAAGATTATAGGTTAGTTATCAAAAGAATATATCCCATTGACAATCAAAAAAAGACACAAATTACATATCTATACCACATTTTGACAAATATCAAAAAAAAGTAAAAACCAACAATTACAAAATAGTATTTAAAACCAACATACTGTTTTATTTTTATTTAATGCTAAATACAGAACACATGAAATCGGGCATTTACCGTTTGAATTGTTCTTTTTGTAGTTCGGTATATATTGACAAACACTTCGAAATTTTGACGAAATTTGAAAGATGGAAACAGCACGTTCGTTTTTGCAGAAATAACCATCAAAAAAATCTAATTACGCCAAACGCCTTTTAAAACAGAATCACAGCTAGCTGTCGAAACAATTCCCAGGTAGACTAAAATATGTAAACTTGTGAAACTTTTTGCTAATTAGTTTTATTTATTTCATATAGGAAAGGTATTCAAAAACACAATATACACATCAAAACCTCCTAATAAAATCTCTCAGTTTTTTTAATGGGAAATTAAGATTATTATTATAGTTGTTGCCATCACGTAAGATTAGTCTTCCCGTTCTATCATCCAATGACGTATACAGCGTTTCTTGCTCTTGTGGTCTTGTTTATTTGCATTGAAGAAACAGGATGATCAGATCAGTTGTTTCCACATCAGCGATTCTACGAAACATCACGAATCTGGACATAAGGTCTTTTTGGATGAATCCTCTATTATATATAAATTCAAGATTTTTCATACTAGCAAATTCAGGAAATTTATTGCAATTTGGAAACCATCAGTCAATTTTGAACGGTCCCCGTCGTTATGATTCACCAATCATAAGTTCTGCTCTCCCTTGACCCTTAGTGTATACGATAATGTATTATATACTCCATTTCTTACTCTCCCCCCCCGAGTGACGTTAAGCCGCGTGTGAGGTGTGCGGTTCTGAGAAGGACGTTTTTTGTGTTCCCTTGCTCACCGTCTCCCTTTGGGGGGAGATGACGTTCCCCTTCTTAATCGTAACCAAATAACTATTCGTTCAACAGCCAGCCGTCTTCATGCGTCGCCACTATCAACAGCAGCACCACCAACAGCCCACCCAGGAGAGGAACCAACATTACCTTTGCCAACCTTCCTTCGGCGGGTCCTTTTGCAATTGGGAGTTCGGCGGGAGCTGCCTGGGGGCATAGAGGATGCGAGTATCACTCAAGATATACTGTATCTACTCCACACGGATGAAGAGGCATAGCGAGCCTACAGCAGCCACTGCCCTGCGAAACAGGCACAAACTGACGAGGACTGAGTGACTGACGCTTTCACTCAGTTCACATGCTAAGTTCCTGTACTGTTTTACTACTGTTATAATATCCCCTGAAGATTCTCCATACAATTGCGGGTGATACGTTGAATTCTTCGATTGTTTTTCAACATGACACGGTTCAAACCCGGACATCGCTGGTTCTACAAAGAACATTCGTTCTAGATAATTTTTAAATACATTAAAAAATAAACGTTAGGTTAACAAATTTGACAAAGATGTGCACCATTTATACATCCGATCTTTATTAAATTTGTAGTTATTATTAAAAACAATAGAATTATGTATAACAAAAAAAATATTAATTCAAAATTCAGAATATGAAAGACGATCTTTTACCAAAAATGCAATAGCTTAAGTTTTCATTTTGCGTCCAAAAGGATTGGTCATCATTTCTTAAATAGCATTTAATTTTTTTTATTTCCATGCATGTTTACAGTTTTTGCTTTATAATTATGAACAAAAAGGGTGCGTAATTTAAGATTTAACTAAAAATAACATAATCAGACCAGCCCTTTGATTGTTCCCTTTCTAGTAAAAATGTATAATGATTATACAGCCAGGCGGTTCCTTTGTTTATAAGTAATAAAATATACTGTAAGTAAGTAAAATCTACTTAGCTATTGTAATAAATGGCTGTTAAAAATACTTTATATCATTATTTGATAATACCACAAATCAGATTCAAACAATTTAGTATGTAATTTAATAAAATATTTTCATTCATGCTCAAGAATAATATAATACTATAATGTAACTTTAATTTAAACGACGAATTTCATGTTTAATAAGTATTATGTACTCCTGTAAAATCTAATTTAATTTTTATAATTTTTTGGGCGTGTATAACAATTCTATATTTGATTTTGATATGATGACACATCATATCGTTCTATACGTGTAAAACCTGCCAGCAAGTTAAGCTATATGCTTTATGCAGCGTGCAGGGGTACTGGTGGTAAATATCAAAGTTTCTCTGAATCTATCCCACTCAAAAAGAAAGTGTGGTGGAGGTCAAGTTCGAGAGGTTCTCCTAGCGTTGTTCCCTGTACCGCTGCCCCCCAGGTGATAGTTCGGGACTGTTTGAATAAAACCTTAAGAAGAGCTATAGCTTGGTAAACTATTGCACCGCGTGAATTATCAGTGGAAATGTTGCTCGTAGTACACAGAAAACATTTCATAACACATAAAACGGCGAAAAGTGTTCTGAAAAATGACAATACTGTGTAGTGAATCTATTAATAACGGTGCAAATAAGATGGAATTACTTTTATTTTGTGTTAATTTTTTCAGCTTTGTTTTAATTTTTCTCCACTTCTACAGGGGGTTGGGTATAAAATAATTGGCTGTTTTCGAAATTTAACACTTCTACTGTTTGTTTTTTGATGTATTTTTCACCAGTTTTAATGAAATGCACAATTATAAATATGAAGTTTAATATGAGAATAGAAATACAATTTATGTCAGAAAAAGGAGTGACAAATCTTATATATAAGTTATTGCTATGCAATATGCAACATTTAAAATAATATTAAATTAAATACAGGGTGGACCCAAGATCTACTTTTCGACAATGTAACAATTTACAAGAAACGGTATATAATAAATTGTAAGAAAATGTAAACACAACTTTAAGTTTTGTCAAACTAAAACTTTTAATATACAAAGTTACTTTTTTCAGATTAGGTTATGTTCAATGTGAGTTTAGAAGCCAGGTCAGAGGCTAGGAATAAGTAAGATTAGAAGTTATGTTGAAGGTTAGGTTAGAGGTAAGGTACGTACTATTTCGAGATAAATAATTGACACGGCAGATCTTCCATAATAAAAATAGAAAATTTATCTATTACGCTTGCTATTATATGCAAAATAATATACAAATATCTATTTTAAAAGTTTTAACATAAAAGGTGTGAAAGGATATTATACAAATATATACATGTATTTTATCATGTTTTCATATAAAAGATGTGAACAAGCATTTGCTGTATACAAAATATGTAAATATATACGATAATTAAGGCAAGTATTACGACTAAAGAAAACTTAATAAATAGTGAAAATCGCATAATTCATCTAATTTTGTTTAGTCAGTAGTCGGTGTTAAAATGTGTCACTTGTGACTGGGACACCCAGTACAGCTACCAGGTGCAGGTACACAACATACAATGATGGTCTTAGTAGATACGATTTGCAGGTATCTGCACAGATATATACTAAATACCTGATAGCATAAATACTCTGGTCTGAACGGTAATATTCTTGTTTCGTGCGTCGCGTTTCGTGTGTCGCGTTTCGTGCGCCGACGAAATTTACCTGAAACATAAGGAATTAAAATGATGGCGTTAATGACTTCTTATTTCGTGCGTTATTATCTACACATGTTTACCTGATCTTAACTGAATATTAAGTATAATATCAACTTTAATATTCTACACTTCACAGAGTCAGCTAAAAAATAAGCAAATTCCTCTCTCTTTGGTAGTTTCTTTTACTTAAGCATCGTTTGTTTACCATTAGTAGCGCTAAGAAACAAACGGAAACTTTACTCAATTTAGAATATTGATGGATAATACAGATTGTTGAAGGTGAAATTAAAACACTGCGAATTTAACTTATTGCAATTTATTATTTTATGTAATTTTAACCCATGCGTCCTGCATGGAAACCTTTTGTGGACTGTGTCGGTTTCGGGGAGAATTGTCAATTGCACCCCTTCTAAAATTTAAAGACTTCTAAAATTTACTGTTAGGTTTACAATTTACTGTTATTTTCATCCTTAAATTTACCGTTAAGTATGAATGAATACTTTTACAGTTCTGGTAAATTCCATTTAAAACAAATTCTTTACATACTCCCCGCCTTGAAAGGTACTTTCAAAACACTTCTTACAAATAAACAATAAACCGAAAAATGAATAAATAAATATAGGATTAGAACTAGATTACATACTAATAAATAAACTTACAAAGTTTAAAAATACACGAAATAAAATGAATATTATCAATATTATTTCAGAAAACTTAACATAGATGAATACTATCGATGATATAATTATATTAATCTAATTAAACATTATTGATGATGACAATTTATTATCATTAAGTTATCATTAATCCATTTGTATTGGCAAAGGACAAATTTTATTTTTGGCCTCCTGTATTTTAAAACGTTTGTTTCAGTTTTGTTTACGTCAACTGTAGCTTCATATTTACGCATGATGTTGTAAAATGACAAGCGAATGTGGTAAAAATACTAAAAAACACTGGGCAATTAGAGATATTTAAGAAACCAACTATTCTTGTAATAATTAAGTTTATGTAATAAAATACATGTTACCTAAGTTATTATTAAAAATATTTCGGGCTTTAATAGAAAAAATTAAAATTTAATTAATTTAAATCGCCGCAGCGCCATCTATTGTACGTTTGGAAACTACAAATGTCATCCAAGAGCACACTATTATGTGCATGTTTTGAATTATTTTTTTTTATTTTTTATAAAACTTGTCGGCCAAAAAATCTTATACAAATCTCATGCGTCAAGTCATTTTACAGGGCTCCAACTAATAAGGCACTCGCCCTACGGGCTCGTGCCTTAAACAAAGTTGTCGCCCTGTAAAGTTCGACTTACCGCATTCGAGTGTAAATAGCTATTACAGCACGCTTGCGTTTTTATAGACACTACCCGAACTACACTATCACTGCCTGGGTGTGTTCCTATGATGCGGCCTAATTTCCAATGTAAAGGATGTAACCTATCGTCCTTGATAAGTACCATGTCACCTATGCCAATGTTGCACTGTCCCTTGGTCCATTTAATTTTTTGCTGAAGCTCTAAAATATATTCACGAGACCAGCGCTTCCAAAAGTGTTGAGTAATTTGTTGTATATGCTGAAATCGCGACAGGCGATTTATTTTGAGATCTGTCAGATCCACATCTGGAAGTGCTGTCAAGCTCCTGCCAATAAGGAAATGTGCTGGAGTGAGATGATCAAGATCGTCGGGAGAAGGGGATAAAGGACAAAGAGGTCGAGAATTTAAAACCCCTTCAATCTGTACCAATGTAGTTAAAAATTCTTCAAAGGTTATTAATGAATCCCCTAAAACTCTTTTCAGATGAAATTTAGCACACTTCACTCCTGCCTCCCACAAACCACCAAAATGGCGACTATTTGCAGGAATAAAATGCCAATTTATATTTTCTTTTGTAAATAAAGTCGTGATATTTGAATTATTAACTTGAAGAAATTTACGCAATTCAGACATAGCACCTACAAAATTTGTACCATTATCGGAATAAACGTGAGAGGGTTCTCCCCATCTCGCAGTGAATCTACGAAAAGTCGCGATGAACGCTTCAGAAGTTAATTCCGATACCGGTTCCAGATGTATTGCCTTTGTGGCAAAGCAAATAAACAAACAAATGTAACATTTAAATGTTTCATTGGTACGCCCCTTATGCACCTTTATTGAAAATGGTCCGGCATAATCTACCCCAATTGCATAAAACAGGAGTAGGTATTGGGCTACCTGGGCCAGACAGAAATTGACATGCCATGTGGCATGCCAATGGCATGGCTCCTCCCCTCGCCTGTGATTGGCTACCCCCACTCCTGTAGCTCCTCCCCTTGCTTCTGATTGGTCGCCGCCATCTTGGATTTCCCCGCCTACTTCTCTCTGATTGGTTAACCCCCACTCCTGTAGCTCCTCCCTTGCTTCTGACTGGATGAAGGCAGCCATTTTGGAACGTCTGGTTCCATTCTACCACGCCCTGGCGCCATGCTACCACGCCCGCCGCCGCCATTACTGGAATCTGTATTACCGGCAAACTGAGTGCTACCAATAGAGGGCGTAATGCTACAATTAGTGTGTATTGCTAAGAGAGGGCGTCATGAAGAAATCTGTATTATCGATGCGTTGTGTACTACTACTAGGGGGCGTGTCAAATATTTGTCATTTTTACATCTGTCATTTTAAATCTGTCAATTTTGCTTCTGTCATTTTAAATTTGTCATTTTTGCATCTGTCATTTAAATCTGCCATTTTGAATTTGTCATTTTGCATATGTCATTTAAATCTGTCATTTTAAATCTGTCATTCTTAAAGCAACCATCTTACCAGATTTGAATTTTAGCGATAACTCTGGGATTGGATCCTTTCACTAAGCTGAAACTCTTTCTCTCTCTCTCATAGTATGACTACTTACCGGCTTTGTAGCTTAGGATGTTCGCCGTCGGAAATCTTCGGCTTTATTCGTGTACTCTCTCGCTGATGACAACGATCTACCTTTTTATATAGTCAACCCCTTCACCCTGTGCTAGTAAATGAAACAACAATGTTTATACATATTATTTATTTTGATATTTAATGGACAATTGTAACATATGATTTGACAAATTATTCATTACACAGTATGAGTTGAGATCATCGCGTAACACTTGCAAATTGTTCAAATATTTTTGCAGCCTATTTCTAAGATAGTTTATTTCCGCCATGGTGTTCTTAATACGACGGTGCAAACGTTGTTGTCGTTGACGTCTCCGGCTGCTGCTGCTACTGCTGATATGATTGCAGTCGTGTACGTACGGCATCGATAAACTTTTGCGGATAATGTTTTATTATTTCTAATAAAATGAACGAGTTCAATCCACCACCAGTTGCTGCTGCTGCTGTGTTGTCTATTAAACTGGTAGCTGAGTAGTATCCGCATAACAGTTCGGACGTGAATAAAATTGAATCGGATGTCGGGAGCGATTTATAGGCATCTTCATGGCGTCTTAGTTGACCTTCTGCTACGTTCTCTATGTTTGCGTGGTAGAAACGCGAAAAGTCCAGGTGACGTAACGTTCGAGCATGATGATTGATCAACGGTGCTAAATGCAGTATAGACTGAAACTCGTAATCTTTTAAGGTTATAGTCCGCTGTTTATCATGAATCGCCACCCTGTTGCCGAAAAACTCGTTGTGAATAATCTCGATGTATAAATTGTCACATAGATGGAATTTCAACTGTTTATCGCAATGTAGTACACTGTTGTCCTTGTTGCAACAGCAGCAACCATAAAAGAAATTTTTAGACATTGCCTCGACTCGTATATCATACAGCTCGAACCAGTCCCGTTCCGACAACACCAATTCACCATACTCACATATGCTATTCATGCATTCGAGCTTCACTACCACGGTAAATTCTCCCTGGTCGTCGTCGTCGGGCGGAATAAGTCCTACTTGAATGTTGTGTATATGATCGTAGTTTTCTTTTTCCCCGGGAGGTCTCGTAACATACAACGGATACTGGACAGCCCCGAGCAGTTGAACACGTACTTCACGTTTAGCTGCTGCTGCTGCTGCTACTGGTGTAGCTATGATGGCAAAGTTTGCTGATGCTGCTACAACGTCATCAGCGTAGTGTAGAGGCTGCTGCTGCTGCTGGGACAGTAACGCTAAAACAATAATAATACAATAATCGATTAATATAAGCATAAACACACACAAAAGTCTTAAACATCTTACCTGTTTCTTCGACTTCGTTGTTCCACGCTTGACCGTCGTTGTCGGTACTTGCTGTTGATGATGATGATGCATGATCTGCAACATCCGAACCTTCTTCATCTAAACAAGCAGCAACAAAATAGACACAAATTAGCATATAAACTTGAAGTTTTATAAACAACAACAACTTACCTATTTCCAGGGGTTCGCTCTCACAGTTATCATAACAATAATTAGGACTGCTTGACATCATCGTAATTGCTGCTGCTGCACACGTACTGTCTACTGCTACACGCTAACAACGGTCGGCTTTATATAGTCACCTATACTTACCTAGATCCAGCGCATGCTCAGTAACACGCATACGGTAAACAAACGGTCATCGCTGGCAGACAAGTTTCATCCTGTCGCTGACACGTCATCATCATCACAGGCAGGTGTGTAGGTAATTACCTCATTCTCTCTCTCTCAGTTATAGCTATCACTTTTCATGCCATGGTACAGCTGGGTGAGAATAGTAATAATACACGCATATAGAACATTATGCAGAGTCATCGATTCTAAACATATTTAAATTAATCAATCGCTTTATGAAATCCATAGAGAATTATGCAATCTTATTAAATAAGTCTAGAGACAGACATACCAGAACGTTTACTGAGGCAGAGAGAGAGAGAGAGAGAGAGAGAGAGAGAGAGAGAGAGAGAGAGGTTGAGAAATAAGAAGATTTTATAAAATGTATTTCGTTTATTTTATCATCTTATCAAAAATATTACATATAAATACTATTACAATACGGCTATAGTACATAGTACAAATTAAATATTTACTTATTCTATGATTTTTCTCGCTTTAAGCTCTGCGATGACTGAAATTATTTCGTTGTCGTTTTCGAGACTGTTGCTATGAGCCTTCTTTGCGGCGTACAACAATTGTAGTCGATCCACTAGTTGATCAGGCGTACTCTGACGTATCCAATCCGGTTTCATCATCTTGTTTAACTTTTTGGGAAGACTAACCTCAAAGTCTATTATTCTGTATAAATTTGGTCTGATTACATTTTCGTATTTCCAATGTTTAACGCTTATTAGTCGACCGTTGCGTCTATAGTCTTTCTTATGAGCATTAGTAAGTGAGATTATTTTCATATAGTTGTCGATATCTTCCTCTGTTGGACTAGGAGGGCTTATTCGTTTAAGCGTTAGTAAAGTAAACAGACCGGGTGTTGCATTGAAAAGTTTGTTTTTAATTAAAATATCTTTTCCTTGAAACTGTACTCGTTAACAAGCAAACCGCCACTTATCGATGTCATTATATAGACCGTACCTAGTTTTATCTACGTTTTTGTTTTCTCCGCTAGCTAATAATGCTCTATAATAGTTAGAGAATTCCTGATAAATCCTTAAGTCGGAATCGCATTCTTCTTCTTCCTCAGCATCATCATCATCATCATCATCATCTTCAACAGATGTAACTAAAGATGCCTGTTCAAGTTTTGGTGAGAGATAAACGGTCCCCGGTCGAGGTTCAGTTTTATCACTGTGAAAGTAGGCTAATTTATTTCGTATAGCATTACGAGCGTTTATTATTTCATCATCATCATCATCGAGCCTTATTTCTTTATTTGTGTCATGGGGTTCATTGGTATGCATACGTTTCAGACCCTCGTCTTTAATTATTACATCATTTCTAGGCTTCGTCTTATTATCATTATTATTATTCGCAACTATGGTGGTACAATGGATTGTTTTCAAGTGCCTTTTATAACTACTATTACGTGAAAAAGATTTGAAACATTTAGTACATGGGACTTTGTGTCCGCGGTGTATATTCATATGGCTTGCATACCCGGAGCGTCGAATGTTCAGACCACATACATCACACAAGCGTCGTTCCATAACGTCTAATGAATGATCAGGAACAAAGTTCCTGTTTATATAGTCTAGTTACATGTACATACACGCACAATTTCAAACAGATACACGCACAGACGTACATAATAAAGCATAAACACGCGCAATTTCAAACAGATACACGTACAGACGTACATAATAAAGCATAAACACGCGCAATTTCAAACAGATACACGCACAGACGTACATAATAAAGCATAAACACGCGCAATTTCAAACAGATACACGTACAGACGTACATAATAAAGCATAAACACGCGCAATTTCAAACAGATACACGCACGGACGTACATAATAAAGCATAAACACGCGCAATTTCAAACAGATACACGCACGGACGTACATAATAAAGCATAAACACGCGCAATTACAAACAGATACACGCACGGACGTACATAATAAAGCATAAACACGCTCAATTTCAAACAGATACACGCACAGACGTACATAATAAAGCATAAACACGCGCAATTTCAAACAGATACACGTACAGACGTACATAATAAAGCATAAACACGCGCAATTTCAAACAGATACACGTACAGACGTACATAATAAAGCATAAACACGCGCAATTTCAAACAGATACACGTACAGACGTACATAATAAAGCACAAACACGCGCAATTTCAAACAGATACACGCACAGACGTACATAATAAAGCATGAACACGCGCAATTTCAAACAGATACACTTACAGACGTATATAATAAAGCATAAACACGCGCAATTTCAAACAGATACACGCACGGACGTACATAATAAAGCATAAACACGCGCAATTTCAAACAGGAGGTCAAGAAGAGAGAGAGAGAGATGTGATCATAGAGGAAATAAAGTACATGAATACGAGAAATGAGGCCATTTATCAGGATAACTATATACCCCAATGGTTCGTAACGCCGTTAGAGGAATGCTAAGAAAATTTTTTCGAATATAATAACAAAAGTATCATTTGTTACATCTATAATAAACTAACGCGCGCGTATACTTTTTACAGCAAAAAGCAAAGCGGTTGGACGCTAAAAACAATAATCAATCTCCAAGTAAACATCAACAAGTTTACCCAGTAGCATGACTCTTCATATATCGATCTACCCAAGCAGAAAACTTTCAAAATTCCGATCAAAACTGCTTCATGTGGATCATTCTAACGCTAACTACACCGGTCCTCTTCCGCATATCAAGTTCTACAGCAATGATACCGTGACACCAAAAGCTCGTAAAGAATTCCTAAAGTGGTACGTGGTAAAACAGGTACACGATTTTCCTATGGCTCAGACAGGTAAAAAGTGAAATGGAGATTCAGCAGGTTCTGGCAAATAAGCGAACAGTTAAGAAGGCAAAGGGTGTTAAAAACACATAGTGAAAAACACTATCACATTCGACGACTATGCTAACTGATTAAATGAAGGCAGGGAAACATCTGTGCAACAAAAACTGTTCAGATTCAATAAACAGCAGGTTTCAAACATCTCTCAGATTAAAATCGCACTAAGCCATCACGACGATAAGCGCTATACCATCCCAAGTTCGTACGACACTCTACCGTAGGGTACTATCACTTACCTGCCAATAGTTGTACAAAATAATACTTAAGATTAGATATAAGTTAATGTTAAGTTTTTCATATTACAAAAATAAGAGAAAAATCCTACCTTATAGTTGACTAAAGTTGATGATTTAGGCAGGTACTAACACAAACACATACACACACAGAGTTTTTATTTTACAATCACTAAACGTAATGAAGCTCTTGAACTGTAGTCGAGCATATATAGCAGGTATTGCTATGAGTTTGGGTTTTTATACCCAAACAGTGAACAAGCCTCCCCCTTGGTGAATGCGTTACCAAACTACAAGATCTTGCGCAATATCCCCTAGGGTTATCACCTGAGAGTTGGGTAAAATCAAGTTCCCACGAGAACACCTGCCGATTAATTTATTGATGTTTAAAAATGTAGATCTCAACATAGATACGTTTTATTCCTATGCCCAGGGTCAACAGTTTATATTTATTAAGAGTCATTCTGTTCTAGGTTTATGAGGGAAAAACTGTTATGTCTATAAATTCTAACACAATAGAACACTTGATTACGTAAAATAAGCTACATGTATAACCAGCCCTTCTTTTTAAATTCGACTAGCAGATCTATAACAGCTGAGAAAACAAATAAAAACATTATTGAAGGATGGCTATAATATTCTTTAGTTCGACATCATGTTCAGATAACTAAAATACGAAGGAATTTGCTCTAATTAAATAAAAACCTTCAAACGTTTATGCCATATTATGAGGTTGCCTTTATGTTTAAAAACTAAAGGTATTAAAGCTTTCTTTCTCAGAACAGGGGTATAATTCATTCTGCTGTCATAATGATTTTAAAATTTTAAAAGAATTTACCTGTATTTTTAGCATTCGATACGGGCCCCTTTTTCAAAGGTGTGTGTGTGTGTGTTTATCATTTTCTATATTTTATATTATTCAGATGTAATGAGAAGCATACTAATCTTCTCGAAGCAAAATTTTTCCATATATAACTGGCTCGTTGGTCTAGAGGTATGATTATCGCTTTGGGTGCGAGAGGTTCCGGGTTCGAATCCTGGACGAGCCCTATTGTGTTTATATTCCGGATGGAATTTCATCAGATTAATTTGCAGCACTAGGTCATCGGATGCAAGGTGGAATTTAAATAATACGATACATAAATCAGTTCAGTTCATATATTAAAATGCTATGCGGAAACCCTATTTTAACACCTTTTTATTAATTTAAAAGATGGGGAAAAGATAAATATTCGTAAGGGACTATAGTCTAGCGCTACCTGAATGCAAGAGGTTTTTACACCTGTTAAATATATAAATTAATCAGATTGTTTTAATAGAAAGAGAACATATTTTGTCCGCAATATAGATTCCTTCATGGCTTCATCTATTAGACCTATTTCATTTCATCGATCGGCTGTGAAAGAGAAAATGTAGCTAATTAATGTTACATGTGTTGTAAATATGAATAAAGGCCCGGGCGTTTATGTTTTAAAACTAAAGGTATTAAGCAGCCGTTAGACAATTTAATACTCTAACACTGTATCGTTTCGAATTTTTCCCTCATCAATAGCTTCACGAATAAATGAGATTTATTAATTAAAGTATAGACAACCAACACTTCATCATACTGTTATTTGAAAGTAGGAATTATCTTAAGATTTTATTAAAAACTTGTGTGTGTGTGTGTGTGTGTGTGTGTGTGTGTGTGTGTGAGAGAGAGAAACTTTAATCTAGTGTGTAGATGATTTAAAATATAAATAAATATAAGAATTAATAACAGCTTATATTAAGGAATTACAAAATTGGAATATAACAGTGTCGCATTAACAAATTTTTCACATATGTTTTGATTCAAGAAATATTCTTTTTATTTTTTACAAAACTTTTGTTTTAGGTAATATTTTAAAACTATCAGGAAAGGTAGACCTATTTCATTTCATCGATCGGCTGTGAAAGAGAAAAAAAGATCAATTTTAATGTAAATTTTATCTGAAACAATTTAGGATATGTTTACATGGTTTTTATTTTTTAATTTATTTTAAAAGAAAGATTATTTATTGCTTTGAAGGCATGCTTTTACATTGCAAAGGTTGAAAAAGGGATTTTTTAAACGTTTTCCTAGTGATTCATGTTTGCTCAATACAATTCATTTCATTTTTTTTTCGAATGTTATATACTAGTAAAAGTACTTTAGTGTCTTTCTCGGTTCTATTTGTGGTCTTACCTGATAGTCCCATCCGACCGAAGAAAGAATTTTAACCATTATAAATTATAGGCTATATAGCAAACCTAGTATCCCGATGATATCTATTTGAACACGTGTGGTCAGAGCGCTCGTTTCAACTTTGAACAATCAATCCTTTAAAAATAGGGGTTCGGTAGGTAGGTATGTGATAAATTTCAACGTATTGTGCGAACAGAGAATGCAATGGTAATATTATATTATTTTTTATTAGGCTATAGACATATTGTTGTCAAAATTCGATATGATTCCCTTTTAAGGATGTGTTTATAACTTTCAACTCATAAATGAACGTAGCAAACAGTTGAGGGTTTGATTTAATTGTGTGCTTTTTATTTAAAGAAAATTCTATAAAAATTTAAAGTGTGTTCTTTTAAATGCTCTAAGAGACAGAAAGGGCTTTTTACCTGGAAATAGCTTTAGAAATCAGACCCGTCAACGTACGAGATTTACAGGTACTTAATAATACAAAGAGTGATGAAATGTTTGATTATTTTGTTATTACAGTATATCAATATTATAATCCATTGAAACTTTTCTGTTAAATGTGATTATGATAAATCGCAAAAAACCATTTCTTTAAATAGGTATATTTTTAATAAAAAATGTCTAAAGTATGACAAAAATACTTTTAATGCTCTAACACTGTCAACCCTTTGTTTAGAAGATCGGGCACATAGATAAGTGTTACATTGACAGCGCAGGTGTTCTTATGTTCGTTAACGAGTTTCTTTGCACGGGACTGTGTGTGTAATAAATTAAATGGTTATCAATAGTTACATCTAAAAGTGAGAATTTAAAATTTTTAATGTTGTAGTAAATTATAAAAAACGACACCCTTTTATTCCGATGGTAATAAATTAAGATTTTTTTTGTTCCGAGGGTAATAAATTTAGATTTTTATCTAATCGTGTTACTTGACAGTGCAGGTGTCGATCTTTTGTCCCGAGGGGTAATAAATTAAGATTTTTATCTAAAAACAGCTGCTTGATTGACAGCGCAGGTGTCTACCTTTTTTTTAATGATATCCTTTTGCTCCGAGGGTAATAAATTTAGATTTTTATCTAATCGTGTTACTTGACAGTGCAGGTGTGGATCTTTTGTTCCGAAGCGTAATAAATTAAGATTTTTATCTAAAAACAGCTGCTTGATTGACAGCGCAGGTGTCTACCTTTTTTTTTAATGATATCCTTTTGCTCCGAGGGTAATAAATTTAGATTTTTATCTAATCGTGTTACTTGACAGTGCAGGTGTCGATCCCTTTTTTTAACAATACCCTTTTTGTTCCGAAGGGTAATAAATTAAGATTTTATCTAAAATCGTGTTCATTCGCGCAGGTTCGAAGTTTATAAAAGCTCAGTCAAAACCCTTCCGTTTTTAGTTTGTTCTTGACATCGGTTACGGTGATAGTAATATTGTTATTGTTTGCTTGAACTAGGTATGTTAAAATAATCATTTATTATTCTTGTGAGTGTTAAATTTTTTACTG
The DNA here is from genome assembly GCA_929113105.1 of Agrypnus murinus. NCBI lineage: Eukaryota > Metazoa > Arthropoda > Insecta > Coleoptera > Elateridae > Agrypnus > Agrypnus murinus. The sequence goes on along the minus strand of OV816026.1, from coordinate 650,947 downwards.
CTATTTAAGTTTTTGTTTTTTTTACATAGAAAAAATGGATTTGCTAATACAACAATTGAACAAATCTCCCGTTAGCCAGAAGCCAATCAAGAAGTTATGTGATTACAAAATAAAAGAAATTGCAGAGATACTACAATTCAAAAGAGTCGTTTGCCGTGATAAACGTCAAAGTGTGATTGTTGTTGCCGAAAAGCATGTTCCCCCCTAAATAAACCCCTTTTTAATGTTCTATTGTTGTCGTTGTTGTTACAGCCCCTGGAACCACAAATAGAAAACAGAGGTCAGTCCTGAAGTCCTCAAGCACCAGCATTCTATCAACATTTTTTATTATAAATTAAATGTAGCCTTAACAATATATTAATAAACATAATTTTTAATTCCTATATGGCTTTATTATTTCTTCTAGAAAAGGTAGTGGTGGAAAGAGTACAGTGTGTATGTATGTGTGCGCTGGAGAGAGAAAGGTAGCAGCAGAACTTGTAGCGGGAAAATCAAATCTGGGGGAAATCCAAGATGGCTCCTTCAAGAATGACAAATTCAAAAAAGACAGATTCAAATTTAGCGCGCGCACGCAAGATGCTGTGATATAAAATGGTTGCCTCTCTGTAGTAATACAGATTTCTTCTTCTTCATGACACGCCCCCTAGTAGTAGTACACAACGCATCGATAATACAGATTTCTTCATGACGCCCTCTCTTAGCAATACACAATAATTGTAGCATTACGCTCTCTATTGGTAGCACTCAGTTTGCCGGTAATACAGATTCCAGTAATGACGGCGGCGGGCGTGGTAGCATGGCGCCAGGGCGTGGTAGAATGGAACCAGACGTTCCAAAATGGCTGCCTTCATCCAATCAGAAGCAAGGGAGGAGCTACAGGAGTGGGGGTTAACCAATCAGAGAGAAGTAGGCGGGGAAATCCAAGATGGCGGCGACCAATCAGAAGCAAGGGGAGGAGCTACAGGAGTGGGGGTAGCCAATCACAGGCGAGGGGAGGAGCCATGCCATTGGCATGCCACATGGCATGTCAATTTCTGTCCCAGGTGGCCCAATACCTACTAACGGGTACATTACTAATAATCTCTCACGAGGTAGATTACCCATTATTTGTTGTGAAAGCAAGGGTTTAATTTTATAACATTTAATACAATTGTGCACTACAGTGCGTGCCAAATTCCTCCCACTCGCGATCCAAAACTTTTCTCTTAAACTTGCTAACATTTGTTGTGGTCCAGGGTATAATAACCTAACATGTTCAAATTTTACAATCAATTTTGAAAAAGCGTGTTTGCCTGAGAGTAAGAATGTATGCTTTTTGTCAAAACTAAAATTTGAATTTTTTAATCTTCCTCCTACACGTAACAGACCTTCGTCGTCGATAAATGGCGAAAGCCGTACAATACCTCCCTTGAAATTTAAGAGCTTATTCTCTTGGAAATGTTGGATCTCATCGCAAAAACTTTGTCGTTGTGCAATTTTTATTAAAACTTTTAAAGCATCATCGCATTCCTTTACACTTAAATTACCTAACAGCCTATTTTCGTTAGTTACTCTACAATTCTCAGTAAATCGCAAGCACCAACCAATTATTCTTTGTAATTTTGAAAGAGAAGACCAAATTTTAAAAGGAAACTCAATACTGTCTAATTGAACCACTGTAAAAGTTCTAGCTACATTTTTTAGTTCTGGGACGTTTTCTTCAATATGAATATTATTCAACGGCCACTGATTGTGTGGTAAAGACAACCAATTTGGACCATGCCACCAAATTGAATTAATTAAATTGTTTGGAGATACTACCCTGGAAATTAAATCAGCAGGATTGTCTAAGGTGTTGACGTGGTTCCAGTTATCAATATTTGAAAAGCCCTGAATTTCAGCCACTCGATGAGCAACAAAAACCTTTAAGTTTTGTAGAGTCGCACGTAACCAACTTAAAACAATTGTTGAATCGGTCCAGTATAAAATGTTGTGAAAATTTATATTTAAAGCAGATTTTACCTTTGTAACTAAACGAACAGATAATAACGCCCCGCAAAGTTGTAATTTGGGAATAGTGATCTTTTTTATTGGTGCTACTCTGGATTTCGCACATAATAAATTTACTGTTATTTTACCGTCCGATACGACTCTGATATAGATACAAGTTCCATAAGCTAGATTCGAAGCGTCAGAAAATGCATGTAATTCGATACGATCTGTAGAAAGACACTGTACATGTCGGAATTGACAATGTGGAATTTGAATATTGTTTAAATCTACTAACTGTTTTTGAACCGATTCCACCTTTTATTAATTGACTCGGGTACCTTGTCGTCCCATGATAGTTTGTAGAGCCATAATTCTTGTAACATAATTTTTGCGAGAATAATACATGGACCAACTAGCCCTAGCGGGTCGAATATTTTTGAGATTATCGATAACATTTCCCTGTTTGAAACAACCGTTTGTGATTCTGGTATATCGACAGTGAATTGTAGAAGATCGGATTTTGGTGCCCAAACTAAGCCTAAAGTTTTTGCATCGGTATTATTTAATAAATGCATTGCATCCCTTTGGGGAATCGATGCTATTTTGCTATCAATTTTTGAATCGTTTGATGTCCATTTTCTTAACCTGAAATTTGCAGAATTTAATATTTCTGTAATTTCATAGTATAATTGAACTGCTTCATTTACTGTATCCGTTCCAGTAAGCAGATCATCCACGTAAAAGCCTTCCGTAATAACACGTGCAGTATTCGGATACTTAGTTTTGTAATCATGTCCAGCCTGCTGGAGACACCTAATCGCTAGGTATGGTGCAGAAGTCGTACCATACGTTACCGTGTTCAGTTTATAGTGATTTAAAGGGTCGGTGGGATTTTCCCGCCAAACAATTCGTTGAAAATCTCTTTGATGTGGTTCTATCAATACCTGCCTATACATATTTTCCACGTCTGCTGATAAAACGTATCTGTATGTCCGAAAGCGCACTAATATGTTAAATAATTCTTGCTGTATGACAGGCCCTACATGCTGGATATCATTTAACGAAGATCCGTTTGATGTCTTACATGATCCATCAAAAACGACTCTTAATTTTGTTGTTAAACTAGTTTACTTAATGACCCCGTGATGTGGCAAATAATATACTTCCTCTAAATTAACCACTGGGTTTTCTATTACACTCATATGATCTAACGATATATATTCGCGCATAAATTCCGTATATTTTATTTTTAAATCCCTGTTGACCTGAAATTTTCTCTCTAGACTATAAAATCTCTTGGTAGCTATGTCCAACGAAATACCTAATACCGGCCTTGGGTCTTTAAATGGAATTGAAACAATGAATCTCCCATTAGCGTCTTTTTTTGTTGTATTAATAAAATGTTGCTCACACCAGTTTTCAGTTGAGGGCAAGGATTTAGTTTCCTCACACTCTTCTAATTCCCAAAATCCCCTTAATTGATCTTGGACATCTAAATTAGTCGCAAAATTGCAAATTAAATTATCTGACTTTTCTGATTGATACTGAAACGGACCAGTAACAATCCAACCTAGAATTGTTGATCGCAGAGTTGGATTTTGATTTCCCAGTTTTATTTCCTCATTGCCTAGAAGATCCCAAAAAATGTTTGCTCCTAACAATAAATCTATTTTATTTGCTTTATAAAAGGTGTTATCCGCTAATTTGACATATGGTGGAATGTTAAATATTGATACGTCGTAAGTTCTAGTGGGAATGTTATTCGTAATTTTGTCAATTACAAAACATGAAAATTCCGTGTTATATGAGTAATGGCATGATTGTAATTCGACCTTAGTTTTATATTTAATACTTGATAAATTTTGATTAATACCCAAAACTTTTAAATCAATAGCTGTCTTCCGGCAACTTTAATTTTTCGCAACACTCGGTTGTAATAAAGCAACTTTCAGACCCACAGTCTAACAGTACCCTACAAAATTGATAATTTCCTACTCGATCTCGAATTTTGACAATAGCAGTAGAAAGTAAAACACGCTCATTCTTAATACTGCTACAATTTGCTACTACCGTATTGACAGGCGCGTCTTCATTTGTATTAGTCGTTTGAATGTTATCAACAGAATTTGTGTTATTGCTGTAATTTGCGTAATCTATATATATATAAAAGAAAGTCGTGTTAGTTACACTATTTATAACTCAAGAACGGCTGAATCGATTTGGCTGAAAATTTGTGGGGAGGTAGCTTAGAACCAGGAGACGGACATAGGACTTTTTATCCCGTTCCCGTGGAACGTGACATAAAACGTGGTATAACAAAACGCAACTGAAAGCAAAACAAAAAATTAATCAGTCAAAACATAGCCGTTCAGTTGTTAAAAATGGTATAACAAAACGCAACTGACATGGAATAACAAAACACAACTGACAGCTAAACGTAATGTTGTCTATGGTTAAGTATGGTTGAACATTTTATAATTTGAAATGTTGGAGTTGACTGGTTGATGTGTTTGTTTCGAGTTTCAATTAGCTTATTGTGCCGATATTATCATTAACAATACCAAGCCGCGACCAAGACCATCAAATCTTTCTCGACAAAGCCGTAATGCAACTAGAATTCGAAACATTGCGAATGAAAGGACTGAAGAAGAACAAGAAATTGCACGTGAAGAGCGCCGCGTTAGTATGGCTCGACTTCGTGCTTCTCAATCACAAGAGCAAAGCGAGGCAGCCCGTGAAACGGCTCGGTTGGCAATGCGAAATCGTCGAGCAAACCTCAGAGATCAACAAATAGATAATTTTCGACGTACAAGAAGAAATTTATCAAGTACTGATTTGAATAGAGCAGCGTTTCCGATGATCCCAACCGATATGCCGTTTGAGTTTAAAAGACATCAATTTCCGATACGTCTTGCATTCGCCATGACCATTAACAAATCACAAGGCCAATCCTTGAAAGTTTGTGGTCTGAACTTAGAAAATCCATGTTTTTCCCATGGTCAATTGTATGTGGCATGTTCACGGGTCGGAAGACCATCTGCGTTAATTGTTCTTGCGCCTGATAATAAAACGAAAAATGTCGTCTAGCACAAGGTGCTTCACTGAAGAGTGCAACCCATGCACTAAAATACATGGCCAATAAAGAATCATTAAAATACTTGATTGTTTTATTTATATTTATTATCTTAATAAAAAACTGAACTTAATAAAATCCAAAATATGCTCATTTATTGCCTCTAAGGCGGAACAAAGTTCGCCGGGTCAGCTAGTAATGTAATAAAGAATGATATCTTTTTCCGCATTTTCTACACATACCTGCATTACATTCGTGACTGCGGTGGCCTTTCTTTAAACAATTAACGCACAAATTTCTGTTACGCACTTCCAAAGTCCTATCATTAGCATTATGTTTTAAAAAATCTCCACAAGTGTAAATTACATGATCATTTTTATTACAGAAATTACATTTTTTATACGACTTGTCATCCTTTGTTGTTAATAAGGTAGTTGTTGGTCCTACAGTTTTAAAAAAGTGTTTATTGGGATTTTGAACTTTTCTATTTGATTGATTTTCTAAAGTTTCTAAAAGTTCACATCTACCCTTTAAAAATAATTTAATATCTTCTAAATCTGGAAAATCTTCAGTTAGTCTACTAACTTCCCATTCCCTTTTTGTCTGAGCATCTATTTGCTTGTAATCATATGAATAAGTAACATATTCCAATGCTCGACAGGTTGACCTAACGCTTGTAAAGATAATAAATGTTTAGAATAATCATCCAATAATTTTCGTAATTCCAAGGCCGTTTGATTTTTAATTGCTGGTATATTAAACAATGCCTTTATGTGATTAGTTACTAATAATTTTTTGTTATCATATCTATCGCAAAGTAATTTCCAAGCAACCGCGTAATTTGCCTCGCTAATTTCTAAAGATTTAATTATTTGAGAAGCTTGGCCTTGTAAACTTGCCCTTAAGTAGTGTAATTTCTGGATGTTACTGATGTCGCAATTAGAATGCACAATTGAATTAAATGTGTCTCTATATTCCACCCAGTTTTCGTAAAACCCTTAAAATTTTGGCAATTGTATTGTTGGAACTTTCACTTGATTTAATATATTTAATCCTACATTGGAACCGCTAGCTAAACCTTTTGAAGTGTTCACTTGTATCTCTGATTGGTATTTATTAATAAAATACTTTGCCTTTGAGATTAATGAAAAATAAATGTTTTCAAAACTATCCCTTTCCGCATAATGAGATTCTATGTCCCGCTCTTCGCAAATTTCTTCAATTTCTGATTGTAATGCTGTAAATTCCGTAAAAATTAACTCGATTTTAACAATACGTTCCTCTAATTCAGTAATTACTGTACCGCTAAATTCATAATCGTCAGTAAACCCAGTTATATATGATTGAAATGTAGTTGGGCTGTGTTTCTTTCCCCCTCGTTTACGAATTAATAATTTTAAGTCGCCCATTGGTACAGATATAATTGATTTTTAAATATTATAAGGATAATGAGAACTAGATAGGTTAATAACAGGAAGCTTGACTTACCATATGACTTTGCAGTTGCCCGGCAGACTTCTGATCGATCGTGTAATTTTGTAATTTTATTGTTCTTGCGATTTCTTGATATTGTGTATTCAGCTCGAAGATGACCAAATGTTGAAGGTGAAATTAAAACACTGCGAATTTAACTTATTGCAATTTATTATTTTATGTAATTTTAACCCATGCGTCCTGCATGGAAACCTTTTGTGGACTGTGTCGGGGAGAATTGTCAATTGCACCCCTTCAAATACAAGTACCATTACACATATTTCTAAAGACTTCTAAAATTTACTGTTAGGTTTACAATTTACTGTTATTTTCATCCTTAAATTTACCGTTAAGTATGAATGAATACTTTTACAGTTCTGGTAAATTCCATTTAAAACAAATTCTTTACACAGATCTACATACCTACTTTGTTATGTACCGCTAATAGTATCTGCAATTTTCTTGAAATTCATAACATAACTAAATTTGCAATGTGAAACAGCAATTCATAATATACATGATTTAAAGAAACGCTAATATGGGAAAACCTTTCTTTCCTTAAGTGTCGATGTGGATGCTTTGTAAATTACCATCTGTTAAAGCTGATACATTTTTATTCTTAATATTTAATAATTTCTTATTTATATGCACGTATTAGGATCTAAAAGTAGCTAAAATAAATAGCTTTAATTAAGAAAATCAATATAATTGATGAAGCAATCGAACTGGTTAAAATTATGAGAATAATTATTTACTCGTATCTGGTATAAACTGATAATTTTTATAATACTTTAGATTTTCATATTTGGTGTGAAAACATACATGAATAAAATACTGAAAAGCAAATCAACAATTTGTATGTAAAAATCTTATTTTAAAAAGTATCCAGTCAGCAGGTAAATTTTGGGTGAGCGCACGAAACCAGAAGTCATTAGTACCGAACTTGATTGTCCGTCTGGTTGACGCACGAAACGAGAAGATTTTACAGTTCCGCACGAAACGTTAACAAATCGGTCTGAACTGCCAGATGCACGTTTTGTGTAAGAAATATACCATATTTAACATTTTTTTACTCCTGTTCTCAAAGGGTTCCCAAAATGAAACTTACACCAAAGAGAGACAGTTAAAAAAAATTAGGTACATTTTCTTAGATATTCAAGGTGAAAGGTCACATTATGAGGCCTTGAAATGAAACACTCAATATTTTGTTATAAAACAATTTTTTATGAAAACTAGACTCCTTTAGCTTTAAAATAAGCCCAAGATAAATGCTCAACAATAATTAGAAGCAGTGTTATAAGTAGTTTTTGTCGTCTTGTAAGCGTAAATTTTACATTTTTCATCATGTTTGTAGCCCTTATATATGAATACTGTTTATCACTGAGGGCAATAACTTTACATACGTAAGTTACTTTAAATCCTCTACCATCCTACCAAATTTCATGAAAATCTGATATGGTCGGTTTGAAAAGTTCATTTTTTGTGATAATGATGGGATGCAATGACCGATAAGTTGTTTCTTCATATTATTCCTTCCAATAATATCCTAATAATATACATAAAGAAAAAAAAACACGCCGCGTATCGTTGATCAGACGGCCTATCTGTCGTAAAGCTTCCTGGGGTATAATTAAAGATAGGTTCACGTATAGCAAATATGGTGTAAATCTTATTAATAGACATTTTACGGACGTATTTGTTGCATAAAAAATTATTAATAAACGACGCTTCATGGTTCAACGAACGACACTCTTTGCTGGCTGTTTGGAAAATGCCTCCTCGCTTCACAATTAATCGTTCTTGGAGGTTTCATTTAAATATACGGTGCTAGAAATGTGCATAGTGTATATAAGACAACAAAAGAAAAAGGAAAAGTAGACACACAGCTTTCTCTTATTTATATTGCATTGCGATACGTCAAAAGCTTTGTCTTAGTTTTGTTGAAATGGTTACTAAAAAATGAATCAATTTAAAATGTCTTATTATATAACTGTCTTATGAAAACCAAACCAATTAAAAACAAAAGTATGATGCGTCTTGTTTTCGTTATAAAATTATTTGTAAACCTACATTTTCGTTTCAGTTACTCTAATATTGATTGCTCAAAGGACTAGGCACCACTTAAATGGAAATCTAAGGACCAGTCGATTTTGTTGATTTTTATACCATTGGAAAGATAATGCTAGATAACTTCCTAGCAAAGCCGCAATTCGGGATTTTAGAGTAATATAATTCCCATTTAAAATGTATTGCTGTCAATCAATTCACCTCAACAATATAATCTGTTACTAACCCTGTTAGTGGCTCTAAAACTTCTTAAAATTTTGAATGCAACAATAAAAGGTTTTAGTAAGTTTTGTTTTCTCAAGTTGCACATACTTAAAAATTTCAAAATTTGATTGGCATTGGTTTGACAATTTATTCTAACCTTCTTGGAATAAATATTCGAAAATAAATAGGGTTTCTTGAAATAAATGCACATGAAAAATATCGAATAATAATTTTATTGGGGCAGGAACAAGAGGCAATTTTAAATATTACATCAAAAAACAAAAAGAAACTTCTAATTTTACTAAACCTGCAAACATATTTTCAGGAAGTACTGATTTCATGTAATATAGCTGTACATGCTTTTATTCCATGGGATATCTACGCTTCTTAAATGAAGAGTTATCAATGAAAAACTGCAATTTTCTTAAAAAGATTTACTTATCTTACCACACTTTACTTATTCAAATGATTTATTTCCTTATGCTAAAGAAGATTTAGATTATCAAATGGGAAGAACTACGTTGTATCGTTCTATAAAGTACTCAAATGTAAGCAGATTGTATTAACAGTTGCTCTTTTTAGAACAACCACATATTAAAATATAACAATAAAATTTTAAAAACTATTTAGGTACAGTATTTATTAAGTAATGAAACAATAATTTTTTACACATTTAGATGAAAGTGGGATACAGTAAAATGGTAGCCAACATTGAACGTGGCTACATACCACAGATTTAGAAGCAAAATCCTTCTAAAATTAAAAATGAGGGTAAAAGATTTACAGCTTTGCATGCTGAAGATAAAGTTTATGGATTAATAATAGGCATTTACTTATACAAATATGCAGTTTTTTTTTCTTGTAAAAAGTTGATTTTAAACTAAGTATTTGTCTATGTTATTTATTTCATTTTAGCTTTTGTATTAACGATTATTATATCATCATTATGTAACCAATTAGTTACATAGCCATTCTGTATCTTCACATCGTTTTCTATTCTCATGTGGTGTTCTTACTAAAGCTGCATTGTTATTTTTATAATACAGTCTGTGAACGTCTAAAATATATCCATCAGTGCGACGACTAATACAGGTTTCAGCAAATGGTAGCCCTTGTGAAAGTAATAAGATGGGCTGAATTGATCAACGATATTTTGGGGAACATGTCATTTTCATCAAAATGTTCTTCACAGCAGAACCCATTTCTGGAAATAAAGATCTCCTTGTAAGAGTAAACAATCTTACTTCAAAGAGCGCTTTCGGAGTAATTTTTGCCTATTGTATATACAATATTTATTTTGTCTTTGAACTATGCAGTTGAATTTGAGATTGTCTTCATCAACTACATCCACATCAATGGTTTGCACTATAAGTGTGTGGCAATTTGCATGAATAATAAAACGTCATCCTTTCTGTCCATATCTCTGGGTTGTAATCCATTGTTTAACCGATGTTTGGTTGCAAGTTGTTGATATTCTAGATAAATATCTAAATTACTGAAACGTTGCAATTCTTTTGGACGTCTTTCTCGTTCACAAACGTAACACTGCATCTTACAAAACTTATTATATACGTATTAAATAGAATGAGTTAAAAATGGATATTGTCGATGTTCAACAGCACTACTAGCATACAATTCAATAATTCTGACAATAATGCCATTAGCAGAAAAATGATTTATTTAACTCATTGGTTTCTAAAATAGTTGTAATATTATTATTCGCAAATACCTTTTCGTATGCAATATTTTTATATCTTCAATTGATTTAAAGTCAGTTTGCATTCTGCTTAATACAAAAGCTAAAAAGAAAATACACAAATTGTAGTTTAAAATCTACTTTTTACAATAGACAATTACAAAAACTGCATGTTTGTATAAGTAAATACCTACCTGATTTCTATTTAGGCTTTATTCGATTTCTTTCATGAGCATTTACTTCAAGAAAGTCTATTTATTTTTGAATATTTATTCAAAAAAGGTTAGAATAAATTGTCAAACCAATGTCAATCAAATTTTGAAATTTTTAAGTATGTGCAACTTGAGAAAACAAAACTTACTAAAACCTTATATTGTTTCGTTCAAAATTTTAAAAAGTTTTAGAGCCACTGACAGGGTTAGTATCAGATTCTATTGTTGAGACGAATTGATTGACAGCAATGCATTTTAAATGGGAATTATGTTACTCTAAAATCCCGAATTGCGGCTTTCCTATGAATTTCACCGTGTTGGGCCAAGGATATGAATTTTTCGTTTTTTCATTATCTATCCAATGGTATAAAAATCAACAAAATCGACTGGTCCTTAGATTTCCATTTAAGTGGTGCCTAGTCCTTTGTTCTTTGTATTTGTATTTTTACCCTGCAGGTTCCCCCCACAATTATTATCAACGTATTTGAGTACATACAGGGATATAAAGGAAGGTTGTATTCGGCTGGTATGAAGAAAAAGATAACTAATGAAGTATGAAGTGGTTTTTCGTTTTTGTAGTTAAGAATTACATTATTATTTTCTGATCCATTATGGTCCATTTAGACGAAAACTACATAATGATCTACAGTGGAGTTGTAACGGGTACATTTTTCAACAGCATTTTGTACGCAGAATTTAGCATTTATTCTTATTAAAAATCTTAAGTTCGGTCCTGTGGGCTTCGTTTTGTTTAAATCAGCATTTCATCATGTAAATAATTCCTACTGAAAGCACTTTTAAGAAAAGATTGTTTCATATTTGATGTAATTAAAGAAGTAACGTCATAAAGATATTGTCTTTTTCGTATCCTGCTAAATTGCATTTTAAAATAATATCAATTATTTTAGGGAGAGACCTTGCTAAGAAACTGTGAGAAGTACTTGATCATCAATTTTATAGAAATATTTTGTTAACATTCTGAGTATACAGGATTCGAAAATGAAGTTTCCTTTGTTCGTAAATTGCGTTTTAAATTTTTAAGTCAGTATAGCGTAGGAATATCGTTTACAAGGCAGATGTTGTAGCATTCCACACTAGTTTGGCGCGCAATTTTAAGTGCTACTTTTTACACTTAGAGTCGAGAATCCTATAGAAGGCCAAATAAAAGCGCCCTTGCCGCATAAAAACAGATGTATCCACGTGTAATTACAGGATCCGAGTTCATAAAAAGCCTTCGCTGGTTTTGATGCGGGAGACTCGACACTGCACCCTTGCAGCAAGCGGTCGAGATTATAAATGTTCACACTTTAACCTGGGGTGTGCGGTTTTCTCGTTTGAGTTTCGATCAATAATGATTGATCGATATTGAATTAGTGTTACTGGATTACAGTTTATTAATCCTTTAGAATTGCAAGAAATTCTACATACAGTGTATTATAGTTTTAATGTTATTTAAGTGCTAATCCTTTTGAGAGGATCTACGTTCCGTAAAGTTGTGTTTGAAAGACTTATAGTTTCGTATCGTGAATAAACAATAGGGTTTATTCTTTGGTGAAGAATCTGTATCGAATTTCGGACGAAAAATAATGAAACTAAACTTAGTGATGCGAATGCGTCGTTTTTAGAGAATTCTTTACAAGTACAGCCAACGGTTAAGCCTGTACCTGTTTTTAAATGGAACTTGAAATACTCTGGCCAGACGGGACGCGATAGTGTTATGGCATTTTTAGAAAAAATTAATGATTTATGTGAGGCTCGTCGAATTTCGAAACAAGACTTATTTGTTTCAGCTATAGATTTATTTTCGGGTCCGGCTTTATTATGGTATAGAGGTATTAAGAATGAAGTTAGTAATTGGAATGAGTTAGTTAAATGTCTAAAGAGAGACTTTTTACCTATCGATTATCAGTTAGATCTGTTAGATGAGATTAAAAATCGAACGCAGGGTCTTAATGAAAACGTTTCGTTATACATAATGTCAATGGAGGCTTTGTTTAGAAGATTAGAACATCCTAAAACCGAACTTGAAAGGGTAGAACAGATAGTTAGGAATTTAAATCCTTATTTTGCAGAGCGTATAGGTTTGCAGGACATAAAGTCCTTATCGTCATTAAAGGTTTTTTGTAGGAAAATTCAAGAATTAAAAATAAGATCGGAAAGGTATCATCCACCACCTTCCAAGCGTAATGGGTTGTTAGAACCAGATTTAGCGTGTCTTTCATTAAATGACTGTCAGGCAAGAAAACCTACGGAAAATAAAATTAATATTTCTGAATTATCCAGTACAGATAAATCCTGTTTCAACTGCGGTCAGCCTGGGCACTTACATAGACAGTGTTCCGAAAAACGACGTACATTTTGTTATAGGTGCATAAGGTTGGTGTATACTCCAATTCCTGTATTGTTTGCAATCCAAAAAACGCCAAGGGAGGTATCGTTGCGGATCAAGTAGTAATGAATCGTTCAACCGGGACGGTACCGAAGACAAAAACTCCACAACCCAATTCACGTTCGCGTGCAAATTAATTTCCCAGCCCAAACAAACAACGAAATGTAATTTCTCGCCTTCTTCAGAAGAATGGAAGTCTTGGTTAGATAAAGTAAAAACTTTTATGTCCCCCAAAATAATTGCACCTCTTTGTGTTAAAATGCCGTATGATAACCGTCCTTTTATACTCATTAGGATTCAACGATTTCCAGTCATTTGTTTGTTAGATAGTGGTACATCAAACACTATCATAGGTTCTTCTGGTTTACAGTTTCTGAAGGAAAACAAAATTCCTTTTCAAAGAAAATTAACAGCTGCTCGTGTTACTACAGCTGATGGTGCCATCCAACCTTGTGAGGGCGAAATTATTTTACCGATTACTTTAGATAAGGTTACGAAACATATCAAATGTTTGTTAGTTCCTTCCATTACCCAAGCTTTTATTTTAGGAGTGGATTTTGGTCACCTATTTAAGATAAATTTAAATATTTATGAAAGAGCGTATGACTTTGCAGTAGAACCCTCCGTAAATACTATTTCTTCAGTTAAGAATTCCATAAACCATATTTTCTCCATGGAAGCTACGAAAATTATAGATCAAGCTTCTCTAAGTCCTAAACAGAATTCAGTTCTAAAGAAAACAATTTCAGCCTTTGAAGAATTAGTTTCCGATAAGTTAGGATGTACGAATGTATTGAAGCATTATATTGATACAGGGGATGTTCAGCCCATTAAGCAAAGACAATATCTTCTGTCGCCTGCTATGCAGACCCATCTTCATAAAGAAGTTGATGATATGTTGAGACTTGGAGTGATTCGTGAGTCTAATAGTCCTTGGAGTAGTCCAGTGTTGTTAGTTAAGAAAAAAACTAATGAACTACGATTATGTTATGATGCACGAAAATTAAATAGTGTAACAAAAAAGATGCTTTTCCGTTACCTCGTACCGATGCTATTTTAAATAGACTCTAGTCTAAGTTTCTGTCCAGTATAGATTTACGTAAAGCTTTTTGGCAAATCCCTTTAGAGGAATCTTCTTGTGCAAAAACAGCTTTTTGTGTGCCTGGTAAGGGTTTATTCGAATTTACTGTAATGCCTTTTGGTTTATCGAACAGTCCGCAAACAATGCAGAAATGCATGGAAAAAGTTTTAGGTCCACTTATGTTGGATGAGAAAGTTTTTGTGTATCTTGATGATATTATTATTGCGTCTTCTACTTTTGAGGAGCATATTAAGATTTTGAATCTTCTATGATTAAGGCTGAAAGATGCTGGTTTTACGATTAATTTAGACAAATGTCAGTTTTGTCGTTCTTCTTTGAAGTTTTTAGGTTTTGTTATTGATCAAGAAGGTTTGCGAACTGATCCAGATAAGGTATCAGCTATTTTGACTAAACTAAACATTATTCCGGATGCTTTGTCCCGATCTATTTCTGTAATGAATATCGATACTCTTGAGCCTGATGACTGGTATCTTAATATGATAGAATTAGTCAAAGCTTCTCCTGAAAAATATCCGTATTTTAAAGTCGAAAATAATCGACTATATAAGTTCTTGCCTCCTTATTACCGCTTGAATCTAATATTTCCGACTGGAAACTAGTAATTCCAACTGCTAATAGGAAACAGATTTTGCAACAATGTCATGATGAACCTACAGCTGCCCATTTTGGAGTTTCGAAAACTCTATCCCGTATTTCCGAATTATATTATTGGCCGAAACTTAGATACTCTGTCAGTAAGTATGTACGCAATTGTAAGGTATGTGCGAGTCAGAAAAGTGAGAATGTTTCACGTGCAGGCCTTATGGGTAAAGAAAAGAAAGTTAGCTTTCCTTTTCAGTTAATTAGTATGGATTTGTTAGGTCCGTTGCCGCGAAGTAAGTCTGGTAATCAGTACTTGTTTGTTGTTACCGATTGGTTTACCAAGTATGTCTTAATACAGCCATTACGTAAGGCCACTACCAAGCCTATGATAAAGTTCCTGAAGGAACAAGTTTTCTCAATATTTGGTGTACCCCAGACCGTTATGTTTGACAATGGGTCGCAATTTATTTCTAAAGAATTTCGAGATTTTCTAGATAGCGTTAAAATACAGAATGTTTGGTTGAATGCTCGTTATCATCCTCAAGTTAACTCTACAGAACGAGTTAATCGAGTTCTTGTTACAGCTATTTCCTCATATATCAAAGATTCTCATCGTGAATGGGATAAACATATTTTCGATATTGCCCAGGCAATACGTCTTGCTAGTCATGATTCGACTCAAGTTCCTCCCTCTTTCATGGTCTTTGGTCGACATGTTCCAGTTAGTAGAGATTTTTATAGTCCTATCGACCCCGATAAACCTTTAGAGATTGCAAATAAACTCTTTTGGACCCGTGAGCTAACTCAGCTTCCCGAATTATATGAGGATGTTAAGTCCAGATTACATAAAGCTTATGAGCAAAATTCTCGTCAGTATAATTTACGAAAACGTCCGCTCAAATTTTCTGTTGGAGATATAGTCTGGAAGCGAAATTTTACTTTGTCTGATGCTTCTAAAGATTACTCTTAGAAGTTAGCCCCTAAATATATTCCCTGTAAAGTTACCAAAGTTTTGTCTCCACTTGTGTATCATTTACAAGATTTAGATGGACATCCTGTTGGCAATTTCCATGTCAAAGATTTAAAGGAAAATCATTGTGACTTTTCCAAGTAATAAAACTCTAATTCTTAAATAATAATGTAGGTCTTGTTCAACTTACGACCTTTTCTCATGTTTATTTTTGGTCATCTATGGTTTTGTGTTGGCAAGTATGCTCGTGTATGTGTTTGAAGGATCCTAACTTTGATGATTGGGAACGTTTGATGATGTAGGTTGCTGTATGTTTTATGACTGTGGCCCCAGGCCGATGAATCCTTATGTATGAGATGATAGGAGAGTTTACTCGCTACCAAACTAAAAATTAAATATCTACAGTATAAACTACCATTTGGGTCATGCTTATTGTTAAATAAGTTTTATCTTTAAATAATATTAATTAATCCCTTTTGTGGCGTTAATTCTTTCATGGTTCTGACAGGTACTGTTGAATTTCTTTCATTCTTTTAGTCGTGGGAGTTACATAAAACAATGATAACGTGATTTGTTGCGTGCCCTCTTCTTTTTGAGTAATTGAATATCTTCATGGAATTCTTGTGTGGGAGTGTGATTGAGTGAAGCGTGTACAGGGGATATTCTTTTATCCCTTGGGTGTTTCTTGGTAGGTTGGTCGGAAATCACGCAGGGTGTAAGACAATTTTCCCGATTGTGTCCAGTATATATTTACCGATTATGACAGTTCTGTCTATTTCGAAATTTGTGTGAAGTTATTACTTCATTTTGAATATTCAGAAAACATAATAATTTGAGGGGATTTTATGTCCTTGTGCATTTTAAGTTCGTTGAACTTCCATAAGCTTTTGTCAAAAGCTAAATTATAAATCTGTTTGAGATCTATTAGGTCTTGTGGTTTTGAACCATTTTGAAGTTATAGTGTGTGAGGTTTTGGTGATGTCGTTCAGTTTCAATTGTACCGTTGGCATCCACTATTTACCGATTTGTGTATCGTTGGTGATACAGTTTGCAGTATAGTTTTGTACCATACTGCTCTTTTGGGAGATAGTTTCTGTCTCTTTACCGTACCATTGGTAAGCTATTTACCGTTCCGTGCCGTTCAGGCATATCGTACCGTATCGTTTTGCAGTGCTGTTTTGTACTGCGTATTTTGGAGATAATTAGAGTCTCTTTACCGTATCGCTTTGCAGTATAGTTTAGTACTGCGTTTTTGGAGGCAATTTGGTCTCTGTCCCGTACCGTTTGGTGATTTTGCTCACCGCCATTACCGTTTTGCTTTTTGAAGTATACTGTGTTTCGTATGTACCGTTCAGAATCGTTACAGTTTGCTGTGACAATTCAGTATGAGTGTTCCTGCGTTGGAATTTGTTTGATATTTGAGAATTTGAGAAGGTCTTAGTGATCTTATGGTGTTCAGTTTCAGCGCGTATTAGAGAACCGCGTGGTGGTATAGTTTGGCCATCCACCAAGTCTTATTGAGATATTAGTATTTGACCTAGGGTCTGCGAATTTTGAGATAGTTTTGCGTTCAGATTTGTGTTATCGTATCGAGTTTTGAGGTCGTGTTCTTTTCAGAACAAGCTTTCGAGTTCTGACTTCTTTTGAATTTTAGACTTTGTCTATTATAGCGCGGTGGGATGCGCTCTAGAAATTCCTTCACCGATGACGGGTTCCGGTAAGAGTCCGGTAAAGCATTTGTGGTCTTTCTCTACCATCTTTAGACCTTCTGTTTTAGACTTTGTCTATTATAGCGCGGTGGGATGCGCTCTAGAAATTCCTTCACCGATGTCGAGTTCCGGTAAGAGTCCGGTAAAGCATCTGTGGTCTTTCCTACCATCCTTTGACCACTTCTCCTAAGGACTTCTGGTCCTTCGGGTCACTTTGTTGACCAATTTAAATTTGATGTTTCTTTTTGAAACTGTTTCCCCCCTTATAGAATTTTATATTTCTTTAGACCTTTTGTTTATACTTTGTCTATTATAGCGCGGTGGGATGCGCTCTAGAAATTCCTTCACCGATGTCGGGTTCCAGTAAAAGTCTGGTAAAGCTGAGGTAGTTCTTCCTTTACCATCCTTCGACTACCTTCTTTGAGGACTTTTTGTCCTACCGGTCAGTGTTGACCAACCAATCTGTTGGTTCTTTTGGGAACCGTGCTCTTTGTGAAATCTTTTGCTTTGTGCAGTTTAAGTATATCTTCGATCTATCGCTCCTTATAGATCACCTTGTTCAGTGTGTCCTTTTAGGGGCAGATCATTCCCTTTCAGGGTTACCGTCGTTCGTGCCGTTTTGTGTCGTTCTTTGGAGTTTCGTTTTATTGGGATATTGACCCACTACCGTGCCCTTTTGTGGGATTTTAGTGTTACAGTTCCTTGTAACGTCTTGCGTTTTGATGCGTACGGCGCACTATTCTATCGTTGTTTTAACGAACGAACTAGTAATGTTGGAAACTGTTCTTTTTAGAACAAAGCACTAAGGTGCGTCCTTCTTTCTCCGTTTCTATAGAGCTTCCTTTGTCTGGTGACATAATGTTTTGGAGAGGCTTATACCATTTTGAGCCAGATAATATGGAAAGGTTTATGAACCTTGAATCATCTACTTTGTAGTTATAGTCAGTGTGCTCTATGAAAAGGTTTATTAACCTTCAGTTATATAGTTATTCGTTGCAGTTAACGGACTTCAGTTAATATGAATAGGTTTATTAACCTTATGTCTTTCAGTTAATAGCTACGACCCAATATACTTTGGAGACTATTTGAAAAGGTTCTAGTAACTTTAAGTCGTCCAATCGTTGGTTAAGATTTAGCATATTTTACTGGTAAATATAATGGGGGTTTACTAACCTTAATTTATCTACTTGTAAATATTTAATTTCGAGGAGGTTTATTAACCTTAACTCCTTTAGCTTGTAGTACAGTCTGATGACTTTTTGACGGGTTTTTGTAATCCTAAGATGAGGTTTCTATATAACCTTAGGTGTGTAATTTGGAGAGGTTTTATCAACCTTAAGTTACTTAGTTTATAGTTATAGGTAACCTATCCTAGGTTAGAATTTAAAAGGAGTTTTAGTAACTCTATATCGTTTGATTTTCAGTTATGGTTTACGTTTTGGAAGTCATTTCGTTCAAGTATTAATATTCAATTTTATTTTTGGTATGCCGTTTGGTATACACTTATCTTGTATAGGTATTTTGAGTGAATGAGGTGACGAATGGGTAGTGTTGACTACTTTTTAGTTTAGTGACGTTCTTCTGGTGGCGGTTAGTGCTTTGTTTTGGTAGTGGTTGGGCTTGAACCTTTCCTGACGGTTGAAGGAGGTCCTAATGCTGGACGGTGGGTGTTTGTGGGGAATTGGTTCTTGTTCTGGCTTCCGCTGAAGTGAAGTACTATCTGTGTAGTTTTCCTTTTTCCAGATTTGTTTACTATTCTTTTATTTCTTTCTCTTCCTTCTTTCTTCTCGATCTGTGAAGGCTCAGTTAGTGCCATATCGGGCTGCTGTAAACCGGAGATCACGGAGTGTTGCCTTTTGGTACCCTATGCGGCACCTTGCTGTTGCACTCTCTTGTGTGCGTACTAGATTTCGTTTTAGATTATGATGTTGGTGGGTGTTTCTGAGTATGATTCCGTTTTTGATTTTCCTAGTACATGACTATTGGGGTTCCCGTTGGTGCGTCTGGCTTCTCCAACCCCTTCGGTTTTGTTTGAATGTTCTGTGAGGACATTTGTTTTAGGGTGGCTCCTTTCAGCTCTACTCGGCGTTCCTTACCTTTGGTCCTTTCTATTTTCCTAGCCGGATAGTCCCTTTCCTTTCCTCTTTCCTTTTTGAATGTTTAGACACTTAGGGTCTTATAGATTTGGGCGTTAGGCACTTTTGGGTGTGCCTTGGTTCTGATATTAGTATGGTATCTTAGTATGCTTTCGGCATTTTGTTAGTTTTAGTATAGCATAAGACGGGCTTCACAGCTTTTCTTTTTTATTGTTTTTTCTTTTTCTTCGACGAGTGGGCGAGTGTAACGGGTACATTTTCCAACAGCATTTTGTACGCAGAATTTAGCATTTACTCATATTAAAAATCTTAAGTTCGGTCCTGTGGGCTTCGTTTTGTTTAAATCAGCATTTCATCATGTAAATAATTCCTACTGAAAGCACTTTTGAGAAAAGATTGTTTCATATTTGATGTAATTAAAGAAGTAACGTCATAAAGATATTGTCTTTCTCGTATCCTGCTAAATTGCATTTTAAAATAATATCAATTATTTTAGGGAGAGACCTTGCTAAGAAACTGCGAGAAGTACTTGATCATCAATTTTATAGAAATATTTTGTTAACATTCTGAGTATACAGGATTCAAAAATGAAGTTTCCTTTGTTCGTAAATTGCGTTTTAAATTTTTAAGTCAGTATAGCGTAGGAATATCGTTTACAAGGCAGATGTTGTAGCATTCCACACTAGTTTGGCGCGCAATTTTAAGTGCTACTTTTTACACTTAGAGTCGAGAATCCTATAGAAGGCCAAATAAAAGCGCCCTTGCCGCATAAAAACAGATGTATCCACGTGTAATTACAGGATCCGAGTTCATAAAAAGCCTTCGCTGGTTTTGATGCGGGAGACTCGACACTGCACCCTTGCAGCAAGCGGTCGAGATTATAAATGTACACACTTTAACCTGGGGTGTGCGGTTTTCTCGTTTGAGTTTCGATCAATAATGATTGATCGATATTGAATTAGTGTTACTGGATTACAGTTTATTAATCCTTTAGAATTGCAAGAAATTCTACATACAGTGTATTATAGTTTTAATGTTATTTAAGTGCTAATCCTTTTGAGAGGATCTACGTTCCGTAAAGTTGTGTTTGAAAGACTTATAGTTTCGTATCGTGAATAAACAATAGGGTTTATTCTTTGTTGAAGAATCTGTAATCACAATTACTGTGTTTCGCCTGTTCTTAAGACCAGTGCAGTTTTTTTAAAGCAAAACCATATAAAGCGATCTCGAATTTAACGATCGACTCTAGTGTTTTTATAAATTAAAACCCCGCTTAAAGAATTTAAACGCATTTGGTGCTACTCGTGATTAAACAACAACCTAAGTTTCTGAAACATTATCGTTATTTTCCAAGTGAAAACCCCGTTTGTTCATGAAATCATATGGGCGAATGACAATAACTAAATATTATCGCATTTTTGGTACGGAGAATCAACATTTCAATACAACGCCGAGTTCAACGACAATTTCCCCAAATGAAAGGCCGAATTTCCAATTTCTACTGGACTATATGTATGGTATTCCACAAATTTGAGGGATAATATTCAAGGTACTGTAGTTTTAAGGATTTGTTTATGATTCAGTTAACTAAGAATCTCACAGTTAAGAATTTTTTCTTAGGGCAGAGCTCCCTTCGGTATTAAGAAATCTTTAAACTTTAATTTAATTACAAATCATTTATATTGATACTGTCGAATTGATTTAATTTGTCTAATTTCATTTAGATATTTGTTTATAAATTTTGTCCAGAAAAAGACCAGTCAATACAAATTTTAATATTTGAATTAATGTGTTTGAACAATTTTTGTGTTCGATCCAATAAACTTTTTGTTTATTTCTGTTATCTAATGAAAAGTTCTAGATGAATTTTTATTGATTTATTCTGGTTTAGTTATAATCTAATGAACTTAGATTGGAATTGTAATAAATATATGAGGTGTGTTTTATTTCTTATATATATGCAAAGTTATGTCTTTACCATTTTTCTGATTAAATAAATGTTATTAATTCAAAACTAAGGATCTAGAAAACGGAACCATATTAGTTATGAATGCTCTGCTTCATTTTACTTCAAAATTTTAAATTAAAAAAATTTTTTGATTCAACTCAATATTTTATTCATTTTCTGGTTAATGAATTTAATCATTTTTAATGCTTATTCAATTTACATCTTTGAATGGGTATTCATATACCTTAAGCTTCATAACCAGATGGCGCCCTTTTAAGTTTTTATTTGTGTTTGAACCTTTATCTATTCCTTTTCACAATTTATACAGCTGTGGAACCAATACCTACGACTTGACTAATTAATTTGTAAGAGAGAGTTTAAATCTCAAGCTGTGGCAGACATTTGAGTTTTTAGTTACAGTAAGTATGAATTATTTTATATAATTTTATAGTTAGTTTATTGTCATTTAGTCTGACAGAAAAACTAGTGTTTCACTGGCTTCAACGCGGGGCCTTTTTGTTGTACTTTTGTGCAGAAAATTATGTAAGTTTCACTGCCGGTCCAACGTGGGCCAGAATTTAGTAAGTTTCAGAGTAGCGTTAAATCAGAGAGCAAAAGGAGGTGTAGCCTGTAGCATGCATTATAGATCAGAACTGGACGGGGAAAATCTGTAAATTGAAATGTATTAACGAAAGATTTAGTCAGTGGAAATATGAGAAGTCAATAATAAACTAACCATAATAGCAGTTTATGGACCTAACGAAGATGATAATGTAGGGAACAAAGACCAAATTGAGAATAAAGATAGCAAACTTATAATTGATGAACCCAAAGTGATAAAGAGATGGAAAGAATATTTTCTAGGAATTCTACTCCTAGAATTAGTGGATGAAGCAATAACACGAACTAAAGAAAAATATGAAGTAGAAAGAACACGGGAAGTAAAGGATGAATTAATAAATTAAGAGGAAATGTGCGATGCAATAAAAAGAATAAAAAATGGTAAAGCGACAGGGCCTGACGGGATAGAACTTCGGATAGAGGCAGTAATGTTGAAAGCTATGGAAGTAGAGGGCACACGATTCTACCTGGAAGTCTGCAAAAAGGCTTAGCATACAGGAAGAATTCCGAATCACGGAGAGGTGTGAATCATACTGCCGTTACATCAAAAAGGAGACAGATTTAGATGCCAGAAATACCGTGAAATAACATTACTTATCACGGCTTGTAAGGTGTATAAAAAGAATCAGAACAAAAATTAAGAAGAAAACCAGAGGCCTATTTCCATCTCAAAACAGGCAGGCGGTGCCGGTCAAAGTCGCCATTTTTTGTGAAATTTTAGTATGTTAATCTTTGTTAAAAATAAAAGAACCCTTATTTTTTTGTTGGGTCCAAAAAAATTCTGGATCAAGTTACAGGTCATTAAAGTTAAGGGCAAGATCGCGAATATTTTTACTGTTTAAAGCTGATTTTTTTAATACTTCAGAAATTACTAGGAATATTTTAATGTAATTTGATTTATCTGAAAGGTATGTTTTTTCTCTAAATTTTGACATCTAAATAGACACCTATCTTTGTAGCATGTATCTGAAGAAAGATATTATTCAAAAGGGTCAACTTTGACCGCCTGTATCTAAAAAAAGCCACCTTTAAAAATTTGAAATTTTAATATTGTGTTCTAATACACTTGAACTATCTTTTTCATAAATACATTTGCATCATCTTATGGTTCATTAAAAAATTTAAATTACCCGTGGACGCATAAACCGTGCATATGCTTACCTACGTAAATTCACATAGTAATTTTTATTTCTCTGAATGAAGTGAACACATTAATAAATCAAAGCATTCATGTCATGTAACAGTAGTGATATTGTATGTATTTAGTCAACTTTGACAAGTATCTCAAAAAGCCACTCAAAAAAATTAATATTATGGTCCGATACATCTGAACTATGTATCTTTTCCATAAATTAATATCGCATTATCTTATTGTAACTAGTAACTATAAATATTAAAAAGGTACTACAATGAAATGCAAGAAATTGTGCACTGGACGTTTATTAAGATATATGTAGGCATAGTACATACAAATTATTTCTTACTGCACTATTAAATCTGCCACTCAGATGTGTTGTATTTTATTCCCAATAATTTTTCCTCTGCATAGTTAATCTAAAATGTCTAAGAGCGTTATGCAGTGGTATTGAAGATTGATGATTACTTACTTTTTTGGAAAACTGATAACCTTTGTTGTTGGTCACATAATCAAAATTTTGCACTGTAGTTTTGCAAAAGTTTGCACAGGTAACATTGCTTTAACATTATATAAAGTATATTTAATAAATTCTTGTTTTCTCTGCTTGTCCCACCCTTCTGAGCTGAGCGCCTCTGGGCTACAGCCGAGTTAGCCGATATGTTAAGTCAGCCCAGGTTACAAGATAATGCATCTGATATTAATTTATGGTAATACGTAATTCAGATGTATCAGAACATAATATTAAAATCTCAAGTTTTTTGAAATACATTTACAGCTTGATTTATTAATTTGTTCACTTGTTTCAGAGAAATAAAAATTACTATGTGAATTTACATAAGTAAGAGGAGTACGCACGGTTTATGCGTTCACGGGTAATTTAAATTGCTTAATGAACCAGTAAGATAATGCAACTGGTATTTATGGAAAAGATAGTTCAAGTGTATTAGACCACAATATTAAAATCTTAGATTTTTGAAGGTAACCTTTTTGAGATACAAGAGGTCAAAGTTGACCCTTTTGAATAATACCTTTCTTCAAATACATACTACAAAGATAATTTAGGTGTCAAAATTTAAAAAACTTACCTTTCAGGCAATATATATTGCGGTGATATCAAATCACCGCATTGAAAATCTTAACGACCGAACTGAAACGTTAACACAAATATGTTTGTCATGGGCTTAATTAATATAAAGGTTATAGACAGTGATGTCATAATCAAGCCGCTGTTGCTGCTTCCCCTTACCAGCCGTAGCTCCTACCATGCCTTCTGGGCGGGCTATCTTCGGCCGCACTCGACCGACTGCGACAGTGTTCGTTGAAGTACATGCATTATCTTATCTCTCCAAGCCTATTGTAAAAATTATTATTTACTCAGCGAATTATTTATAATACAATCTTGAAAAGAATAAATTAAAAAAATTAGTAAAATAGCAATTTAATAACATATCGACATTGCATATTAAGTGTTAATCTTAATATGAAAACAATGGTCACTCGAAGTCGACATAACAAATTAATTTTTAATCATTAATATTTCATATCGATAAGCGAATTGTTATAAATCTAATAAAATGTTATTGTTCAATGGAAATCGCGAGAAAGTGGTGATTTCATCCATCAGGAGAAAAACGTAAAGAAATGTTTCTCTTTACGTTTAGTTAGGTACAGAGGCGTAGCTAGGGTGGGTGTCACCCGGGGCAGAAGTAATTTTGTCACCCCTATCCTTAGATGTAAAAAAAATTATAAATCCTATAAATTAATGAAAATTTAGACAGTTACACAATAACACAAGAAAACAAACAATACCAAAAAAAAACAACAATACAATAAAGCAAATCAAGTTATACAATAATAAAACAATTAATAAACTCTTTTACGACCATTTTCTTTTACATTTTGAAGCAGCAAACTCATTTATAACATCTTCAAAATCAATTTCAGATGCTATTTCATTTTCAATAGACAATAAAGATAAGCCGGAAAGCCTCGACTAACTCATCGTTGATCTCAAATAGTTTTTTGGAAGTTTGAGTTTTGAGAAAGTTACTTTTTATTTAAGCTCCATTAAAAATAATAGGATGAGAGAATCTTGAACATAAAACAATTCTATAAACTGGAATAACAAGGGATTTTGAATACAACTGTAGAATAACAAAAGTGATAACAAAATAAACAAAAAAATATATGTTTTGAACAGCGCCCGCAGCGGAAGAAAGGCGTACCACTCTTAAACCCGCGCGAAATTTTAAAATTTGGTATTCGTAAAACAGACAAATGTAAATAGAAATTCATAAATTGTTCAAATTATACACATGAATACTGAAAAGTGATACATTTTCTATAGCAGAAATATCATTTTAAAGTTAAAATTACATATTATTGTTATCAGATTATTAGCCTTGGTAGTGTAATGCCTGGCGTGCCGGACTTTCACCCAAGCGGCCCGCGATCGACTCCCGGCGCCGGCAGATCTGGTTAAGGTTTTCTGCAGTTTTCCTTAGCTGTGACACAAATGTAGGATTTGCGCTGTTCCATCTGTAAGTCGGCTGCAGCCGCACATTGGGCCTACATTAATAATAGCCCCCTCCCTCCCGCACAAGCTTATAGCTTCTGGGGCCTTGGTTTAGGTTATGGGTTGTAGTAATTATTATAATATTATTATTATAAGATAGTAAATATAAACTAAGCAAAAAGCAATATTTTTCTGATTTTGAGAGCAAAAATTCAAATTATTAAATGTGTTTAAATCACAAATTCACTAAAATAATTCAGTTGGTGAAATGTGTCATCCCGAGAATAGTGTCATCCCTAAAATGGTGTCACCCGGGACGGACCGCCCCCCCAGCTACGCCACTGGTTAGGTAATAGAATGTAAACCAGGAATTAATTAAGAAAGTTAGCCTCCAATAAAATAATTGCGGACAACTAATTTTAACAGAATAAAGCAGAACATTTCTTTACACTTCCAAAGGGTATGGGATAAAAAACAGATTACCCACGGATACAAGAAAAATGGAAATTTTGCTGGTTTCTCGGAAAACGTCAACTTTCAGTTCTCTATAATTATGACAACTGAAAACTCTTACTTTCAAATGAAAAACATATCGCATTTACAAAATAATTCTATACAATATTGAATGCATTAAATAATAAAATTAACCAACTAAACGAACAGAATTAGAATTATTACAGTTTTTGTTTTTTGCATTTTTAAATGCTTTATGTTGATAGTTAACAATTTAAATAATTCAGAGAAAATTGTATGTACTACTCACTTAGCCAATTTTAAGCAAATTTGTTAATTAACTACCATAAAATGCATAAGGTTAGCATTTGATGTACCATGATTACCATAAGATGTATATTTGTCTGTTTTACGAATTCCAAATTTTAAAATTTCGCGCGCTTTTAAGACTGGTGCGCCTTTCTTCCGCTGCGGACGCTGTTCAAAACATATATTTTTTTGTTTATTTTGTTATCACTTTTGTTATTCTACAGTTGTATTCCACATACCTTGTTATTCCAAAGTTTATAGAATTGTTTTATGTTCAAGATTCTCTCATCCTAGTATTTTTAATGGAGTTTAAATAAAAAGTAACTCTCTCAAAACTCAAACTTCTAAAAAACTATTTAAGACCAACGATAAGTTAGTCGAGGCTTTCCGGCTTAGCTCTATTGTCTATTGAAAATGAAATAGCATCTGAAATTGATTTTGAAGATGTTATAAAAATGAGTTTGCTGCTTTAAAATGTAAAAGAAAATTGTCGTAAAAGAGTTTATTAATTGTTAATTGAACAATAACATTTTATTAGATTTATAACAATTCGCTTATCGATATGAAATATTAATGATGAAAAATTAATTTGTTATGTCGACTTCGAAGATTAACACTTAATATGCAATGTGGATATGTTATTAAATTGCTATTTTACTAAATTTTTTAATTTCTTTTCAAGATTGTATTATAAATAATTCGCTGAGTAAATAATAATTTTTACAATAGGCTTGGAGAGATAAGATAATGCATGTACTTCAACGAACACTGTCGCAGTCGGTCGAGTGCGGCCGAAGATAGCCCGCCGAGAAGGCATGGTAGGAGCTACGGCTGGTTAGGGGAAGCAGCAACAGCGGCTTGATTCTGACATCACTGGTTATAGATAGGACCACAGTTAGGTTCATTAATGTTTAAATTAAAAACGTAAGAATAAAGACTTCATGCAAACATAACCTAGCTTTCTCATGCATAATAATAATAGGTTTCATATTCAGAAAAAGGATATCAATTAGTTAGATTGCTTGATCATAGGTACGTTTATGCAACCCATGTTACTTTGGGACGGTTTCCCACTTGTTAGGAAGAAGTAATTTCCATATTAAAATTTACATATTACGATTAGATAGATTTTTCTATATTCCAGGAGACCAGCTCAGTTTCATGTTGTTAATTAGCTGAAAATAGATTAATTAGGTCAATCAGGACTGATACAATATAATTAATTTTTGAATTTGTTTATAAGATTTCTGGTCACTACAATTAATGAAGGTATTGAATCCTGTCGTTCGTGTTGATATGACTCTTATAGACTCTTATCCGGTTTTTCCTCACCATTGTTTTGAAGTAAGTGTTTAGAGCATTGTATGCTGGACATTTTGAGCATAATTTGATTAATGTTGATTTTATATTTATGTTGGAATTTGTATATGCATCAATTGGCTTATTCATTGTATTGCGTACTGTAAAAATCATGTTTATATTAAATTGTAAACATGTTTCTATGGTGAAATTATTTGTATTACCTATATCATGTATTCCTGTAATTAGCTTGTAAAGGATGAACCTTGATTTGTTGAACTTTATAAGTAATTAGATCGTAATGAGTTTTGTACATTGTCAAACGTTTTTCTCGAATATCTTCGTTACGATACATTTTGGGATAATGAATGTATTATACTTTATTGATCTTCGTTTCAAGGGTTACAATCCTATAATAACAGAATTAAGATTAGTGATAAAAAATATCAGCTGTGCCGGATTAGTGACGTCACGAGCTTACTCGATGTTTCATTGTTTTGAAAAAGTGTCATAGTTTTATTTTGTTCTGGCATAAACTATATAAGCTGGGGCAAATTGTAACAAAGAGTCGATAAAACGTACAAGGCAGAATCTATGCCCGGCTCCGAATAAAATCTGTAATTAATTTGAGGTTAGATTTTTAACCATATGTTTTTGACGCAATTTCCATATATGAAACAAAGTTAAAATAAATTAAAGTGTTACCTGAACGTTTTTTAAAAGGATTAAAAGAAGATTTAATAATTGTGCAACAATAATATAAAGTGAACGTGCTTGTTTTAATAAATTCTGATTGAATTTATTTTTTGACATTGATCTACGTATCGACGATATTTTATAAACAAGAAGTCAGCTGACAGGTTCTATCACAGTGTTACCAATAATAAGGATTAACTTTTAAAAAGGAAAGTATATCGTAATATACAAGGTTGGCTATAATAAATGAGTCTTGTCAAGTTCATAAATAATAATTAACTTGTAAAGTTCATCTTCAAATATAAAATTATTTGGTTTAGTTTATTAAGTTCTTTTCAGAATTTATTTGATTTGAAGTAAACAAAACAACTAAATTTCTTTTATATAAAATTTATTTTCATTTGACAAATATTTTTAGTTATAAACAAATTTCATTTGTGTTGGTTTGTTCAAACGAATGACCGTACTGATCCTATGTCAGGTCACTACAATTATTTCTAACGTTTGAGCAAACCTGAGAATTTATTTCTCAATTACCAATTGTATTATCTTGAATAACATTTTTTTATTTTGACGTTCTATTTGGATTTTTATTTTTGTTCGTTAAATAAAGTTCATGTGTTTTCAATTTTACATATGTGTTTAATTGATGTTAATACAAGCATCTAGCGTTCTTTTCTTTTAAATTCAGAGTTTAGTAGCAGTTGTCCAGCTTGCAGGAGCTTTAGTGCTTACGATATAAGTTTTTCTTTCTTTCCAGGCATAAAAGTAAATAAGAGTCTCGTAATTCAAATAATTTATGCTTTAGTGAGCAAACCTGAGCTAGCTGAGAGGAATAAAGAAAAATATCTGTGGTGTATTCTCATTTCAATCCACCGTATATAATTTATGTTTATATTTGGAACGGTGGATATATTGTATTTTATTTTATATTCAAAGATCACTGCAATATATTTCTATTAGTTTCTGAAATATTAAAAAAGCAGTTTTAAACAGTAAAAATATTCGCGATCTTTCCCTTAATTTTGATAATAACCTGTAACTTTAATATTTTTTGACCAAACAAATAAATAGGGGTTTTTTGACAAAGATTAACATACTAAAATTTCATAAAAATTGGTGAGTTTGACCGGCACCACCTGCCTCTTTTGAGATGGAATAGGTCTATAAACACAATTACCTAATAAATTCCTAGAGCGATTTGAGGAAGGGGCATCGTATTCAAGATCACATATTTAGTCTAAAAAAAACAATAGAAAAAATACTAAGACAGAACAGAGGAGCGTATCTCGCGTTTATTGATTTGGAAAAGGCTTTTGACCGGGTACCAAGAAAGAATATTTGGAGAGAAAAGGAATAGAAAAGCAATTGATCGAGGCGAAGAAAAGTTTGTACAAATATTTCAGAAATTATGTAAGAACGAAACATGCACAATCTGAAGAATTTACTACAAATAATGGACTGCGGCAGGGTGATTTACTAAGCCCTTTAAAGGAATACAGTACGAGAATACATGTAGATAAAACCAAGGTCTAAACTTAGCTTAAGCTAACTAAGCGAAGTTAGTTAAGAAGTGACCTGAAGATGATAAGTGAGATCTTGCCGAAACGTCGTCATTTATTGTTTGGTTCCTCTAGGAGCCTAAAAGTGAATACGCAGAGTGAAGCCCGGGAAAATAGTGCAGTAACGTACAATAGCCGCGGAAATTTGAAGTGTAATATATATACAATAATAGAATTTTTTCTATCGTACGATATAAATAACTGGATTAGAACTATCGGCTATGCGGTCTGTGGATTAAGCAAAACTCTTTTTTTCTTTTTAATTACTCAATATTTCGTCACTGTTTGGTGACTTCATCAGGAGTAAAAACCTACAGTGAATCGTTATGTATAATTAATTAATACCATACACGTTCAATATAACAATAAAAATATGTATAATAAGTGGCACAATTTTTTTTAATTTTAAATTGATATTGCATTCAAAACCTTTTTCTTTCACCAAACAGTGGCAAAATATTGAGTAATTAAAATGAAAAAAGTTTTACGTAATGCTCGGACCGCCTACCCAATCAGACAAAAAATAAGAACTTATTCTGAAAATCAAAGAATGGTACAAAGATTACCTAATATTGTGTTGTCGTATTCTTTGACTTATGTATTAAAATTACTCCAATCGCTTGTTCACCAATGAGTTGTTCGCCACTATGTATCTGTATGTATATGCAATATGCTAAGAAAACAGTTTTTACACTTTTTTTTACAATTATAAGCAAAACGTGTAACTAGTAGTTAGAAGGTTTTGAATATTGCCTTTTGAAGAAAGAAGATTTTAGAAAATTGAAATCGCCAATCATAAAAGTATGTTTGGTTTTTATACAGAAAAGAAAAAACATATTTTATTGAAAATAGTAAAATACATACAATAACATATTTAATTTGCCCTTAATTATTAAAAATAATCGGTAGATTATTATTATTATTATTAAGAAACGTGCACAAGTTATTCGTGTTTGTTCAACATCTACAAAATAAATTGAATTCATCGTCAGTAACCTACATAGGCCGCACCTAAAAGTAACAAAAAAACAATTCATTATTTTCCTTAGCATCAATTTCCTTACATGGATGAATCTTCACTTTCGTTTGTACCAAAATCGAAAGATACCGCGTTCGAACACTTTCATTATTTGCATGACTCGTTTTAAATCGACATGGCGACGAAATTATCACTTTACGGAAACAATTTTAAAATGGTAAATATTTGAATGTGCCGATAAAATTAATACAAATTGTTTAATTTACGTTTATATAATAGAGGTTTTTCAAAGCAATAACACGCCATGAAATGCTATTAGTATAGAATTCCGATCGCACGTAATTATGCTGCTGGTCTAATTATTATTATTTTAGCTGCAGGTATTTTAGAAATTTTCTTTTCTTTCTGTTTCAATAACAGTGGTTTTCGCTTTTGCTTTCAAAAAAATAGTCTAGACTGCGTGAATGTTTTAAGTTTCTACAGTTCAATAACCAAAAATTTATTTAAATATAATCGGGTTGACTATCACTTTCTTTAAGTCTATGATTTTTCTAATATGTAGTAAAGTACAGGATTACACTTGTTGAAAGTAGAATAGTGATACAAAAATTGTGGGGATGTAAAATGTAATAAGTCGTGGCTGTCTATGAAAAAGCAAAGAGAAGTTTATGTCAATTTTCAATTAAAATAAGAAAATGTCATGTTAATGTATTAAAGAGGTTTTTTACGCTACTAAAATAAAAATTGGAATTACTAATAATTATAATGTATTGTGGTGTTACAGACTTATTTTTGTTATATGCAATATTGTTTTTAATAACTGCACACAAACATAACATTTTTTTTCTACTCTAATTCAATTATTATAATATGTATATGCAATAGCTGCTTCATAATGAGGCTCATTATGCAACGAATCTTCATTATGCAATGAGTTGTTGACCAATGAGAGTCAAGAATATCAATTGGTTGCGTAGGAACGAGCCAAAGTTATTATACGAGGTGTGTAAATTAAGTAATGAGACTGATTTTTTTAAATTTTTTTATTCGAATGGAGTTACAATTCAATATTGTCGCCCTCAAAATAACTTCCTTGGGAAGCCACACAGCGCTGGAGACGGTTCTTCCAATCCTCATAGCAGTGCTGGAATTCGGATACTGGAATAGTCTTCAGCTGGTTGGTTACAGCCGTTTGAATGTTTTCGAGTGTCCCAAAATGAGTTTCCTTGAGGAGGTTTTTCAATCTCGGGAAGAGGAAAAGTCACAAGGACTCAAGTCAGGCGAATAAGGAGGCTAAGGAGCCACAGGAATGTTTTTACTGACCAAAAACTCGTTTATTGAAATTGCTATGTGACAAGGCGCATTATCGTGATGCAACACCCAGTTGTTCTTGATGTTTGGTCTCACACGAATGACCCTTTTTAGAAGTTTTTCAAGAACCTCTCGGTAAAAGTGTTGATTGACCGTTTGGCCTTGAGGCACAAACTCTTTGTGGACGATTCCCTGGCTATCGAAAAAACAAATCAGCATGCATTTGATCTTCGACTTGCTCATTCTTGCTTTTTTGGGCATTGAAGATGTTGAAGTGTGCCACTCCATGCTCTGCCAAAACACTGTCTTCGTAGGCCTGCTGAAGTTTTGCAAAAGTTTCCGTTGCACGCACTGTGCCCAAGTCTAAAGCAAAACGTGATAGCACACTGTTGCTCGAAATTGATGTCACTCATTTTTAGAACGCACTAGAAAAAACTGTTTCACGAAAAAAATCGCTACGGACAACCAAATGACTTTAGCGAGTTCAAACTCGTACTGAAGGCGTATCAGATGTTCACCGCCGCCCATCCAAGTCCCGCGTCCCAAGTGTCGCCAGATCGAACGCTACGTTGCCAGTCTCATTACTTAATTTACACACCTCGTATACTAAACTTGAGAACGTACTTCATGGCCCATCGTCACTCAGTGAATAATAAATATTACTGATGATTACTATTATTTTAAATCTGTTTTAATAAATTATTCTTATTGTTAGTTTTATTAAATATTAATTTACAGAAATTCTGATTGTATCGTTTCGTGGTTTTAATTATCAATTTCGTAAGTTTGTCTTAAAAAGTAATAATTACATTCGTCGTGCATTTTTATAACATAATAAGAGTTTTAAAAAACAGACATGCGTAGAAAAGCCTACGTCTGATCGTCACTCACTTTGCAGCTTGAGGTTACATCTTACAGCAGTTTTAGAAGTCCACTTAGTAGTAACAAATCAGTTACGGTCGAAGAAGAAATAGTGTATACAACTCGCACATATTTCTATTCAATAATAGAAACTTCTAGTAGCTGTTACGCTTCTTCTGAAAGTTCTCTGACTGTTTTATTAGAGGTCCTTCTTAGATTGCTAATAAAGGGGTCTGATATCTACAAACGAGTATTAAAAACATCTTCGTTACTAGATTCTCTATTTTCTTGCGAGATGATGCCTAAAAGGCTTGTGATCTTTATTTCGAGACTCCTGTGCATCTTTGGATAATTGGCCTAAACGTTGTAACGTTACGTTTTTATTAGTTTCGAAATAATGTAATTTTGTGTGCATAGTTACTAAAAATCTTAAATGCGGTCCTGAAAATTTGCGTTTTTCTTGTAACTTAAAATTACCGTCGGCATTCTATATAAATAAACCCCATAAAAATATATTAAAGGTTATCTTTCAAAACCCTCTCAGACTAGTGGAGCCGTCTTTTACAATAAATTATAGTCTCCGTCGTAAATAAGGGTATTGTTTACACACGTGTTTGCATTGTCGAATGATTTCGGTCTTAAAAATTTAAAAGGCTGGCAATTTTGGACAGTGTGAAATCATGTTCTTAAATTTTCTCATATACGTTTCAGTTTTTATTCTACGAAAATATTTAAAAAACCCATCTTGTTCTGATGAGCGATTTCCTGTACGTGTTAAATGGTACATTAAATAAATACATTTGCGTTTTAAAATACATCACGTCTGCAAATTTCGGTATAAAAAATATTCGTGAATATTCGTGCGTTCTGAATTCTCTTTGTGTGAAAACATTAATTATTATTGGCTAATATAAGTCATACCATTTTTCTATTGGTCTACTTTAAGGGTACAGCCCTCTTAAGATTGGGTTTGATGTTAAAAATTTAAAAAAAGACAGTCAAGTTAAAGGCAGACTTCAGTATCGTTCGCATGAGTTTGAAATTGTGCTTAGCAAAAGTACCATTGTGTATATAATTTTCCGGACTTCTGTGTTCTTAAATTGTGGGAAACTCATTTCCTTACCGAAAAGTATCGTTTATTTTTGTACAGTTTACCGATAAAGTTATTTCTCGTACCGCATATCGATAATAACAATTAATAATTACAGATTTTATCTTAAGTGATTGAACTCCTGATTAATAAAGAAATTCCGATCGAAGTAAAGACTAAATTACAACTAACTATCGAATTTAAGTTAAAACCTTTATTAAAATTCTAGTGTTTTATAAATTCAGTCCGGATTCAAACAATAAATGGGTCACATTAAGAATAATAATGAAAAGAAGCAGATTGTTTTCAATAATAATTTAATGACCGACTTTATCCAAGTTACATGGTTGTATTAGCAATTTTGTTCCGGTGAATTTAATAACAAATAGTTCATCTTAAAATAGTATTACGAACGTTAATTCTTCGTAAGTTTGAAATACCTGATTGCAGAATTACACGAACTTATTCCAGTTTCTATTGTCCAGCAGCAATTGTTTTTGTGTGTGTGCAAAAGACAATATAGTGCTAATTTTGTTTGCGAATTATCAATATAACTAAGGTATTGTGAAATATGAATTCTTTTATTTCTACTTTGTAACATTTATGTTAGTTTTTTAACTATTTATATGTTGATCGTATATATTTTTGTATATAAACGTCCCCAACAGCTAAGAGCTGTTATGCAGGGTACTAATACCAGAACTTTTAAGTTCGATAAATGTATTTTTCTGTTTTATTTTTTTTCTTTTGTATTCACTGAATAAATATGATTTCAAGTTTAACTAAAACGAGTAATATTGACCCATATAATTATGAAAGTCTTTATTCATATCACTATTAAATCTAATTTTGACTTTGATGAAAATAACAAATAATTGAAACAAATTTACATAGATCTGACTTCATTTTCTTATATTTGCCGAAGTTTGTAGCATTAATCATTTCAGTCCAGATGACACGACCTGAAGAATAACATAAAGCCTCTTTATTAGTTCTTTATCCACTCCAGTAATGTCAGCTGAACGACCATAACGACCATGAAAGCAAATAAAATAAGGGCTAATTGATAGGTACCCATAACATGTAGTTTTTTGATATAAATGGTATATAATAACGCTATACTTGCAGAAGTATGCATACTTTACAAAACTTTAGATTGGTGTGGAATGCAAGTAATATACAATATTACTTGTATAATCAGTAAAATCAAGATAGAAACTGCGTTACGGACTATTCCTTAAAACAATAATTTTTCCCGCACGTTACAATTCGACGTCTATCAATAAAAACGCAAGAGATCTGCAAGATTTTTCTTTTGTATCTTATATTTTAATAAATTTACTATTAGAAAAAGCTACAATCGGCAAATAATAGTTAATAGGTAATAGGTAAAACTTTAATCCAGAAGCGTCCCTAAAGTCGATCAGACGGGCGTATGCTCGGGGCCCCGGGAACTAGTGAGACCCTGCAACGAGCTACCTTATTTGCATCAACACTTTTTTATTTACTGGGGGCCCCACTCGATATTTGTGTCAGAGACCTCAAAATCCGAAGGGCGGCGCTGAGTTTAACCAAATATTTAGCCCATGGGCAAAATGCATGTACCCATAAACTTTATATTATTTAAGTCAAATAAAATGTAACAACATATTTTATTATAATAATATGGTGTAAAAGCCGAAAGCTGAAGCTTTCTAAAATGGTATAATACTTACATAGTTGCTTTATAATTATTTTTGAAAATAGACATTGAAAAGCTTATAGCACAACCAAGTGTGAGCGATATGTTTTGATTGGTTATGTTAAGATTCGTTTTATATTACATTACATTACAATTACATTTACATTACAATATAACCAAAACTATTTTTGAATGTAACACTCTGACCATTTAACTAACAATGCGTATTTATTTTATTGGGCAATAGTCCAGTCTGCAGGGAACCAAAAGTATCTGTTTTTGGTTCTTTCGTGTTAACAGCTATTTTATTGCACATACCTATTCAGAATAGTGGGTAGAGCAACATATGTAGTTTCGTACTAAATCGTAGTGACAGCAGAAAAGTTATTAACAATTTAAGACGCCATCAACCGTTTTCGAGTAGTTTTTATTCCATAGCTCATCAGGATGATTTCCTACGAAAAAATGTTCAGTATATGATTTGTTTATAATAGAAACAGCTACAAAATGGCACCGGTTCGATTGTTATAACTGAAATAATTAAGTTGCAAAATCGAAGAAACTGACAAAATCGCGTATGTTTTTTAAGTTGTCATAAAAATTTAAATAGTCAACCAATATTGATGAAACTTACGTTAAGTATAATTTAAATTATGTACAATGATTATTGTACATATGTGTTTTGAGTACTTACTCAAAACACGTATGCCAAGTATGCAAAACTTTTTGTTTAACAAGGTTTTATAAATCTACTGCGCCTAAAACTTTGGAAGTTTGCAAAAGCTGTTTGAAGCTTTGCATACTATTGCAAATGTGATATATATAGCTTAAGTCATTAGCAATCGAACGCAATTTGTAAAACTCGGTAGCGTTTATTTTTGCAATTTTGGTGACTTTTTACATATCTTCATAGTTTTGTTACGTTTATAAATAATTAGTTTTTTGGTTCGTATAGGTGTTCATTTATGAAATATTCCAACGGGTACGAATGAACGGCAAAAAAACACGCAATTAAAAAAAAGAAATTCAAGTTTCGATGCTTGGATCCTGAGATATTAAACTTTTTGCGTAGATATGCACTACTCGTAAATTATTTACCATATTGAAATGAATCAAAATCGTGCGTATAGTGTGATCCTTGTAGAATAAGTATGCAATTGCCCAAAATTTGTAGTTGCATATTTCTAATAGAAATTATTGCAATAGAGTGAGACACGCGCTCAAAAATCGGACAATCGCCTACTTAGTCTAATGCAGTGGTGGCGAACCTATGACCCGCGGGTTAGACACTGACCCACGAAGGCTTTTTAAATGACCCACGCGTTGATTTTTATAAACTTATTTTTTATATCATAAAAGGGAGAACAGACAATCGAAAATA
This sequence comes from Agrypnus murinus, assembly GCA_929113105.1. Classification (NCBI taxonomy): domain Eukaryota; kingdom Metazoa; phylum Arthropoda; class Insecta; order Coleoptera; family Elateridae; genus Agrypnus; species Agrypnus murinus. Next base: position 613,559 of record OV816026.1, on the reverse strand, counting down.
TTAAAAAATTAAAGTATAAATATCTAAGGTCGAATTTATAAAAAAACTATATTTCGAAGTGGATGTTGGTTAACTTATTTTCTATCGTGTCACTGCACCTGTGCCCCATAAACTTGGTGCTCATATTCGTTGCATCGTAGAATGGCGGTCTAGGACATTTGGGCGCGACCGTTTAGGCGCGGCCATCTAGACGCGGCTGTTTCGTCGAGAGGACAGTTGGGCGTAGGCACACATCGGGGCCGCGACACTTAGGCGCAGACACACTTCGACGAAAAGACACTTCGGTACATATAAATTTTCCCGTGACAAATTAGAGTAAAACTTTCGGAAATCTTTAAACAAAACTTTTGTTGGGCCATTAGCCTATTTTTTTGGGACAAGTTACCTTAGTATCAGAGTAACCTTTTTTATTTTTATGTACACACATATACAGTCTTAATTCCAAGAATTTCGCTTTGGTTGGTTATTTCAGTGCTTTTTGTCTTTAAGCGCTGAACTACAAGCACTAAGCAGTATCCATTTATAAGAGTTATCTACTGAGACAAAATTCGTAAAGTGGGACACGTTTATTTATATCGTACCATTTATCAGTGGTACGATATTCAATGTTAATGTCAATTTTCATAAGTGATTATTTAAATAAACGCAACCAAACATAACCAGTTGAAAATTCTAAGCCTAGCACTCCTCTTTCCCAGCTTACCCTCCTCTCTTCCGACATATATTCCTCTCTGGCTTACCCCTCCCCACCGGTTTATTCTACATAAATACATACATACGGAAGTTCTACCTTACGAAATGATAAGAATAAAATCAAAAATCGATCTTGTTTAAAACATTCTTGAAAACGTCTATTAGTACATATTTCAAAAACATGTACATAAACATAGTGTTGGCAAATTTCCTGCCTTTTATACAAACAACATGAAACCACTCTGAATAAGAAATTGGCATCAGCTATTATTTGTATAATTCGTGAGTTCATAATTTTCAACTATGCGGATTTTGTCTACGCTTATTAATGATGGAAGTGGACGGCTGCATTACCCTTTATATTAAGCGAAGAGTACTTACGAAACCCGCCACCGTGGAAGGTGAGAGGGCGCCCCTAGTGAATGTCCGATTCGCCCGTCTCAAATTAAACATTTTAGAGTTTTTCAAATTAAAAATATAAACATTAAAAAAATATAAAAATTAAGTAGTGTTGACTAATCTACACAGCGAAATCTTTAATTTAAAAAAACGCGTAAATCGGCCTGGTGGATCTCTCAAACGAACTGGAACAAAAAAAGCCTTGTGTTTTAAATATATAGATACTAGACAATTTCTCGCGCCGAAATGTCCTTGCGGCTAAGTGGTCTGCGCCGAAGTGTCCCGCGTCGAAACGGTCGTGCCGAAATGGCCGCGCTCAAATGTCCGGCTCCGGTAGAATGGGGATGTACCAGCTCGCAGTGTTGAACTAATTAGCAGCCTTTGCGTACGCGTCTAGAAGTGTTTAATAATAACTTTTTTATTATTTCTTTTTATTAAATTTTCTCGTCTATATATGCAATTATATCAAGTACGTTAATAAGAAATTTTTTCTAAAATTATTTTATTCTAAATATAAATCTTTTTAGTTGTAGCCCTGTAATATGTCAGCGGCTAAAAAAATAAAAACAAACGATACCAAGTTCCAGACCATATCAAACAGAATGGTTTGATAAATATGGTGTGATGATTGATAAATATGGTCCGTTAACAAATTTTCGGTTTTTCCAAATTATTGGCAAATTATTGGCACCCAATAGTATGCAAATCTTCAAACAGCTTTTGCAAACTTCCAAAGTTTTAGGCGCAGTAGAATTATAAAACCTTGCTAAACAAAAAGTTTTGCATACCTGGCATACAAGTTTTTGGTGCTTATTGTACATAATCTAAACTATACTTAACGTAAGTGTCATCCATATTGGTTGACTATTTAAGCTTTTATGGCAACTTAAAAAACATACGCGATTTTGGCAGTTTCTTCGATTTTGCAACTTAATTATTCCAGTTATAACAATCAGACTGGTGCCATTTTGTAGCTAGTTTTATTATAAAAAAATCATATACTGATGAACATTTCCGTACATTAACTTTCCTTTCCCGGTCAGTAACTCACTTTTTTGCGTCGATGACTTTTGCAGTATATGCATACATGCTGCTTTGTATTGGTCTTGCGCGTGTTTTAGTTCGTGGCCAAATCAGATACTTATTACTATATTAGAAATTACGAAAATGATTTCGTAGCCAGTTATTGTAAATATGGATTTCCCCAAAAAACCATTTACATTGTTAATAATAAAAAAGCTGCTTATAAATTAACTTGAAATGTAATAGTTTTTTTGTATGATTCAAGATTACATTATGATTAAGATTTTATTGACTTAAGATTTTATTATTAATTGACTTAAGTGACTTTTTTGTTTAAAAAGTGACTTTAAGTGACTCTGTGTCAACCCTGGGATTAACTCTCGTCTTATGATAATAACTTTTTATTTTAAATTATTATTTTTTTACTTAATCTCTTCTTTATTTTATTTAGAAATAATGCAGGCCTTTTTAAATATTGGTTAATCACTGTTAAAAACTTATTTTATTTGTAGTTTATTAAATTTTACGGAGTTAATAATTTTACATGTTACTCTTACTGTGTGCAAAAGCTAACCATTTTATTTACCATAGGTACTAGATTAGATTTTTTTTCTACAGCTGTCAAAAAATGATGACATTTTCTTATTAATATCCGTATGCAAAATGCCACATTGGTTTTGTTTATTTGACAACGTGTACGAAATATTTTTGTTCAATCCTGTCGTTGAAAATTACTGTTTCTTACCTAGATACCAAAGGTGAAAGATTTTGTTTTGTCCATTCAATCTAGTACTTACATAGCAACGGGTGCGCGAAAGCAGTGGGTGAAAAGTTTTTCACTCACTCCCATAAGCAAAGTTATAAGCTGAACATGTAACCAATTTTATTCATAACAGTAACACATATCAACAAAATTAGTTATAAATGTGAAAGTTAACTTTACAATTGTTAAAAATCGGTTGATTAATACCAGGGAATTGATCTTTGTTGACAAATAATGACAAATTGATTATTTGTTTTATGACGAATGATGAGAACCATAACAACGAAAACCGCCTCCTAATTTTTGTGCAATTATTCTAAAAATTTAAATTTATTTATTTATTTTTTTAATTTCTAATAGCAGGATTGAACAAAACGCTATACAGCACTCGTGAGAAACCGAGTCACTCACTTGTGTGTCGTTCCATACTCGGCTTCGCCTCGTGTGTAATCTCGACACACAAGTGAGTAAAACTTTTAGTTTCTCCACTTGTACTGTAATATACTGTAACGAATAGTAAACCCACATATGACGTCATCGAACATTCTAGATGTATGAGTCATCAACTGTATGACTCATCAATAACACCTGCATGTATGACTCATCAACAGCTGCGTGTATGACTCATCGACGCGACTTATCGACGTGACTCATCAACAGCTGCATGTATGATTCATCGATTATGTTCTAGAACTTATGAAAGATATAAATTGTGTCGCGGGTAGAAGGAGTTCAGTTAATGTTTGATCGGCATAGTGAAATGTACTCTGAATAATTAGTTAATAATTGTTGTAATACATAAATAGTTTTTATATAAATAGTCCTCAAATAAATTTGTAAATATTTAAATAATAGTTCGTTAAATAGTTTATAGTTATAGTGTTTTTAATTAAGTGCATTGTAAATAATCTTTTCTCTATTAATAGACGATTTAAACAGAATTCTTTTGTTATTATTTTAAAAAGAACGTTACAATACTATTATCCAACACTTCTAAATAAAGAAGGCTAAATCTTGATGTTTGCAAGCAATTAAGTTGAAGTTTACTCACTTCTGAGTAGAAAAGTATTATTACCCACTGGCCACTGTAGAATGGTGATTGGCTGCTATTATAAGTAGCAACCAATCACCAGCTTACATTGCATAATATTATTAAAATCCGGTCATCGCGCTCGAGTATTAAATTTATTACCGTCAAAACTACAGACAAACTATACATTGCAAATTCGATATTTAAACTTAAATAAAGAGATGTTGGATAAAATGTTGTATGGCACACGTGAGTTAAGGATATTATCCACTCAGAGAAATTAAATAGAGTAGAGAGGAAATTTCTCGTTCGTGGATAAATAACTATTCACTTTAGAGCGAAAAATATTTCGGGCATTTATGCGATTTATACATATTTGAGCAATGTCGTTTCCGTAGCAACAACGAAACTGTCCACTCTGCGCAAAAATAAAAATTTCCTTGTGTTATTTTTTATAATTTTTTTTCTACTTTTTCGGTTGTTTCAATAACGCTGTAGAAAAAACGTTGTGTGAAATTCGTGCTCGAAATGACTTTGTGGTCTTGAATGAGATTTTGACTCGGCTACGCCTCGGACTTTCATTCTTGACCACTAAAGTAGCATTTCGCGTACTAAATACACAAATAACAGAACTATTATTTTCTTACTGTTATTTATTTTTACATTACAAACTGGTCTGCTTAGGTCATTATCCCATTATGATTACTGGAAAATCCAATTGAAACTATGCAACTACATTAATTCTCTATTACATTATTTTAATAAAAATATTGCTTCTCTAGTAATCATTGTCAAGGCTATTTTGGATTGTTATTATAACCCAACATTATTTTATTTTATTATCAGTAAGATAGTTATTTACGTTCTATAGTATAGTAGTATGACTGTAATATTAATTTACGTTATAAGTCCTGGAAATGGAATTTTGCAGTCGAGTGAGATGTTACAAGGCGACGAAGGAGCCGAGTCCGCAACATCGAAACGACTAAGAACATTTCCAGAACGTATGACGTAATGCGTTTTATTTCATACTGTAATTATTGGATTAATGGTTTAATTTAAAAAAAATTTAAATAAATTTCCGAATTCAAAATATAGACATCTATGAAGAACGAGTGTCCATGCTAACTGCAATCCACGCTAAAGCATTGTTCAGTTACTAATTTATTTTATTTGAGCCCGGAAAAAACTTTACAGTCATACGATACCGTAAAATCGCATTTTCCAGACTGTTATCGCTACCGTAACTTGAATAATATGATATAGTATAAAATAAATTTTTTTACATTTTTATTAATTCTATTTACATATTCCTTTTCGGGAATAGTTGCGAGTGGACATCTCTCACCCTAAAATAATCTTTTAACTAAATTATAATTAGGTATGCACAAAGAATAAATCAATAATAGATCAACTCAAACTTGAATAATGTTGTGATAATGGCAAATCGAAAATTTTATATGTATCTATAACAATCCATGAACATTCATAAATCGAATAACTTTTAACTTAAACAACTGAGGTAAATGTTTTTATAAGTGTGCTGATCGAAATATCAACATTTCAACGTTTATGCATGATATTAAGAGTTACTGTAGTAAATGAACTTTGACCTTTAGGCTCCTTATTTTATGATAAGTATCTCTATTAATTCCTCGTTTTCTGTGATATTATAGACGGTTAATTTATTCTGAGAAAAGATTAATTTTACCTTCACCCGAAAGGGCTTTCGCAGCTTGTAATGTATTAAACTTTTCATTCTCCCCTTGATATTTATTAACCACCGTAAATAAATAAATAAAATGATGATTCAGTGATTATAATAAAATAATGTTTGTATATACAACAGTACTGTTACCAAGGTAATGTTGACAACAGCCACCTTATAACATTATATTTTAAAAAATTGACAGTTTTACGTCGTTGTCCAGGGACCGAAAGTTTTTCATACCTAGCAACCACCTCGCATGTTTTACTTTCGCTTTCGGTTGCCTTATCAAGATAGAAAGTTACACTTTCGTAAAGGGGAGAGTGAAAAATAATTTTATGGATGCTAGGTCCTATATTGGAAAGCGTTGTGGTAAACTGTATACACAACATACAGCATAAGTACAGCTATACAACAATTATGTTGATTTTGAATTATGCAGTTTTTTCTTGTTTCAGAATTCAGTACCCGTCCCGCGAGGGCCAGTAAATCTAACATTAGGAAATATTAAAGAAACTCTTATTTTTACAATACAGTCAACATATTATTTGGAGAACATGTCAGATTTCCTTTTATTTGTGAGGTTAATTTTAAATCATTGAATTAATAATGATGTATTATTGTATCGACTTCAAGATGGCATTTCATAGGGTAAAGAGAAGCAAACATACTGTCTGCCGAGATGAGGCAAAAGTCTAGCAAGTGTGCTATCTCACGCTTAGTCAGTGTTTTTAGTTCTTAGTATCTAGTTGATGGAGCTAACCGAGGAACTCAGAGGTCTGGAGTTTTACTTGTTCGTTCGCAGACTGCAGATAAGGTATGCTTGGAAATCAATGAGCGCATGAGAAACTTTGAACTTTGCAGTTCTGAATTCCATAGACCTAAACGTTTTCAACTTCAAATATTCAGGAGAATGTGAGAATTAACCAGTCTTATATCGATCCGTTTATCCACGTTTTCCATAGTTGAATTATACTGAATTATTCATAAGTTTAAAAAACATTTTTCCAAACTCAGACTTATCCCCATTCCTCATACATGTATACCCGATGAATCTTCTCAAGTTTTAAACCTGCGTTTAAACATTGTTGTAGATTTCTGTAGTGGATAATATACCTAGTTTTTTTGTTCAAGTTAGGAATCAATTTTGGTTGTTTTGATCCTGAAGGCGTGATATTTTCTGGGCAAAATGGTAGATCATTATGTCCATCGTGAAGATCTTCCGGATAGGTTAAATCGACTTCTAAAATATAGCCTGTTTTTGTATTTTCAGGTACATTTAATATATCCAGATTTGCGATTTGTTCAGAAGTTACGAATTTAAAGTTATTGATGGGTAGATTGGCTGATAAAGCTTTCCCATAAAGATTTGTTGCATCTAGGTAATTGATAAAGACTGTAGGCTTCGATTCATCATATTTCAACATGTATTTATTATTAGCTTTAACATACCTCTTACCACATTGACTTACACCACCCCTAATACCCTTTTTAATAAAATGAACCATATCGATATCCGTAAACAGTTCTAATTCGATTTTTGTAAGTTTTAACATGGCCGACCACGATAAGCCTGGAGCAGTAAAGAAGTGGGTTGGGTCTAAATCATATGCGTTTTTGCATTTATCGCGAAAAGCTTCAAATACATCTGTTAACAACAAAACATCTGTTTTCAAATACAGATCTGAGTATTCGCCTAACGTTTTACATTTAAAAGTTCCCCAAACGTTTTTTGCATGCTCATAGTCTTTCGCAGATATATTAGTACCTCTTAAGTTATCGAAGAAAGCTTCATGTGATGGTAATTCGGTATAGTCAAGTTTGTTGAAAGAATCTACGAACGAATAGGGAAATACCCGTTTCTGTCTCATTAACTTAAATTTATTATCTTCTGGAAAATGTGTTTTAGTTGCTTGACACTGTTCGTTTGGACCGCTGTTATCTTTTTGACGATATTTCAGGGGGATAAGTAGAAATTCAAAGTCCGCGTAAACTACAAATGGTAAAGTTTTGAGCTATATATCAAAATGCTACTTTCATGTGGTTCAATTCGCTTATTGTAAAAACACATATGTTAATATTTCGATATATGTATTTTGGTGATAACGAACTTTGATGGATACATTGGAGTCCTTTACGAAGGATGGTGACACTATCTAATATTGTAAGACGGGTCTTGCAACGAGCGCTGTATTATGCTACGAATATAGTGTTCACGCTCGATGTTGGCATTGGTTTAAACCTTCATCAATATATATATATATATATATATATATATATATATATATATATATATATATATATATATATATATATATATATATATATATATATATATATATATATATATATATATATATTCGGAATATGGTTTAACCGCACCAAGCTGTTAACGTCGTAAGTCGTAAGCTGTAATGGTTATAAATTACTAAGTAGCATTCATAGGAGCTTCAACTACACTCCTACCCTAATTTCTTAGAGTAAAAGTATGATGTAATCCGAGAAAAGGCATCATTATGATTAAAGATTTCGTGTTAGTATTAGGTACGTTCGGGTATAATCGATATTGAAATGCATTGTGGGTATTGCTGCAGGTGTATATAAGAAGAGGCGGTTGAAGAAGCTTCATTTTGTCAACGTGTGTGGGGGTGGAAGACATCTTAAGAAAAAATGTTCTCGTGTGATTCTTGTGACAAGTGCTTTGCAAGAAGGGATAGCCTGTGTAGGCATCAACAAGGATATTGTAAACCGATAACTAATTTATGTGAAGTTTGCGGGGTTATATTCACCAGTCAAGGTCATTTCGTGAAACATCAACAGGAGAAACATGGTTTACGAAAAAGAAAATTACCAACGGAAATACCATCAACCAGTAATTCAAAGAAAATTTTTATTGAACCTGAAACCAAGCAAATTAAAAAGAATGATATAATGAGATGTGATCTATGTGAAGTTGATATATCAAGAAAATACATAACTCAACATAACAGAAGTCTAGAACACAAGAATAAGATAAGTGTAACGCAAGCATCCAGAATCTCGTTAATAAACAGTGCATTTCAAAACAGAATAGCTACGTACCGCCTTACTGCAGATGATAATAAAGTTTGCGTAAACGTGAAGGAATTTTTAAGGGGTTTAAAATCAAAAATTTTAAACTGCATTTTAACCAGCTTAGATAAGCACGTTGCAGTGAAACTAAACTTGGAACTTTTCGGAATTTTCGAATTACCATCAAAAGAATGAGAAGAAATAAAATCATTTAATATTAAATTTAAAAAATGTGATCTCTCGACAGATCTCAATGCGGTATATAACGATTTCATTGATGTATTAGATAATAAGCTGAGTGAGTTTGCCGAAAGGGAGAGCGGTTGGGTCCTAAAAAATTTGCTGTTTGTAGAATTAAATATAAATAAATATAACCCTCTGAGAGCTTCTTCATACATTCAACTACCGAAATCTGTTGCAAACAAGCATGCAATAATTAATGTGCATAATTCTGATAACAAATGTTTCATGTAGTCAATTTTAGCTGATCTTCACCCTGCAAATTATCATGCGGAACGTATAACTAACCATCAAAAATACGAAAACGAATTAAATTTTACAGGAATAAAGTTTCCGGTTAAAGTGGAAGACATCAGTAAATTCGAAAAACTAAATAATATCTCGGTTAATGTTTACGGTATTGAGTCGGTTTATAAAAATTGTAAAACAATCTATGAAATTTCCGGACCGCTGCATTTCACGAAGAAAAGATGACTTATCTAGACTTGTAAGATCACAACTAACAAAAAAAAGGTCATAGGAAGTTTCTCTGTGATGGTTGTTTAATTAATTTTAGTAACAAAGAAAAATTACGTGAACATCAAAAACACGATTGCAATCATGTAACTGTTAAATTACCAACAACGGAACCACGTATCGATAACTTTGGAAATGAAGTTCCGGGTAATATTTTAAAATTTGAATCGTTTGAACAAAAATTAACTTTACCATTTGTAGTTTACGCGGACTTTGAATTTCTACTTATCCCCCTGAAATATCGTCAAAAAGATAACAGCGGTCCATTTACTGAAAAAACGCATATGCATCAACCATATTCTTTCGGATATTATATAAAATGTAATTACAATGACTCATTATCTAAGTACGTTACATATCGAGGTCAAGATTTCGTTGAAGTATTTTGTAAACGCTTAGAGGATGACATTAAGAGAATTTACAACGACCACCTAAAAAACATATAATTCCAATGGAAAAATTAACACCGGAGGAACAATTTAATTATGACAACGCTATTACATGTCATATTTGTGAAAAACCTTTAGGGGGTGATATGGTTAGGGATCACGACCATCTTACGGGTCGATTTCGATTGGCCAGCCATAGTACATGTAACATCAATTTCAAAATTCCAAATTACGTCTCCGTGTTCCTGCATAATTTATCAAATTATGATGCCCATCTATTCGTAAAGGCTTTAGATGGAGATGAAAACAAAATAGACGTTATTGCTGAAAACTAAGAAAAGTATATCTCTTTCACAAAACATGTTTTAGTTGATAAAAAAATTAACGGTCTAGGAAAAGGAGAAAATAAATTTATGAAAATTCGGTTTTTAGATTCGTTTAGATTCATGCCTATGAGCTTAGATAAGCTAGCTAAAAATTTAGAAAACGAACAGTGTCAAGCAACTAAAACACATTTTCCAGAAGATAATAAATTTAAGTTAATGAGACAGAAACGTGTATTTCCCTATTCGTTAGTAGATTCTTTCAACAAACTTGACTATACCGAATTACCATCACATGAAGCTTTCTTCGATAACTTAAGAGGTACTAATATATCTGCGAAAGACTATGAGCATGCAAAAAACGTTTGGGAAACTTTTAAATGTAAAACGTTAGGCGAATACTCAGATCTGTATTTGAAAACAGATGTTTTGTTGTTAACAGATGTATTTGTAGCTTTTCGCGATAAATGCAAAAACGCATATGATTTAGACCCAACCCACTTCTTTACTGCTCCAGGCTTATCGTGGTCGGCCATGTTAAAACTTACAAAAATCGAATTAGAACTGTTTACGGATATCGATATGGTTCATTTTATTAAAAAGGGTATTAGGGGTGGTGTAAGTCAATGTGGTAAGAGGTATGTTAAAGCTAATAATAAATACATGTTGAAATATGATGAATCGAAGCCTACAGTCTTTATCAATTACCTAGATGCAACAAATCTTTATGGGAAAGCTTTATCAGCCAATCTACCCATCAATAACTTTAAATTCTTAACTTCTGAACAAATCGCAAATCTGGATATATTAAATGTACCTGAAAATACAAAAACAGGCTATATTTTAGAAGTCGATTTAACCTATCCGGAAGATCTTCACGATGGACATAATGATCTACCATTTTGCCCAGAAAATATCACGCCTTCAGAATCAAAACAACCAAAATTGATTCCTAACTTGAACAAAAAAACTAGGTATATTATCCACTACAGAAATCTACAACAATGTTTAACCCCAGGTTTAAAACTTGAGAAGATTCATCGGGTGCTATCTTTTAATCAAGCATCTTAGTTAAAGGAGTACGTGGATTTAAATACACGTATGAGGAATGCGGATAAATCCGAGTTTAGAAAAATGTTTTTTAAACTTATGAATAATTCAGTGTTTGGGAAAACTATGGAAAACGTGGATAACAGATCGATATAAGACTGGTTACACACTGGGAAAATAAAGGGAAAAGGCTAGGAGCTGAAGGGTTGATTTCCAAACCGCAATTTAAAGATGTATCTGTTTTCTCAGATAATCTGGTAGCCATTCATTTAGAAAGAATGTGATATATATTGGATTCTGCGTTCTAGACCTAGCTAAACACGTGATGTATAAGTTTTTTTTACAACTTTATCAAACCTATTTATGGGAGTATTGTGGAACTAGCCTATACAGACACAGACAGCCTGATCCTGAGGACCTGTACAGCTGATTTTTACCAAGATATGAAGAATCATCTAAACAAGTATGATACATCAAATTTTAAGGAAGATAATCAATTTGGAATACCTAAGACCGAATCTGTGATAGGAAAGATGAAGGATGAATATGCAGGAAAGATATTATGGGAGTTCGTGGGGACAGGAGCGAAAGCCTACGTTGTCAATGTTGAGGGTGAATTAAGTAAAACGGCCAAAGGTGTACAAAAAAATATAATCAACAATGAGTTAACACTTGAAGACTATAAGAATGTAGTATTTAACAAGGCAGTGATATACAAGAATGTACGAACATTTAGATCACATAAACATCAACTGTATACTGAACTGAAGAATAAAATAGCACTTTCTTGGTTAGATGATAAGAGATACATCATACCTGATGGTTCCGGTGACACTCTAGCTTGGGGACATCACAGAATTCCGAAACATGTTGAGTAACTTTGTATATTAGAAACTGTTTCAAAAAATAGTTAAATAATTATTGAAATTAAGTTAAGATGTTAATTTCATACATGAAAATTGTAAAATGATTGTAAATAATTAATATTTGTGTACAATAATATGTGATGAATTAATTATTAATGTTTTTTTAAATAAACAATATAAAAGGTTTATCTTCGTTTTTATAACAGCTGTAGCTGTTCTACACAATAAAACTTCAAAAAAGTTAACATAACCCTTTGCATGTGCTATATACAGAGATATTTCCTTCCTTCTCATGCAGAGGTAAATCTTGGTTTACTTACTACTCACATAAGTCATGGTATAACAGGTGTATGTATATACGGGGTATACAGCTATTAAAGGCTTTGACTAACCTTACCCTTTACGAAGGTTTGAAAATCGTATAGATACATCCTTAAGACGAGCTTGCAACCCTCGCAGTTGTATCAGTGATTGTGATTTCGCTTTGGTTGGTTCGCTTTTGAAAGTTGTATTCAAAAGTTGTCAAACTTTTGTTGGAGAAGGATAGACATATACCTGTGCTATACAGAGATGGATATATTTCCTTCCTTCTCATGCAGAGGTGTGGAGGTGTGGGCCCAGAATCGGCCTATATACCCTACTAACAAAACTTTTTATATGACGCAACATATAAATATATGTTGAATTAATTATATTATTATGTTATCAATCAACCATATACACTGAGAAAACTGTATATTAAAAATAGATATTTACCAATCATATATTGCTGTTAAAAATACCTGTGTTTAGATGTAGTATTCGAATTACTAATATCCTTAAGTAGTTGACTAAAATGTTTGTATTTTGAAACATTTTATATTAATTATTGCTAACCTGTATACGTATTTTAGCAATATGGATATTAAATTTATTTATCAAACATACTGAATTTTAGAACTAATTATTAATGAATAATTATATATAGTATTATAAATGTCTAGCGAATAACTATACGTATATTTTCCCATAATGTATCATACTGCAATGGAAAATCTGCTTACACTCATGTGTGCCAATTTATTGTAAACAATTACTAAACAAGTCTCTTCGTGTTAATCGTTTGTCACTCATTAAAGGGTTTGTGCCTTTGTGGCGTAGGAATTAAGAATAAAGTTCTGTTAAGTAAAGAAACACTACAGTGTGGATGTTTAACCAGTCTTTATCTGAAGAAGCTACTGTGTAGCGAAACGACAGTTATAATTTTTTAAATAAAAATATTGTAGTGAAGATTTAATAGTATTTTATTGTGTTATGTATTTAATATGGATCTTCACCAAGTAAAGGCCGAATCAATCCAATTTCTGTGTAGTAGTAATTCCAGAGTATTTTGAAATCCGTAAAATTGAAAATTGGCTTTTACTCATACGAGGACTTTCAAATGACGTATAGCAGATAGCACGTATGAAATTTCGAAGGTATTTGCACCATACGCCCAAAAAGGTAGATTAATTGGTATTGTTGTTTAGTAAATATACTTCTAATTTTCTTTACTGCAGTATGGTTTGCAACAGTTACTACACAGATATATTAAGGAACAACATTCAGAGATATTAAAAGCAAATGTCTAGATAGCAATAAATATTATACATATACGTGCTATAAGTATCTTAGTATATTAGAGGAAATAATTTTGTATAGCAAAGATAAATATAATTTATATTAATCTGGAGTTCTTACAATATTTATATATTAGTGGCAAATACAAATATATTCCTACTGATGCTATATAAGATTACATCTTATTTAACATCTTGATGTTTTTAGCTTAACAAACCTGTGTTTTGTCACTTTTTCAATATAAAATATATTGGTGCTAAATATATTTATACTAACTATAACTATCTATTTTTTCCAGTGTAGTTTAATTCTTGTAACTATTTCATTTTGTTTGCTTAATAGTATAGTTCAAATAACAACACGGAATTAGTTTCTTTAAGTAAATAAAGTGTTTACATTAATACTATTAACAGTACTGTCATGTACCAACAATTTTTTTATAGTTAATTTAATAAAACAGACATAGTTGCTTTAACACTAGGCTTTAGTGAGTTTTAACTACATATTTGGGTAATTCTTCAGAAATATTAAATTTATTGTCCCTGCTTAATTAATATTATATTACGAATACCTTTTTGCCGGTTAGTTCAGTACAGTGAAGATGTAATAGCAGTCTATCTAGCCAGGTATATATTAACAACTGACCTATTTTTTTTAACAATAAAAAGTAAACTTTATTATGTCATATGTCATTCACGTGGCATGTCCCTAGTATGTATTCTCAAAGTAAAAAGCAGTTTTTCTAAGGCATCAGTTAATCATTATTGTTCTAATTAAGGATAATTGTAAAACAAGTATAGGGCTCTCATCCAGTGCCAATTAATATATAAAATATTAAGTATCGACTATTACACAATCAATAAAATGTTGTCCCGGAAATTTTTGTCATTTGCGTGGATCTAACTAAGAGAGAAGAACATTATTAAATTTCACGTATAGTATCAGTATTTCTACAATATTAGTATTACACATGTATCGCTTGCATATGTAGTTTTAATGAAATCAACATGCAGTGTTGATCTATAAACTTTATGGAGGTAGTTTATATAGTTTGATGTAAGAGTACATTTATTTCGCGTCATTCACGTAGTTATCATAATTTCTTACTGGTGTTGAGTTTAGAAAAAAAAATCGTAAGTTAATACACTACTTGTGTTGTTTCATTATAGCTAGTATAAGCCTCCAAAGAAAATAGTCTAGGCGCTATGTTATATTAATGGTCTAATAGTCATTCGCGTGGCATTTTCATTGCGTCATTTGCGTGGATTTATAATTCCACGTAATACAACTTGTCCACGTAAATGACAACTCCTACATACATTCATGTTCTTACATCATGAGGTGCAAAGAAAATGTGGAAAAGAAGCAAAGAAGAGAAAAAATTAAAAATGATCCAGAAAAGAAACAAATGGAGAAGCTGAAACATGATTCATATCACGTAAAATAAAAATTATTAATTTTTATTTTAGTTGTTATTCATTACTAAGCCATTATAAAGCATTATCGTGTTAGAAACATCTTCTTATTATAATATTAAAGTTCAATCTTTTTATTAAATATAATCTATTTTGTCATTTGTATGTTATTTTGATCATTTATGCGGATTTAAACACTGTAAAGGTCGAAAATCTCCAGATTAAGCTCTACTAATCAACAATATGTGTTGTATACAATCAATTAATCATACTATTTCTTAGAAAAACAGATTTCAACATTTTTCTTTTCGTTGTAGGTTTCGGGAGAAACACCCATTTACTTATGATTGTCTGCTAAATATTGAGTTTTGTTTAAATAATGAAACTTAACTAACAATCACGCTATAGTCAATGTAACCATAGGTAATAATAGTTGTGCCTATATTGAACATAGTTTACTGTTGAAGTAATAATAAATTTGGTTGGTTTAATCATTTTTCTTTTCTGTGTAATTATCGCACAAGCTAGTAGTAGCGCCGGTAAAACCGATGATGTGGAAAATAATGATATAAGCGTGAGCGCATTTTTGGGTGTTGTCACACATGGATATGATGTAATTGCTTTATTTTTTAATATAATCTACACTATAAAGAAGAAACTGGAAAGGAAAATAAGGAAGGAACTCCGACTGACAAATGTTAAACACAAATGAATACAATTCTATAATTTGCCTCACGTTTTGGTGCTAATTAATATTGAGATGTTGATAGCAAAAATAATATAATTTTGCCCCGTCACTAGCACAGATCTCAATCGGTAAAGCAAGAAACAACATCTCAGAAATGAATCGGGCTCACTCCTAGGCTGGGAAGCTGTACCAAGTTGTCAATCAAAATACCAACACAGACAGAATACACAATAAAATTCAATAACATTAAATCGGACAAAATTTTATTAACGCGAAAACACAAAACACAAATAAAGAAATAAGTGGGGGTTTCAAATAATCTTAAGTTCTATCAACCAACACAAAATTAAATTAAAATAAATTTCTACTTTTTATATTTGAAAGTCTTAAATAAGAAGCGTCTTAAAATCTTCAATGAGTTTTTTTATTTTTGACTGGCTAGTATAAAGAATTATTAATCACTTACGATTTTCCGCACAACCGACAATTCCCCCTGCCGTTCACGGTCGCAGCGAGCCGCTGTAATAACCATATCCAAATTATTCTTCTTTAATAAGAGTTAATGGTGTTTATTTATGTTTGATATAATTTATATATCTTTTACACGACAATCCAAATCTAAAATCCAATTCCAACCTTTGTGGGAAAACTTTTAATTTTTATAATCTTGAACTTTGTTCTTCATATAACCTCACTTTTTCTAGTCAAATCTGCTTATAACATTGATTAGTAGTCCAGAAGCAACACAACCTTCCCTCTTTACGTTTTAGAGACTACTGATTGTTTTTTATTTTAGAATCTAATTAAAAACATATGGAAACAATGGAATATTGCAAATATCAAAGCAACCCAAGGATTGGATTTGACATTTACAATTTACAAAAATTATACAAATTTCTACATTTAATTACATAAAAGGAAAGCCCAAAAATTCCTGAATCTAACTTAGGTATTTAATACAATAATCAACGTACGATTTAAGTCCGACGAAGAAATTGTCAAGCTTGACTAAATCGTAATAATTTTATTCAAATATGCTCCCATACCAATTTAACCTGTGGAATTTTTACACTACCAGCCTTAGTTATAGTCATTTACACGCATGTACATCTGATGTGAATTGAACGTGTATGATTTTACACGAAATGCATATTCATAAACATTTTACACGGGCTTGTAAATTATGAATGCGTGTAAATTTTATACGCATTCCGATCCTAGTTTAAGTTACGTGTAAAGTTACAGTAGTAAAAAATGTTTGCCTTTTTTATCAATTTCGTAAGAGGTAGATTTAGATATCGAAGAGATTTAGAATTAATTAGATGAAATTCCTGGTATACAAGAAATGGAAAGAACTAGGAAGACCAAAGTTTATAAAAAGAGACAAGACCCCTTTGAGACGTATACGAAAGATGAATTCAGGCGAAATTATCGGTGATTATTTGTGGGGAAATCTGCGTTTGTTTTAGCTTCTGAAACACTCCTTTTCCTTGTCTTTATTCTCATCGCAATCAAATTCGAAATAATCATTCTCAAAATCAGCTGGAGCCAGATCTCTAAGGATTCAGTCAAAATCATTAGGTGAATCTCTCGTCTCTCCTCATGTTTTGCGTTTTTCTTTAAACATTGCGAAACCCTGCTTTTTGCTTCCCTTTTCATTCTTCGCCGCTACTCTTTTAGCTTTGGAAGATCTCTGTTGTACCCCGAAGTTTCAATTTTGCTTTTTTAGATCATTCCAAGTTGCTTCTCTTCTCTTATTCAGGCTAGTATCTGTTTTTTTCTGCATTCTATAACATCTACTTTCTCACGCAATAAATTTAGTACGAGGGTGGTCCCAGAAGTACCCGACCCAACCAAGAAAACACAAAAATTTTGGAAAAAGATTTATTTATTTTTCAACGTAATCTCCTTTCATCTCTATACACTTTTCCCAGCGGTGTTCAAAAAGTTCGATACCCTTTTTATAATAAGAACTGTCTTGCTCCTCAAAATAGCCATTAACTGCTGACATCACTTCTTCATCGTTGGAAAATCTTTGACCACTGAGCCATTTTTTCAAGTTTGGCAAAATCGCGAGACAGAAGGTCTCGCGATCTTGCCATGTCAGTTTTTCTCGTAAAATTACTTGTAGCGTTTCCTTTTTATAAACAAGTACTATTCACGATAGTTGCCAGACAAGGTTTACCATGATTGCCCAACACACTCAGTGAAGATGGGGTGGATTTAAAATAAAACAAACTAGGCGCCACACGTTTACAAAAAAGAGGCATTGGTAAACCGCTGGCCTCAAACGGTTAAACGTGAACCCGCAGCTACTGCAACATTTAAATTACTTAACCTGTAAAGAAAAGATAAGCAAATATTGAACAGTACTTCTAACTCAAGAAAACAATTGAACAATTGGAACAGTTTCCTTTTTAAATTTCATTTATTACCCCAAAATAATACATATGAAAATCCTTAGTGGCTATCACTTGATTGACTTCAAAACAAATCGTATATAAAAACATATGTAAGCTATATATGAAACCAAGAAAAAATTCGTATATTATTATCTTGATGCTATATGATGTAAACAAATATTCAATAGTGAAATAGTATAGATACCCTTGGAGATTAGACGTCTACCTTCAAGTTCACACAAAAGAAATACAAAATATAATTTAGCAAGTGTACAAAATTAAATAGCATTATAATACACCAATAATTACTCAGGTTTTATCTATGTAAACAAGTTACTGGTATTAAAAAAATATATATATTTAAATATTGTAGTCCTTGTAGACAATGGTACAAAACTAACATAAATCTCTGACCTTGTCAATCTCGTGCTTCCACTGCAGCTACCATACCATAAAAAAAAGGTTTTAATTAATTATCTATAGTGCAATACAATGCCTTCAAAAACCAAACTAAATGGATCAAAACGCCTCATGCACCAGTCTTGGATAGCGTGCATGAATTTATAGCCTCAACGAGTTGGGCAAGTACGGTCCTCTGCGCAAAATTTGCTAGTGCCTATAATTATTGCAACTTATCGGAAAAACTTGCCATAAACTAAAAGCCTAAAATAAATGATTGGTCGTAATAAAAGTAATTAATTTATAGTAAATTAAAGAAAAGTTTTACCTTGCTGGAGAAGGCTTAGTGCTTGAAAACAAGCGAAATCTTTGGGAACATAAAAATTCGAATAAGAACCGACAACGTCGAATTTAGCTCCAACTAAATTTAAAACTGTGTTGATATGAAAAACCCCATATCTTAGGAATCCACCACAACAGAATTATTCAAATAACAATTTAAATTATTATTAATTTAATTGCACAAAACTGCGAGGTGTAATTACAATTTACTTAATAAAATCAACACAATTCGCAAGTGTTCACCTAAATAACGATAATCTGCGTTCAAGACTCAATGCTCGAATCCCCTATGCGTTCGTTGTTCCTACACATCTGCCGAAATAAAAAAAGATAACCGGATTTCAATTGAAAACATTTTCTCGCCTAAAAATGTTAAAATAATGTATTAGAAAATTTTAGAAAATACAAGACCGGGTTGAGGAATAGTATTTTAAAATACAAGAATTAATCAAAATTAAAATAACCCGTTACATACTGATTTGAAAAATTATTTCGTTACAAAAAGAAATTTATCCGATAAAAAAAGCTCTTGTGTTTTTACTGTTGACAATCCAACTCGAAAATTTTTAACCAATCAAATTACAGAATTTTTCAAATTGGGGCCAATGAAATTAGTTTTATAGTGAAAAAACACTAGTGGTAAGAAAAAACCACTTGTCAAAATGAAATGTCAAATTTAATTAAATTAATATTAACTACACACGCTAAATAAAAATTTGCTCGGTGGATTATCATGCCGAATACAACTCGTGGTCTAATTTTTTCTTGCAAAATTTATCGTTTAAGACATTCGTAGCTTTTGCTTTTGGAAAATTACACTCGTCTCCTGCGTCGACTCGTGTAATTTTCGTTGCAAAGCTATACTCATATCTGAAATGACAAATTTTGTCGGAAAAAATTAGACACTTGTTATATTATATATATGATAAAATCTTGCTAAACTAAGAAAACTTCATACAATTTGCACAGTCAGAATGCTGCTCAACGAAGCTTCATTAAAACTTCCAAGAACGTACTTAACATAAGGTAGAACGGTACCGTAGCGAACAATACTATAAACCGTAAAAGAAAAATCACCCGTACTAGCAAATTATGTAAGGTAAGTAACTTTTCCTTTTGCAAACCTACTCATAATAGTCCGTTTTGTTTAATTATAGATGCATTATACCAGTATCTGAGCTAATCACCGATAGAATAAAGAAACACCCCACACCTCTGTTCTACGTACAAGCACACTGAGAAAAAAAATTCGTTGTAGTACCAACCAAAAAAAACTTTCGTTAAACACTTTTCGAACTTTAAATACGGCCAACTAGTTTAGTGCATTGAAGGAACATTATATAAGCATTAAGTTTTGTTGGTTCACATAATGCATGGAAACAATTAAAACAAGGTATACTTTTGCATTGTAGAAAATAAAATAAAACTTTATATCAATGCATTCACCTGTGTTGAACCAACCGAACACGATGTAAATCCAAAAACGCCTGGGTTGAATTAAATATTCCTAGTGTTGAATTAAGAAATTAAATTGTTGAATGATAGGGGAATGGGGGATGTAAAGACAGTATCAAACAATATCAATAAAATAAAAAAAGTATATTACACATAAACGTGTAACAATCTGTTTAAAACTAGAATATCGCTCAACACTGTCGAGGAATTGCAAAAAATATACAGATACTACTAACAGAATATTACTTTCGATACGTTTATTAATATTACAGAATAAAGGGGAACTAAAAAATCCATTTAACATTTGTGTATCATCATTACAGGCGAAAAGTAATTAGAATTACTAGATTAATTATAAATAGTCAAAGTTTGTAATGTTACTTACCTGACAATTGTACACAAATGCAAAACACATACAACTACGTATTATTATACGATACACCACATTATACGTCACTATTTACTCACAGCCGTCATCAAAATCAGCACCAATTCAGCAAACATTCATTCTCCTTAATTTTTCGTTCGGTTTAACAAACATAAATTTTAACAGTAGTAACCATAAGGGTTCAAATAACATACATCGATGTTAAATCAACTTCTTAATTTTGTCGATTCTATGTACTCTGTCTCACTCTGTTTAAACTTTTTATATTTTGCACTAACATGTTTTAGTTTTTAACTGTACGCATTTAATACATTACTACAAATACAGCATTTCATTTCTTCAACATTTCAGTGTCTTTTAAAGATAAAGATCTATTATTGTTTGTTTCAAAGCAAATAAACTGTCAGTTCAAACAATTTAAACACATTCCTTGAGTGCAGTGATTGTCCATACAACAAATATCTTTGTATGGTCTTTGATTAAAGCTTGAAATTACTTGAGTCAAGCGAAATTAGTGTAACACATATTATAGATTGACTGAACCACCTCCAATTTCTTAAAATAAATAAATGTCTTGTCTGAAACCAGAATTTGTCAAACCAATCAAAACTAATTCAACATATGAAAATCTGTTGTTTTAACACCTTTTTTCTCAGTGCATTTGTATGAAATTACATTAAAAACAAACTTAACAGTATCCTTTAATTGAAATATGTAAATTTAGGTGTAGTAAAATTGTTCCACTAAGGAAACCTGTTTAAAAAAATAATTTCAAAGTTTGAGGTTATGTAATGAATTGATGGGAAAGTGAAATAATATTGCATGACATGTAATTGTAACAATCAAAATAAACAAAAAGCATATATTTATACTAACTCCGGTCTTTAACTTGCCTCAAATGTAATCTTTATACTGCCAATTGTACCTTTTAAATTGAGATTTGTTTTAAAATACAGTGGCACCTTGGTTTGCGAGCATAGTTAATACGTACGTTCCAGACGTGCGCTCGTAATTCAAAGCACTCGTATATCAAAACAAATTTCCCCATAAGAAATAATTGAAACTCGGATGATTCGTTCCCCAACTATTTACTATTCATATAAAAATAATACAAAGTATTTAAACTGCGCTCTTGTAAAGTTGCTAAAAAATAGTTACGCCAGTATGTATTAACGGCGACGATTTAACTGATAAGATAAACAGGAGATGAGCTTGGAAAATTCAGTAGTCACAAACCGAATTTATTTAAGAAGAGCTGACATGATGCTTAACGTATATTCGATTAAATTGATTTCATTTTCCCTATTTTGTACTTGTAACGGGTTAAAACTAAAAATTTGCATAATTAGTTTTCTTTAAATGGCGTCATTACACTACGACACTTAAAACATAATCAAATTTTTAATTATAATCCGTTATTAAGGTGTATGTATTCATCGATGACAAATAAAATGTTAAATGTAAAATCTGCTGACATTTTTAACAGTTGAGGTAACATCAGATGCTGTTTACACACTTATAAGATAATAGTTGTGATGACGTGATGCTCGGCAGACAAAGCATATACGTATTAAACAGTTTACTCGTATTGCAAGACCGCTCGTGTATCAGGTTAAAATTCATTAAAAATTTTTACTCGTCTTGCAAAACTCTGGTAAACGAAGTTACTCGCAATCCGAAGTTTTACTGTAGTCGTTTTTAATTCTATCGTATCATGTGCTTAATGAAAAACATTGCAGTATACATCCTTATTAATGTTCGTTGTGAAGTCGCACAGTACATAAAAAAGTATTACACTGTTTTAAATGTCTTAGATATAGGCATACTGGCAGTTAATGTAGGTGAAATGTTGAGAAAAACGTAATAAGGAAGGATGTGTATTAGAAACGTCTGTATGCATTTATTCTATAGACAGTCATTTTGCAACAGATTTTAAAAATGGTCCAAAGTTTGATAAATAAAAACCTATCAAGAAACATATGGCCACAGTATATATAACATACAGTAATGTGACTGTCGCAAATAATTTCCATCCACCACACTACATGCTGGCGCGTGTCGGCAGTATGCAGACAGCAGTTCTGTTTCAAACACGCAACAGAACGTATCGAAATTACCAAAGCCGGATAAACCCACAATCGTGCAGTATTAGTGCCAGTAAACAATGCATAGTGTGAGTCGTTGTGCCGCCATAGGCTGTAAAAATACCTCGGAAAGAACTACAATTAGTTTTTTCAGGTTATTTTTCCTACATACTATTATTTTTTAATAAATACGCTCGTAAAAACAATGCCGTATTTAAGAATTCACTTTTGTATATTACAGACCTGGAAATTGATATAGGTTCACCTAGAATATTGAAATAATTTTTGAAATATTTTTCTTAAAGCGTATCTTACCGTAAAACCACTTTAAAGGCTCATTTACTAAACATTTTTATGTGTTCTTCTACCTTTTCAAAACATCTGCATGTTTGGTACAAAAGGTAATAACATTTGAAGATAAATGTGAAAAGTTTTAAATGTTTGTCAATTGGAAATTGAAATAAGATCACTAATTAAAATTCGCCATTTATTAAACATTAAATTATCAAAACCATAAAATATCATTAAATTCATAATCAGTAATACCACCATTATGGTTAATGATTTGAAAAATTCGATTGTTCATGCTTAAGACGAGATGATTAGGCTCATTGATAGTAACATTACCAAGGCCTGCAAAATGGCTCTCTTAAGATCATTTACAGTGCGGAAAGGATCATTTTCACTGTAAATCTCTTGAACGATAATGTCCCACACGTTTTCCATTGGGTTAATGTCCGGAGAGCATGATGGACAGTCTAAGGTTGGGATTTGTGACGCTACCAACCCTGCTCATATGTTCCGACAGCGGTAAGCAGGTGCCTATCCTGTTGAAAAATTACGTTTTCATGATCATGATCCTCTTAATAAGGAATTCACCTGCCATCCATGTCAAACGAAATGCCATCCGAAGCTTGTTTATTCCGTTAAAAGAAAGATGTCAGCAATTTCAGTTGAAAACCTGATTGGACGAAAGTAATAACACATTTAATATTACCTGTTGTTTAAATTATTAAAAAAAGGTATTTTTTAGATAATCTGGAGAGAAGAGAAAAAATTTAATTTTGACTGACCTGACGGATTTCGTGATTATTGGCAAGACTTATGAAAAAAAACCATTGAGCTTTTCACGTAAAAACTTTTATGGTTGTTGCCTAATAATCTAGGCTGGGTTTAACGGAATAAACAAACTTCGGGTGGCGGATTATCCTTATTATGAGGATAATGAGCATGAAAACCTAATTTTTCAACAGGATAGGCACCTGCTTACCTCTATCGGAACACAAGAGCAGGGTTGGTAGCGTCACAAATCCCAACCTTAGACTGGCCATCATGCTCTCCGGATATTAACCCAATGGCAAACGTGTGGGACATTATCATTCAAAAGATTTACAGTGGAAATGATCCTTTCCGCACTGTAAATGATCTTAGGAGAGCCATTTTGCAGATCTTGGTAATGTCACTATCAATGAGCTTAATCATCTCATCTTAGACATGAACAATCGAATTTTTCAAATCATTAACCATAATGGTGGTGCTACTGATTATTAATTTAATGATCTTTTTTGGTTTTGATAATTTAATGTTTAATAAATGGTGAGTTTTAATTAGTGAACTTATTTCAATTTCCAATTTACAAACATTTAAAACTTTTCACTTTTATCTTCAAATGTTATTACCTTTTGTACCAAACATGCAGATGTTTTGAAAAGGTAGAAGAACACATAAAAATGTTTAGTAAATACGCCTTTAAAGTGGTTTTACGGTGAGATACGTTTTAATAAAAATATTTCAAGAATTATATCAATATTCAAGGTGAACCTATATCAATTTCCAGGTCTGTATTTATCAATTGCTTAAAATTGAATTACTAACACGTAATAGAACAATTAAGCGATTACGAAATCCTACATAATAAAATTTTTTATGCTAATGCTACTAAAACCTTTACTTTTAAACGACTAACTTTGAATCATGCGTCCTAATTGTTCTAAATGTAAACTTCCGTTTACTACCAAGTCAGCTGGCTTATCTTGTACCAGACCCTGTATAAACTCCTTTCATTTTGAATGTGTAGAATTACCACCGACGATAAGCAAATACCCTTAAAGCAAACTCAGGTCTTATATGGAAGTGCGAGGACTGTCGTAACACTGAATTTAATCGTGCGGAACATTTGCAGCTCTTTAATGAAAAAATCGATGATATTAGTAAAACATTACGTAGTGATTTTGAAAAGTTTAAATCAGAACTAATAGTTGAAAAGTTTAAAACAGAACTTGAAACTACTCTTAACAAAATTGCTAAGGAATGCGCATTTTCTTTAAATTCCAATGCACCGCACGAATACACCTTCACAGCCAAAACCGCCTCGAAAATCTAGTCACAGTAATCGTGAGCCCAAAAACAATCTCAAAGTGAACATGTTACCAATGTCTGATATATTAAAAACTATCGACTCAATTTCTTCCAGGATAAAAATAAAGGGTGCGAAAAATATTAACAATGGAAGTGGTAAATTTCGAAAATGAAGCAACAAAAAAAAACAAAAAATACTTCAAGCGACATCTTAAGTCGATCCTAATACCTACAGAAAGCTTGTGGACGTTAAGCGTGTGTTTATTGGCCTAGATAGTTGTATAGTGTACGATGTTACCGATATATTAAGGTGCTACAAATGTAATGCACATCACCACTCTGCAAAACGCTGAAAGAACGATATTAAATGTCCCCGCTGTGCTGGCCGGCATGCTGTTAAAGAACGTAAAGCGAAAATCTTATGCTGTTCCAACTGTTCCCTTTATAAAAACACTAATAAGGATGCAACAAATATTGATACATATCATGCTGTCTGGAACAAGAACAATTGTCATATGTCTTCCAACTATGTTTTTGCATTGAAACGTAGAATTATCTCCCAATAACCATTGCAGAGTCTTACAAACTTTTTGAAGAATAAAACACTTCCGCAGCAAACTGTAACAGTACCGGCACTTTAACAGTATCTTCTCCTTCTAATTACATCAATCATATCAACTGCTATTATCAAAATGTGCGAGAACTAACACCAAAATAATCGATTTCTTTCATGGTACTTATTCCTCAGATTTCGATATCATCTGCTTAACAGAAACTTGGTTATCAGATGTATAGAAGAAATTTTAGATGCTTTATCTGGAGAAGTATATTTTAATCACTTAAGTTAGATTTTGAAAAAATTAATTAAGCAACAATATCCGATACCAAAAGATGCAAAAGAAACAAAAGGGTTCGTAGCTTTTGCAAATTATTATAGGAAATTTATAAAAAAAAATCCGGTATAATAACTTCTTTAAACGACCTAATTGAAAAAGGTGTAGTATTTGAGTGGACAAAAAATTGTCAATCAGCATTTGTTGAATTGAAAACTGTATGAACTAGTCTATCTACTTATTTTACAATATCCGTTTTTTATAATGATTTTATCTTAAGAACGGATGCATCAGGATACGCTGTTTTGTCAAATTCTAATGCTAAACCTGTAGCTTACGCAAGTCGTAGTTTAAATAAAGCGGAAAAAAATTATTGTACAATCGAAAAACAGTTACTAGCAATAGTCTGGGAAGTAAAACGATTTAGACCATATCTATTAAGCAATAAATTCAAAATCTTGACAGACCATAGGTCTTTAATATATTTATTTTGTGTGAAAGATCCGTCAAGTAGGTTAACTAAGTTTAGATTAACATTAGTTTGATTTCGTGATTCAGTACATTCCTGGCAGAGAGAACGTTACGTCCGAGCCATTATGAGATAAATTCAACCGATTTGAAAAGCATGAATCAAGAAACAATAAACATTTTAACTAGAGCTCGAAGTAAGAGAAATATTGAACAGCCTACCGGTGCTTTTAGAGAATTTTCCTCTGATAACATATTTGATCAACCTGTTGTAGTAGAACTTTTAAAACCTCACGTAGGAAGCGTTGAGTTAAAAATCATAATGAAATCGATTTCAATAATTTACCACATAAAAGTCGCCGCTCTAATTATAGATTAGCAAATAATAATATAATAATAATAATAATTGCTTCGACCATTACGTGGGAAGGAGGGAGCGGTTAATTATTACACAGATCCATCGTGCCGCTGCAGCCGACTTACAGATGGTACAGCCCAAATCCCACTTTTGTGTTACGGATAAGGAAAAACTGCAGAAAAGCCTTATCCAGATTTGCCGGTCCCGCAAGTCGAACCCCAGCTGCACACAGGGCCCGTATTCTTGATCTCATACGAATAAGTTTCGCATACGAGATGACGCAATCTTTACGTCATAAAATGCAACTTAGCCAATCAAATGTTAGAAGGTAATAGAGAATTACGTCATCTCGTATACCAAGCTTGTTCGTATGAGTTCAAGAATACGGTCCCTCAGATGAGACTCTAGCATGCTAGACGCTACACTACCGAGGCTAAATGCGTGTTATGGCAAAAAGTTAAATATACTTTATTTAATTCCGGATCCTCGATCATCGTCAATCTTAGGAACGTCGTTAAGAAACTTGAAAAATTAGTGACAGTAAAAAACGAGAATAACTTATTGTTAATATGGGAAATAGCTCGAGCTCGTGGGGAAGTAAACATCACTGGTGTAAAAATATGTATATTTGGAGGTGTTCAGCTAATAAAATATAAAGAAACACAACAATTGATAATTATAACGATTTTCACATGTTACCAATAGGAGGGCATGCTGGTGTTAATCGTACTTTCATTAATATTAGGCGATATTATTTCTGGTCAGTATTACATAAGGATATCCAAAACTTGGTGTAACGAATGTCAAAAGTGTAAGTATTCTCAGCTTAAAAAATCACAAATGGAAATTACAACCATTGCTGCATCAGCATTTTAGAAAATTTATCTTGATTTTGTTGGACCTTTAGATTTAGATCAAATTAATAATAGGTATATCTTGACATTGCAATGTGAATTAAGTAAATATGTAGAAGGTTATCCAATTCCCAATAAAGAAGCAAGTACAGTAGCAAAACCTTTTGTGGAGAATTTCATATTACGATACGGAATTCCTAAAACCATAGTGGCTGACCGAGGCACAGAATTTAAACTTTTGCAAATCAACCAAGTAAGTACAATCTACCGCGCACCATCATGAAAGTTTGGGAGATTTCGAAAACTCTCATAAAAATATGGGTGTATTTACAAATTCATGCATCAAAGTATAATGTATAATCAAAATTGTAGTTCTTGGGTTACTTTTTGGTGTTTGCATATAATAATACGGTGCATACTGAAACTTGCTACACGCCATATATATTTGGAAAACTTACCTTGGTAACTTACCATCTATGTTTCAACCGTGAATACAAGAAATGGGTCATCTACGTAATCACAACGGAATAAACAAATAGGATCCGGGGTCAGTTAAATAAGAGTGCAAATTTCACGTTAAAAATTTAGCGACGTACCCTAGGACCAACAGATTTTCAAACCAGATTGTACTTTTATTTTTAATTAAAATCAGTTTGTTCCGCTACTGAACCTTTCTAGCTCATTTATTGTTTATTTTATCATTTAGATTAACAGCGTGGCCTTCGCGTAATTCTGGATGGATTTTACATTTTCGTCCACGTGATTTGTGATGACTAATTTCTTGTATTTATGGTTGAACTATAGCGTAAGTAAGGAAATTGAACCGTTGTACGCATTCGTCAATTATACCATAGCATTAACATTTCGATTGCAAGTTGCTGCTAATGATACTAGAAATAATCTGATAACAACAAAAATTAATAGAAAAGACATATATTATGTAAAATGTAGATTTATTAGTTTTAAAGTAAGTGATAAGATCTTTCTCAGAAACACACATACAGATAAGAGCGATTCCATCTTTAAAAGACCATATGAAGTTGTTGTGGCCAAGCATTCTAATATAGTTATTAGTAGATATGCTGTTACAAGTACATAAGAATAAGATAAAATTTCATTGCAATTGAAGGGTTAGTCTAGCTTAAGTAGTGTTAAGTAAGCTAAAAGAAAAAAGATTCAAAGGATATATTTTTTATCATGCGCGAGTTGACATTGCCAAAGTATGTATCATATAAGAGAACTATGAACCTATTTATAAACCTTATCGACACCTGCAAAATGACACTTCGCCACCTGCGAGACAACAGCGCCAACATGTGCAGTATTCAGAAACCCTATCTTAATACATTCTAATATATGCTAATATATGCAAAATGAATTCAAGGGATTCTTGAATACAAAATGGTATATAAAGATCGCAATTCTGTAGGATAGTTCAGTTCGAGTTGCAGTCTTCGTCGCTCAGGAAAGCTTAGAAAATAGCATCCAGGGATGTCACTAGATTTCCGAGCTTCTGAAATTGTCAGTTTAATATTGAAACTGCACAGTGCTTAAGTTATTATGCAAGTGCATATTGTGTAATTAACGACGAATATTATTGTACTTAACTATTCATTCTGTAACTTGAACTCTTTCATGTTTTTGAAACAAAGAACCATTTTAAAAACATCTTTCCACGTAAAAAAAGTTAATTCGCGGCGAAGGTGTAATGGAGTAGCATACTTATAAAATCTAGTAAATTTGAATAAATTAGTGTTTGTTGTTGAGAAGTTATTTATTGATTACGGGCCATTCCATGCGAAATAGATCACTAAAATTGGTCGATCTCGCAGATTTTAATGAAAATCAATTAGGAGTTGTAATCAACTAAAGAACATAACTTTCATTCATCAATTTGCTAGATTACGCAGAACTTCGGAAATATTCAAACTGAAAAAATTATCAAAACTGCTTTCAGGTCTTTAAAAAATATATTGAGATGATATCTAATCGTCGGGTTGAAAACTTAACAATTTAATCATAAATAAAGAATATTTAAATGCTATGATTAGGATCGGAAACACCAGTATTCATGCAAGATAAAGAAAAATAGACATGCTAGGAAAGTAGTTTTATTTATTGAATAGGTTACATGCTAGGTTACAGATAGATTTATCAAGATAAAATAGAATTTATAGGAGGGCGATTCTCATGCAAACATATCCTAAATTTTTATAAAAAGTTTTTATAGTTTTTAAAAATTGTATGAGTTAATTTTGTTGTTTTATAATAGAACATGGTTTATGTAACTCAGGTTACAAGTAGGATAGTTTATCCACTTTAATTGAGTGGTTATCTTCTCGTTAGATTTGAGATTGACGATAGGTTGGCGTAGAACAGAATTTTCTTTTCCCACAAAACTAAATCAGTTTCGGATAAATATTTCACTGGAAATAGTTAAAACAGATCATTGCCTTGATGTATACAAGGTTACAAATAATTCACGGATGCCTGTATTTGGTAGAAGTTATGTCATGAATATGAAGATAGTATTGATGTTTATTGATTTTGGAAATTTTAATATTAATTTGACGATTTTTATCATTGTTTTGAGTCAGTTACCTGGAGTACTGCAATCTGTAATTTTCTTCTAATTAGAATTAAGATTGGTGTTAATTATTAACATATGTTTTTATTTTGACGTCATGATTTTTCGATGTTCAGAATATTTTTACGATTTCATTGTTTTTTCATATGTTTTTCGCTAAACGTATAAATGCACCTTCAAAAATGAACAAATTCAGTCAATAAAAGCATCAGGGTGAACCCACGTCAACTCCGGAAGAAATCTCTAAAAATTAAAGTAGGGTTAGAGTTGCGAGATCGACTCCCGGTGCCGGCAGATCTGGCTAAGGTTTTCTGCAGTTTTCCTTAGCTGTGACATAAATGTAGGATTTGCGCTGTTCTATCTATAAGTCGGCTTCAGCCGCACGTAGGGTCTACGTAATAATAATAATCGCCCCCTCCCTCTCGCACAAGCTTATAGCTTCTGGGGACCGGTTTCCAGGTTATGGGTTGTAGTAATTATTATTATTAATATTAATATATATCTCGAAATGTATTGATCCTAGAACAAACAATCTTTTTATATATTGCTCACAAAAAGACGGGCTTTTTAGACGGCCTAATAATTTTTTGTTACCAAACGTATTTTTATTTTTTTCTAAACGAAATATTTTAAAATTACAGAAAAATCGGTGTGGTCATATTTTTAAAAATCTAAAAATGGCAAAATGACAAGCGGGATAATAGTTTTGGCAGGAGAAATTATTCAAAACTAATTAAAAAAAATTTAGTCCACGGCCAGCCGAGACAATCCGCATTCGCTACCTTCTAGTTAGTAATACTAGAGGTTTGTCTTAACTAGTGTACATAAGATAAATGTATATCTGTCTTGAGTAGGGTAGGGTGAGGTAGGGTCTTTGATAGCCGCAAGAAAAAAACTTTATGTAATACACCCGAAGAAATCGATCTAAATAATTAAGTAATTAACTAATCAGTAAGTATAATCATATCCACACATATATACATTTATCTTATGTACACTAGTTAAGACAGAGCGCTAGTATTATGAACCGTATTATTACTAATTAGAGGGTAGCGAATAGGGGTTGGGTCGGCTGACCTTGGACTTTGGTGCGCCCGCTGCCTGAGACGCGGTCTTTAAAAGTTCTCTTGCCAAAACTATTAAAACGTCTCGCCTGTCATTTTTCATTTAAATACAGAAATGTTCAAAGAATCTGTACAATTGTTTTCATATTTTTAAAAATGACACACCGATTTTTCTGCAATTTTAAAATATTGCGCTTAGAAAAAAATAAAATTACGTTTGGTAACAAAAATTAATAGGCTGTAAAAAAAGCCTGTCTTCTTGTAAGCAGTAGATAAAAAAATTGTTTGTTCTAGGATAAGTACTTATCGAAATATTTATATTTCTTTAAAGACGTGCAGATTGGATAATTTTTTCAGTTTGAATATTTCCGAGGTTCTGCGTAATCTAGCAAATTGATGAATGAACGTTATATTCTTTAGTTGATTACTAACTCCTAATTCATTTTCTTTGATTACCGTGAGATAGACCAATTTTAGTGATTGATTTCGCATGGAATGACACCTAATTTTAAATATGATGTTTGGAATTTATTAGAAAAAAGTAGAACGCAAAACGTTTTTGATA
This sequence comes from Agrypnus murinus, assembly GCA_929113105.1. NCBI lineage: Eukaryota > Metazoa > Arthropoda > Insecta > Coleoptera > Elateridae > Agrypnus > Agrypnus murinus. The sequence goes on along the minus strand of OV816026.1, from coordinate 581,649 downwards.
AGTCATTGAATTAGAAAAGAATAGAAATGTAGTTGACTTGAAGAATTGCAATTGAATATTAGAACCCAATGGTTGGAAGGTTATTAGACTAATAAGAAAATGCAAGAATTGGTGTTTCCTTTCCAATAACATAAAACATTAAATTTGCAGAGACTAATAAAAATATTAACTAAAATGATTAACATTAATCATTACAACGCATCATCATTAATCATTAACCGACATTAAGAAGGCAACCCAGCTAAGATTATCTCGCTGTTAAAGTTCTCCTTATCGAAACGGCCCCACGTCCGGTAACATACGCGGAAGTGTCTCGTTATACAGCGCACGAGGCCTGACGTTACACCAGTATTATACTCATGTTTATAGAAGTCGCGCTTGCCCGTCGTGCTGTGCACTCATTTTACAAAAATTGCAACTAATAAATGATTCATAAATGATAAAATGCCTTTGAGAAAATAATCCCATGGATTTGTTAGTTTTTCACAGTTCTTCTGAGACTCACTGCCGACTGATAAAAACAAGATAAAGAAGATCAAATAATTAATGAACTAAGCTTATGGTGCCAAACTTTAACGCCAATGGCGGTCTCTGTTAATTTAATAATTTTCTGGTTTCACTTGTATGTCTGATGTGTTTTATAATAATTTCTGCGTCTCGCCAACGCAACGGGCAGAAGCAACTTGAAGATTACAATCTTGTAAGATCAGTGATCGCCGCACAAAACGACTGCCGATACTGTAACATGCCTGCGTTTCACTTCCTGAACAAGTTTTACCACTTCGATGAGGTTCTACTTTTCCACTTTCAATATAACAGAAACATTTATGTATTATACAGGGTAGGGTGTCCATTTGGTGCGCAATTCTTCAATATCGCCTAAAGTACTAAATGTAGCAAAAATTCTTAATACAAAAATTTCTTGGTTGCCAAAGATGCATAAAAATATTTATAACAATACAGAGTGTTTTCCAAAACCGGTGTCAATGCATCTACGCTTCTCTTATATGAGATAACCCTATATATTTTTTCCGAAATTAATTCCTCTCTCAGTGGTTATTCAACAGTAGATTTTCTGAATCCGTTGCGACATTGGCAATTTATAAATTATGTTTTCTATGGTTGTAATAAGGTAGTCACAGTTTATTCATTTACTTGAATTTTAAAAACATACTTTGCAGCTAGTATTATAAGGGTCCTACAAACACTATTCATAACGGGAATTTCGTAACCGGCTAGCTCGTGGTGTAAATAAAAAGACCAGCTATATTAAAATTTATTACACAAAACATTTACCTAAAACTTACTGATTGTTTGGGCCCGGTAAACATCTGCTTTAAGATAACAGCCGCCACTTGAACTCAGAACTAGCAATAATGAAATAAAAGACACAGGTTACAAAAAAAAACAAAAACAGCTTTATTCAACAGAACACAAATCATAAACGGTAAAAGATTAATACCAAACTAAATCAGATAAACAAGATAAAAATAAATTATAATTATATTAAGTTAGATTCTCAAATAACAACATAAATAATAATTAGTCGATTTCAATGATTTTTTACAGTTCTTAAAATTTGACAATTAAATATAATATATTACACATGACAATTAAATAATTATATATAATATAAATATAATTATTAGTTAGGCCAAGTTATTGTTGTTGTTGGTCAGTTTCATTAGTACTTATAAAGTAAGTTTATTTTTATTTTTGATAAAAAGGTATTATGTTTGTTGCATGATTATAGTAAATAGATTAAAAGCAGTTGACTAAATTTTGGAAAATGATGTTTCTTGTTTATACTCAAAAAGAAAATTTTGCAAAGCAGTAACTAAAAGGAAAATGTTTAGAAATGATAAGGGCACATGCATTAAGATGCATTGATAAATAATAACATATTGTTAAGATAGATAATATAATCTACATAAATATTTTAACTAGACGATTTATGATACAATGGAAAAATAGGGAAAATAATGGTAACTAATATAAACAAATTATTCGGGAATGAAATATGTTTTGATAAAATGATGTTAAAAGCTTATTAAAATCTAATTTATGGAAAAAGTCTGGACAACTTATTTATAAATAGTATTCAGAAAAGAATATTGGTTCGTCTTTCTATCCACAAGGGTGGGCAAAGTGATATTTTAGCAAACGTATAGAATGCAAGTTCTATGCTGCTGACTGGTCATGTGTCATATTCTAAATAGGAAAATTGGAGAAATATAGAACAGGCAGTTATAATTATAATAAAGGTTAATACCAATAGAACATAGGAACAATAATTACTGGAAGCTCTTCACTAATTGGAAAAACAGGTTCAAATAATTACAAAACTCGTACAGCATTATTACGAGAAAGTCAATACTTGTGAGTGGTTTCTGTTTAAGCTATTGATCTGAAAGAAACACATTAAGTTCTTATAATAAAATAAAAGAGCATCTATTTTAAATTTACTTTACTTACAAAAGCTATTGTAAAGAACTTTGCAAGAAAAACGGCGAATACAAATAAATATCACAACAGGTAATTAAAACAAGAAACCTATTTAGCAAATCTTACCGTTTTAAAATTCATAAAGAGTTTTTATAACATAATAACTTAATAACTATAAAAAATCAAATAACATAAACAGATCACAATCAACTGTCAATAAATAGAAAGTGAGGTTAGACTAATAATTTTGCAGTAATTTTGATTATACCAACATAACAGGATTTTACTATCATAGATAAGCGGACAATTTGAAATGCATGAATACGAACCCCATTTATGTATTCAATTACTAAGATCAAATTATTAACTGTAACTGTGACTATAACTATCACCTTCGTGAACTAACTAATCACCAGGAATTATTTAATTTCATTCACAAAAAACTCAAAGAGAGAAATTCACTTTGAAAGAACTCTTACTATTCACAAGATAATTTAGGTTTAACTGAACAACAAAATGGAAGAAATAGTTATCTTATCAAGAGTTTCTGGAAAACAGCGATAAAACCGAATTTGCCAATGTTGAAGCCTCAATAGAAACATAATCAAATAGGAAATAACCAATAAAAAGGTGTCCACAAACACAATCATATTTGGAGTGACAAAACTGATATTAACACAATGGGGAGAATCATTTTAAGAAGAACTGAGCAAAGCCAAATAAAAATTGTAACATATTACAATTTTCCAAGTTTTGTTTATGTACAGGTTGTTCACATTTTAGCTTCAGACTAATTTATTAATCGTTAAATTAAATACATGGTATTGTTACCCACAAAATGGGGGTCGCGAATTGGGAAACGGTAATAACCTTTAATTGTAGTTAAATCTGTCGGCTGCCAGCTAACTATTGAAACTAACTAGACATTATACATTGACATATACAGAAGTTGACATGTAGCTCACGATACTCGTCTGTTATTCAGCCTGTAGAATGTTTCCAACAAACCGAATGTTGCTTAAAACATATGACAACCAACAACCAGATAACTAAATGTTAGCGAAAAGCTCAACGGAAAATAAGGCGAGTCGAGAGACAACAACCCCAAAAGGAATGAAAGTAATATACATAGCAAACTTCGATTAAGTACCTTAGATGTATTAGCATTATTACCTTGTAATAATGCTAAACCGCTTCCAAAGCTGACTAAGCGGCGATTAATTAAAGAATCTTGCCTAAACTAAAAGAAGGAATTAAACTATAAGAAATGGAATGAATAGAACAGCCATACGATCCTTCAGAATGTGTTCCTAACCTTCAAAACAACTAGTGGAAAATCCCTGACAGCTTCAATATAATTTGAAAATCACCACCCAAAAATCACACCATATCCGCAAAAATGCGGTTCCAAATAACTAACGAAAGTAAAACGAAACGAAACGAAAGAGATAAGAAGTTCTTTCAACAACGTACGTTGTCAAAATGGCAATTAAACGGAGAGAGAATACGAAAATCCCCTAACACTATACAAAATAACACAAAAGCATAGCAATACAGAGCGCTACTTAATACAGTGTTCCATTTAACTGAGTAAATTTGATTTAATGTTATCAAGATGTAAAGGTATAATTTGAACACCTTGTACATGAACAAAACTTGAAAGCATTTTAGTAGTGTTTGTAGAGAGTTGATAAATAATCATATCAAATCAATTTTTACTATTAACCGAATGCCCAAATAATTTGCTGCACAATTTAGACAATTATCTAGTAGATAACATTGCCAAACATCTTTCTTCATTGGAAGGTTTAAAATTCGATAAAAACGTACTTTATTATTATTATCATATTATTTCTAATAAATTAGATAAGATTCCGTATCGAAACTGGAAGGAAACGAATGTATTGGAAATCTTCCCACTCTCGATGAAATTTCAGATTTCTGATTATCAAAAATGTTTTATTAGAAACGTTGTATGATCATAACAGCAATCATAACTCAAATACTGAATCTAAGTCAACTAACATCGAATTCATTACCAACTATTAGTGAAGAATACCCAATTAATTTTTGCAAAGGCATAGTGGGTCCCTTCGGTTAATAATCGTCAAGTGGAATCCCTTCATAATGTCAAGAAAATTATTTCTATAGGCATGGATGCTATGTTTCAGGTGGGGTGACTATGAATCTCTTTCATTAATGGACTGGCGGTGTGCCTCCTCACTTTGTTGATGGCTGGTTACATATAAGTCTGGATTCAGTATGAACATGCTGTATAGTGGTGTCCTGACTACTGGCCTATGACAGACCGAGTTGCTCGGTAGGTGCCCGGTATAGTCAAAACGGTGTGAACCTTGACCGGTGAGTACGCAAATAGCTTCGGTACTAACGGAGAGAACTATTAGAGGGTAGATAGCAACCTCGCTACTGCCAAGAACCACGAACTGGCAGCACTCACACAAGTGATTTACGCGCTAATTGAGCGAAACTCAGTTCCTTGTCCTATAGGCGGCCGTGGCACTTGACTAACCGCAGGTACGTCATTAAATTCCCAATACACAGAACAGGCACTTTCTTAATCCAGTACTGTCTTCCGTCTGCATTTTTGGTGATATCCATTCCACAGTCACAATTCTTGAGCAAAGTAAAATGACCCACTCTGTTCCAGGCGCGGATCCAGAGGCGGTCATGGGGCCATGCCCCCCCCCCCAAAGCATGAATTTTTTTTATTTCGGCTCTTAATAGTTGTAAATAATTTTAAAAACAAAATTTATTTTTAACACATTAAATGGAAAATATTATCTAAGATGATTATCAATTAAGAACTATTGTTTGGTTCGCTATTCTGGATACTTCTGATTTGAATTAAAACTGTCTATAATTAAATAAACGAAAACAAATATTTTGTCGGTATATTATTGCGACCGACATTGATTACAATGAATGTTTTACATGGGGTTCCCGTGTTAACATACCCCCACGTTCCTTCCCTTGGGAGGAAGTAATTGAGATACGCTCAATCAGCGCGCAATTGCACAGCAATTGCACCCAGTTACTCACTGGTCGGAGCGAGTTGCCTATCCAGCCTCTACTAGCTTACCAGGTTAGTACCGGAGCGATTGACTTAACACGTGCTCACCCGCCGGCACCCTCCCGTCCTCTTTCATACGTCGTCAAGTGCCTCGTCCAGCATTAGGACTATTCCCCTAACCTAGGTCAGTGCATCGGAACCCAGAAGTTCCTTCACCGAGCCAGAGTTGGGGCCACTGCCCGATCGAATTCAACCTGAAGTGTGACGGGATTTGGTTTTTAAATGGCTTTGCCACCCCGTTCTCCCAATTATAGTCAATTTCAAGGCTACTTTATAGGGCCCATAAAAGGAGCATCCCGGTGTGTACCCTTAAGGTGAAGTTGTCTTGAACGTGAGAGGCTATGTATCTTCGCATCAACTTTATCCTTTAATGTGTAGGTCTCTAGATTATTTTTGAAGAATCCGACGCTGGAAGCTGACAGCATATGCAGTTTCTCATGAGTTAGCGAGCGAACTCCCTAACCGAGATAAACCTCACTCGAATCTCCTCCATTCGACTAGGCTATACAGCGGGATACTTATCTCCATAAAAGACCCTGACGTCAGGTAAGATTCAATCCATCCACACCGGACCCTCTTGTTAGCAGAGCTCCCTCCGCAACGTTTTAGAGTCATCCGGCTAGTCTCGGATACTAGTGAAGTCCGAGATCTCCAGCGACTACTTGTCCGTTCACCCTGTGCGACCGACAGATGGGAGAACTGTGCCATTTAAGGTAGAGTCACTACATCTAGTCACCTAGGCCGCGCTAGACAACCAGAGTACCGCACAACGCCGCCATATTGGAGCAGAAAAGGGTGATTTTTAATAATGAACAAATTAAAACCACATTTTACGTATTTAGGCCACTAAAATTATACCCGATTGCGACCGTTGGTGGAAATAAATGTTGGAAAGGGGGAGATCGCTTCATTTGACGTCAAATATAAGTATCCTAGGTTTGCACGGTCCCTAGACGCGAGCTTACCTGAGGGCATCAAAAGAACCACGAAATCTTCGAACTTTTTTATAGTTTTTCGCTTATAACTTCAAAGGGGTGCTTTCCAACGAAAACTTCACTTTTACAAGAATTAAAGAGCATTAAATTGTGCGTCTGATGTGTATCCAACACTTTAAATTCGGTCTAATGGTATGATCGAAATCGACGGTCGAAAAACGAAAGCACTGCTTTAAAGTTATAAGCGAAAAACTAAAAAAGGTCCAAAGATTTCGTGGTTCTTTTGATACCCTCAGGTAAGCTCGCGTCGAGGGACCATGCAAACCTAGGATAGTACTTATATTTGACGTCAAATGAAGCGATCGAAACGATCTCCCGCTTTCCAACATTTATTTCCACCAACGGATTCTATTTTACTGGCCTAATTTGACATATTAGAAGTTTGATGTTTCAGAATAAGAAAAACCTTTCAAAGCAAACTTGGATTTGATTAAATGCAATCAGAAATAAATAATGAATAATTTTATGCTTCTTTTGCTCCAATATGGCGGCGAATTGCGGAACCAGCGCTGCCTAGGTGACTAGATGTAGTGACTTTAATTTAAGGCATAGTCAGTCATGTGACTACCGACGTTTGCATTTTGTAAATATTTCAAAATCAACTTCCAGAATAGATTCATTAATTTTTTTATACTACCGAAGAACCTTTTAGATATAGAAACTCTAAGATTTGAAAGGTGTTGTTGTCGCTGTTAGGGAAAGGGTTTGTGAGGTGGAAAAAATCGCTTTTCCTCACGACGTTTGTAATTGTTTATAGAAAATAGATTCATTTTGCTTATTGCAACATATTATCCCACAACTAAAATATATTGTAAGTCAATTTGGTAGTATAATTTCAAGTTACAATGATAAAAAATTGATAAAATGATAAAACACCCCAACTCCTGCTGTATGATGATTAAATATATAAGCAGAAACATATAATATATACAAATATATATTAAAATTAGATACAATATTTGAAAACAGCGAATAGAATCGTGTTTTAATGTTCAGTTATGAATCCCCCCCCTTACAAAAATAACTCCCTGACTCCCCAAAATGGATTCGCCCCTGCTCTATTGGATTCATTAGAAAGTGCATCAAAAACTTTAACAGCAATAAAAATGGTTCCATTCAACAGCGGTGTAGAAGAGTAATTTCTTCACTTGGAAGTAAAAGTACAACTTTCTTCTCTAAAATGAAGGTAGAAAATCTTACTTTCTGATATGGCAGTAGAAAAAAGTTATAACAAGAACTTCCTTGGAAATAAATAAATACCACCAATTCTTGGACAAAAAAATTACTTCAGTTGCATAATAACATCTAATAAATATGTAAATTTGCAAAAAACACCTATACGAACGTTAAATAAATACGATGCGGTATCCTTTAATTTTTCTTGTTCGTTTATTACGCATTACGCCTTCCCTGAAGAATTTGTGTTTCGTTTTCTTCTTAAAAAAAGATATTTGATTTTTTTGTCTAGTTAGCAATTGTATGTTCCCCCCCACTTACCTATACATTTTGTATTTCTACCATTGTGTATGCAAATAAATTCTAAAACATTTCACATTCCTGGGAATGAATATTTGCAAAAATTGTTCAGGATAAAATATTATATCTCCCACAACTATTTCAGAAATGGAGAGTCTGGTCGTTATTTTTCTAAACTTGATGTCCTTGTCTTCTAATGACTAAAATGACCGGGATAAATAAGTTTATTCACTGTGCTAAAGTCAATTTGTTTTTGGATTTTATATGGATACGCCTAACATTTAATTATAACTAAACTAAATTTATAACTAAATTTGAATACGTCCCGTTTAGTATATTCTTAAATATAAAATACTCCTAACAAATTATAATCCTGTAATTTATTTATTTTAAACACGCAAGTTGTCATTAATAAAAATTCTGACTAGCTAAATCTTAAAGAAAAACTAAAATATTTCAAAGTGGTAGGTGGTGGACGACACATTTTCTGTGCGATCTGTTTTGCACTTACTAACTGTAAATGTCTAGATATGGTAATGCAATTTAAGATGACAAGTTTTTTAACTTATAAAGCTTATAAAATGTTCTTAAAACATATTAGAAAGTTATAAAATAGAACACTTACAGTGATTTTGGTCCATAATACGCAACAGAAGCTTTTTATTTTTATAAATTTTCTTAAAATTCATGAACAGTATGGTATCAGTCTTCTCTTTAACTGGTATTGGAGTTGTGAAATCAGTGGGCGAGCTGGCCTGAGGGTTTTTGTTCCTCACTTGGTAAATTTCTGTGTGTTGCTGGTTCTTGTTTCTGGTTTGGTGAATTTTTCTCGTCTTGTTCCTGAATTGGCGAAGTTGCTTGGTCTGGTTTTCATTTCTACGGCCATTTTAAGGTTCTAAGAAACGGTCTTATTGGCTAGTGTTAAATATACAGACACTCTCGTATAAAAAGATACAATATCTGAATATAAACAGAACAAAACATTGAATATCGTTAAAAAGAAACAGCCATCGTTTACAAAAAAATCTAAAGTATTATACCGCAAAGATTAAAAAATTAAAATGTTTATATAAATCCAATTTAAAAAAAAATAATAAAAATGACCCTTTTGTTTTGGGATAGTTTTCATACTTAATACCTTATACTTAATGCATTTCGTCTGCTAAGACCAAGAACGTTTTTTGCTTGTTTTTCTCCATTTTTAAATAAAACCTTAACTAATTGTTCGAAATTCAAGTGACCTACCAGAGGTCACCACCTGAAGCGTGTGATGCAACTATACAGGGTGTCATGAATTAGAACGCATGAATTTTAAGGGGCGATAGAAGACATCAAAAGGAACAAAAAAGTCTTAATAAGTTTTTTTCTATGTTAATAGGCTTTCGAGTAATTTAGAAAAAACCATTGCCATATCTGGCCATGCTTAAGTATAATCGCAGCTGGGCTTTAACTTTGTTTTAGAAAATCAAACAAACAAACTGATGTCAGCCGTTGTTTAAAAATAATAAACATCCAAAGAGATTAGTGGGGTGACTAATTCTAGGAAAATTGTAATCCGCACTGTTTTTCCGTAAACAAAATTTGTACGTTGTACGTTAAAGACACGCTGATTCATAACAAACCAGCTGTAAAAATAAAACAATAATTGACCTACATTTTATATTTATTAATTTCCGGAATATTTTCAAAATTTCTTGACGTATTTGCTTTTTTATTAAAAAATACTATCTTATGTAAAAAATTTTGATTAAGGCACCTAATTACCATAAAATTAAAGATGTAGCCAAAACAAGGTGTCAACAAAATCCCTTAACCTAATTACCTAATTTAAATTAGATAGATCGTCTCGTTAAAAGATATTCTCTTATAAAATCATTAAAAACTGTTATTGACAAATTATTATTTCAAAGTTCAACAAGCTCAGTATGGTCTCACTCTAACAAAGGGTATTATTTACAAAGCTGTAATCGGGCATTGACCCAAATATTCTTAAATTGCAAGGTTGTAAGCAAAACGTGCTTTATTTCAATGTCAACAAACTTCCACTTCAGCATTTTGTGCGCATGTGGAGCATCTGCCGAGAAAGCGCCATAACTAAAGTACTATTATTAACGCGGCAAAATGATGTTAAAGTTTCCAACTTTATTATCTTTTTCTGAAAAAGTAGTACGTTCTAGAACAAAGTTGTATAATACTTTTTTGTTCCTTTTGATGTCTTCTATCACCCTTTAAAATTAATGTGTTCTAACTCCGGACACGCTGTATAGTATGCGGTACTTCTTTTATTATTTCGCTCCAGTTGTGGGATATAATAATAAATAGACTATGCAAATGTAACCATGGTTAAGATAATTGAAGAGTGTGGCCGCGAAACAGTATAATTGCCAGTTAATCGGTAGAAGACGAAGAGAAGATGACCTCTAATATGCAATAAGGAAGTTTTACATAATTTTCTGGCATTACTATTACGCCCCCGGTGATTTTCAATTTTCTCCGTAGAAATGTGTTCCTTGGTTATAATAAAATGTCGAGTAGTTTTGTTAAAGATAAATAATAAATGTTAGTTTTGTTTGTGTTCAAATGAAACAAGTTTTTAAAAAGATTTTTTTTCCATGATCTTTATTATTAATCAGCGGAAGTAATGACAAGTACAAAATACAGGAATACAAAAAAGCTCGTTAGAGGTTAGAGCTTAGGTCTAAACTTGAATAAGAACTAATCAGAACTTAGAGGAGATAGTGTCTACCACTCCTATATAAAAAACTTTATTATCTTATCTGTATGAACTGAACATAATATTACTAAGCAGCTCTCATGAGAATGGTAATGCAATCTTATCTGCATACTGATAGTAAACAGTTTTAATAAAAGGTTTATCATACTAATATAATATAAATACAGCTTGGAATTGCATGGGGTTAAGCGGTAGTGGGAGAATAGAATGATGTGATAAAGTAACCCCCGTTGTACGACAGCGGGGACGTCGCACACTGGGGACCTCTCATATAAGGAGGTGCTCAAAATAGGATTTCTAATTTGTAGCCATTTGAAAAAACATAATGCAGGCATGTAGACAAGTATTTAACACATTCATATGCTAATATTAAATCGGTAACAGTTGTCATCGCCAAGATATGAAGGTGACAAGTTACTTTATTCACTCGGTTTTTCGCAGTTTTATTTTCTCTCTTGAAAATACTCGCGGTTTCTATGTGTTATTTCTTAAATTTTGTGACGGATTATTATAAATAACAATATGTCTTGTTTAGAGCAATGTATGTAGATAACATTATCACTTTGAACAAACTGTTTTAAACGATTACTTTTGTTTTCAAGGCCAAAAACTAAATTGCGTCTATTATTTCATTCCAGTTAACTTAAAATGAGATTCTTTTTATTTAACGCAACCACGTATTGCAAAACTGTTGAGTTTGATAACGACAAAAGCCCATAGATTACAGTGATACTAAAATGGCAACAACGTTTTTGCAGTAATTAAAAAGAAATCTATTGAAAGTTACCTGTAATGAAAGAATAGACCTGATTTAAATTTTGGTCTTTAAAACAATAGTATATTGTTCAACGAGTGACGAATGTTCGCGAGCTTAAAAAAATGATTTCGACGAGTTAAACACTATACTTTTTCTACGACCTTTTTTATAATCTAAATAACAAATTTAAACGAATAGTTTATTTTCAATTAAAAATAACAACACAACCTAACTATAGAACATATTTAAATTACTTGTGATTGAAATATTGATTAATTGTTACATTTGAGCAATTATTCAAAATTATGGGTGTGTCACTATCAAATTTTTTATGTATTGAAGTAGTTGAGGCCACAGCTGTTCTGTTATCAAGCAGTGTTATTCCAGATGAAGATGCGTTGTTACTGGATTCCATCGTAGCTGTTTTTGTATTTTGTATGGTTTGTAAAAGTTTGGCTTGTATTTGATTTTTATTACTAGTTGATGCATCCACATATCCCTCCGCAACGTTACTAGATTTCCACCCGCCGTGTCTTTTTAGCTGAAGCAGATCGCCTCCTGCATCCACTAGTAGCGTAGCCTAAGTTCTGCGGAAGCTATGGCCGGTATATTGTTGAGGAAACGGCAAATTTAAATAGTGAGCTATTTCTATAGGAAGTTTACTGAATTTGTTAATTCCGACGACTTGTCTACTACACTTTCCATTCTGATAGTTAATAAAAAATCTTGCATTACTTTGATCCATATTTAGCGTACGAAGATTCATATATTTTTTAGAAATTTCATAAAAGTATCCAGAAATATGAAACGAACGCGATACCTTTGTCTTTGTGTTACGTATTTCAACAAGAAGTGTACTTCCAGACTCCTTTACATCATTTGTTGTAAAATCTTTTAATTCGTGGCAGCGGCAAGCTCCAGAAATTCCAAAAACTAAGGCAACCTAAAATCAGTAGCACCATTAATTATTTGTTAAAAAAATACACGATTACCTTACTTTAACCATTAAATATTTTGAATCGGGTGCATTTGTTAAAAACGTGTTTATTTCTTCAGCAGAAAAAGTTTTAGATTTCTTACTTTTAAAACCATCCGATTTTCGTTTCAGAAAAGAACGCAACTTGGGATATTTACTAATATCGATATCATTTTTTAATGATAATGTAGTTCTTAACATCGAATATATAGACCATAAGGTCGATGGTTTTAAATTTTCGGACAATTTTGAAAAATATGCAAGGAGCACAGTTTCCGAATATGAATTTATGTGGTTATCAACCTTCCATTCCATGAATTTTGCATAGGTTTCTTCATACCTCTTTTTTGATTTCTCTGGCAATAAATCTGCACAGGTTTTCTCAGCTTGATTTATTATGTCAGGTGGAGTATTAGGAAGATCTAAATCACTTTCAGAATCAAAATTCATGATGAAACTACATACACTACATGTGAACAGCACAAACTGACATTTTATTAATGACGCGATACAACGACAGTAGATAACTAGATGAAATTAGAAATTAATCAACTAATTTTCGTCACTAGAGACGAAAGTTAACGTTATGGCGTTTTCTCTCACTAGTGACGGAAATCAAGTTTTCGCTGGAGTATTCGGTGACGAAAATCATCTTTTCATAAAGGGTCGTAGAAAAAAGTAATCGTTTAAAATAGTTTGTTTAAAGTGATAATGTTATCTACATACATTGCTCTAAACGAGACATAGTGTTATTTGATGGAATTTACTGATATTGCATGTTTAAAAGAAAATTCGCTTTTATATTTATATCATGCATTTTCTTGTGTCTTTAAACCTATAGATATACAAGTTTACTAACTGCAGTAAGTAATAAACATTTTGTGTTGTACAGTTTGCGTAAGATTTATTGAAGTTAAAGTAATCTGTTTTGTTTTGTTCCAGGAAAAATAACTAATGTTTCACTGCCGCCCAATTGCGGGGCTTTGTTTTTTTGTGATAAGAAAACTAGTGTTTCAATGTAACTAATACAACTCTGATAAAAATACTTTTTAAGGTGTGTTTGTTAAGGTGCTTTCTATGCTTTTAGAAGTTTTATAAAATTTCGACACTTGATCCCGTTCAAAATACATACATATAGTATATCGACATAATGTAATTATAATGAGTTGCAACACAGAATCAATTCAAGAATTGAATATTATTTTAAAAGTCCATATAGTATACTTTTTGTAATACCTATCCATACTTGTACTTAATAGTTTTAGGGCCGGTATTATAAAACTTTTTATGCACAGATGCATTATAATTAGACTATTATTGCTAGATTTATCGGAACATAACTGTCTCTTTATGCCCCAAGAGCCTCTTTATGATCCGACGGGCAATAATGAAACGTCAATTAAATGTCAGAGCTGTATTTGTAGAACTTGATTGGTTCTTTATATAATTTGTAAACTTATCACCAATGAAAATAAGCTGAAATTAAGTATTTTAGATCGTAACTATAGTAACGTACTTCGTATATAAGCACATAAGTATACGTACAGCGGCTTGATGTAACCTACGTACTCATTTAATTATGTTTTTTACACAATAATAGATTTGAGATAAAAACAATCTGTGCATAAAATAGTGTATGCATTTCGGGCATAACTTGCTTTTATGGCCCTACAGCCTTTTCCTAGCCCTCGGCTGACGCCTCGGGCTAGAAATAACGCTTCTGGCCATAAAAGCTTCTTTATGCCCTTAATACATAAATAACTATTATTTCCTAGATAAAATTTACTTTGAGAGTAAATTAATTTATTCTCATAGTAAATTTTATCTAGGAAATAAAAAGTTTTATAATACCGGCCCTAAGTGAATTTGTTTTTATTTTGTCTTTCATGCTATTGATATGATATAAATAAAAAAAAATAAAAATTATGATTATTTTAGTTTCAGTAGAACAGTAGAAACAACTAAAAATAAAGTATGAGCAAAAAGTCTCTAGCAAAGGTGCGTTGGGAATTTTAAACTTATGTGTTTTATAACACCAGAAAATTATACCAAATTAATAACAACTGTCACTGTCAAAGGACTATGATTATTTTGTATAATTTTCTAGTGTTATAATACACGAGTTCAAAATTCCAAAGGCACCTTCGATAGATTTACTTTTTGCTCATACTATATAATTAGTACAAACATACATAATAAAATATCATAATAAATTCATTTATAATAGAATGTCTACTGAAATCTCTTTCTTTAATTAGAACTATTTAGTATTATGCAGTCAATAATGTCTTTCATTGTGCTAATATAAGCACATACGGTCGTCCGCGACCACATCGCCACGTCCCAGACAAATGACGAAATGTTTAGATTTGTTGTAATTTATAACATAAACAAGTTAGACTTCGAGATGGGTTGTATAATATAATTATAAGCATCCTATTTTGTTAAAACATTTTTATCCCAATGCAAGACGTTGCTGACTGCATAATGCTAAATATTTCTAATTAAAGAAAGATATTTCAGTGTATGAACTCAATAGTGATACCATTCATTTCGATATGCACGTTTTAAAGAAATACAATTTTATTATACAAACCATCTCGAAGCTCAACTTGTTCATGCAACAAATTACAGCAAATGTAAACATTCCCGTAGTTCCGGACCTACGCCCCCGACGTGGTCGCGGACGACCGTCTATGGTGGGTTAACCTCGCTGTAACTCTAAAATATGACGATTTCCGTATGTATGAAATGAAAATAATACATATTAGAATTTACTTGTTTTTGATTCATACTTATATACAAACCTCTGAAAAGGCCTGAGGTCTGTATTAACTACACCATATATTTTATATTCCTAAATCTATAATCTACAAATTTATATAGATATGTTTTCGTAAGGAAATCAGTGTTCTAATAGTTTATACTCTTGATGTACTATTTCATTAATTTTTCAGAAATTGCTCAAACATGTGTTGCATTTCTTTCACGGTGAATTAAAAAGTTCTAAAATAATGAATCGATTAACTCTTTAATAAGCGTATAATTACATATTTGCAAATATTTGGTAAACTGAGTGTTTCTGTTATTATTGACTTGAGTTCACCCACTGTATAGTATTGAAAATTAATGAAACGATACTTCGTTATTTCCCTTTTCGAAAGTTGTCCGTCTCTATAATATTAGTTCTTATTTTCTGACATTGAATAGCTGCATCTCACTTATATCTCTTTATTAATATGTAGGTACTCAACTTCCTTATGGTAAGTGTCTGTTCTTTTGACTCGCGGTTCAGTTGACTGTATTGAACTTATAAAGGATGCATTTTGCTGTTTGTAAAATATAACTAATATTAACGCAAATTGCGCATGATTATAATAGATATGGGCGAAGGGGATAAATCCTTACCTTTTCTTTGTCTAGATGTTCTTCGTCTCCTGAGCTCAGGAAAGTCCAATCAGGGAGGCCATTTTTGTCAATATACCAACTGCAATTTCAAGTTTAGGTCACGAAGTTCCAATAACAAACGTTCAACATATCAAACAAATTAAATGGATTGAGTAACACTTCGCGTACGGAATTTCTAAAATGAATCTATCCCTAATTTACAAATTATAATAGTTTTTTGACATAGTATGAACATAATATCATAAGCGGATATATTTATTTGATTAATTTAAGCTTCCAACAGGTAAATCCAATTACAGAAAGCAATATAATTAATGTAGATTAGGGTGGCCGTTATTTTGCAAAAGTTAAAATTTTTAGCCCCCCCCCCCCAGTTCTCTTTAAAATATCAAAAAATGAGCTGTGCAAAATTTGAGCCCATTTAGTCAATATTAACCCGTGCCACCGAGAGATTAAAGTTTAAATGGGATTTAACATGGGTTTGGTACACTGCTAGAGACTTGGCATAATATTTTTATTTTTCTATGTTTTAACGTGAAATATTGTATACTTATGTTGCTGAAGTTGCTTAACACGAATCTGATTAAAACTGCAATAAAACTGGTAGTTCGGCGAAAATGTTAATTTTAGTGAAGTTGACCGCTTTTTTGACACCTGTAAACCGTCAAAAGCTTCTCTGACAGTTTGAATTTTATCATATTCGTGTTTAGCAGTTTCAACAACATACGTATATAAATTTTTAAGTTAAAATATAGAAAGATAAACAGTTACGCCACAAAGTCTCTAGAAAAGCACCAAAGCCACGTTAAATCCCATTTAAACTTTAACCTTTCGGTGGCACGGGTGCCCATTAACCAAATGGACTGAAATTCTACACAGCTCATTATTTTGACATTTTAGAAAGATCTAGGGGGGGGCTAAAAAATTTTAACTTTTGCAAAATAATGGCCGCCCTAATGTATATACAAAAAACTTTAGTGTCAACGGCACACAATAATGTTTAACTGAAAATTAAAAAAAAGTTTACCTTTAACTAAAAATAAAAAAGTTATTTACTATATAGTATGTACACGGAATAAGTAACAAGCAACAGAATGACAACTTAAACAATATTATACTTATCAGGTAATAACATATTCCTTAAAAATAACAGTAATTTCCTTACCAAAATGCAAGCACAATATTACGTCAATTTAATTAACAAATAAATAATACAATTTGTATTTAAAGGAAGTGTAAGAACAGCTAAACATATCGATTCCATCTGATATAGAATTGTAAAATGTACAAACTCTATTTAAAGGTGCTGACAGTGCATAATTGGTTCTGGCTGATTGTATATAAAAAGTATCTCGTAACCACGAGTTATCAAGAGGAACTCTAAACATAATTTTTACAAGTAAAAACGAATGATCGCAGAATTATTTAGAATTTTATGAAGATAAAGTAATGAGGCGGAAGTACGTTACGGCGGTTTCCTAAAGAAATAAAATTAAATAATGCTAATGGTTCACTGTAGGGCAAGGGATTAGGATATTTATTATGCACTTTATTGTACAGATATCTTACAAAAATTTAGATTGTACAACTTCCAACACATGCTTCTTGTAATTATATGTAGGTATAAACACCTGATGAATATTCCAGGTAAGTTCTCGCGTAAACTTTGTACAATATCACAATAGCGTTAGTATTTTTAAAATGATGGGTATTTCTGATAATGAAATCAAGATTTTTATAGGCGCATTTGGCAGTTTCCAGTATGTCATTTTGAAAAGAAAATTACGTATCAAAAATGACGCCCAAGTCTTTATGTATATTTTTGTAGTCAAGTTGTCACCGTTTATATTATAGGTAGAAGTTATGTAGTTTGATGATTTGCTGTAATGCATTCCAAAACATTTACTGACATTAAAGTTCAGAGAATTATCCTTGCCCCATTGATATAAATTATTTACATATGTCTGAAGTTTAATGCAGTCATCAACGGTGCTTATGTGTCGAAAGATTTTTACATCATCAGCAAAAAGCAAACAATTAGAATATTGCAAGCAATTTTGCAAATCGTTTATTAATATTGTAAAAAAAAGTGGACATAGGTTTGCACCTTGAGGTACTGACAACTATATGACATTCTTATTCATAATAATTTGTTTCATGGCTTTTGGACGGAACATGCCCGCTCACCTTAAAAGGCCAAGTCCTTTTAAACAAACAGCCCATTTGGCAACGGTCAAATTTTAACAATAGGTCGTTTAAATAATCCCTGTTTAATACGCACTATGACAACACGAGTTAATCGTCAGCACCAAGATGTATTTGTTCAACGCGCCCCAGAAATCATTTAAGTGGGGGAACAATTTCATTTTTAATAAGCAGCATATCAACTGGTACAATGGGAGTGCTCCACTTGGCACGCAGGTGTAATGTGTGTAAACAGGTAAACACTCATTATGCTAGCGAGTCCAGAAATGATGGTGGAGCCGTTGCAACAACTGCCACTTTCTAAGGCGGTTAAGAAGAATCTGACTAAAATTTGGATCAGCCAAAGCGGTTAAGGGATCCAAAGTAATAAAATGCCCAGGAGTTAAGACATTTAAATCATTACGATCAGTGCTTTCGGGACAATGTGGTCGAGAATTCGGTATCGCTTTTATCTGGACGACAACCGTGTAGTTTGTCATATGTCAATATTTGATCTCCAATGATATGTGTTCAATGAGTGTTGACAGGTTTAATCCCCGTCTCCCACAAGCCACCAAAGTGAGCCACCCATTCTAATATTTCACATTGCACAGCTTTAAACATTAATTTTAAAATTTGTTTAGACGCACCTACAAAATTTCTGCCACAATTGTTGCACATCTCACTGCAGCGTCCCCTTCGGGCTATATAACGCTGTAGAGCTGCCGAACAGGTTTCAATTAAAAGAGCAGATGCGAATTTAATTGTAGAACTTTCGTGGCGTAGAATACAAATAGGCAGAGGTACGCTTTCTGAGTTTTGGCTCCTCTCGTCTTACCTAGGGTAATAAAATATGACCCTCCAAAGTTAACACCTGTACAAGAAAATGATTTAACTTGAGATATTTTTAAGAAAGATAAGTCGCCCATGTGAGTCGGAACAGGATTAAAACGCCAACATTTATAGCAATTCGAAATAACTTTTCTGATCACTCGTTTAGGGGAAAATATGCAAAATTGTTGCACCAACAAGAAATGGAGGGTTTGTAAAAATTGAGTAGGTATGGATGTTTTCTATAATTAAAAATGTTAGACGATGGTTTCCAGGAAAAAAGTGCGGCATATCTATATATATAAAAGGGAAAGATTGTCTGTCTGTCTGTATATATGTATGTATGCGATTTTCTCCGCAACCACTGGACCGATTTGGATGAAATTGGTATCATTGGAAAGGTCTTGGCCCAGAATAGAAAATAAGACAATTGGACTCTGATCGGCCATCGTGGTCCGAAATAACAGCGAAAAACCCATATATGGAAGTTAAAAATGGGTACTGAGATTGATGTGAATAGATATGTTGTCAATTGTCAAATTTGGTAATTTGACAATTACAAAAAGTAAAAACATGTAATTTCAATAAAGCGTAGCAAAGCGCGCCGGGTATTTGCTAGTTTATCATAAGATGAAGTAGAATGTGCCAAATGACCGCCTACTCTTCCAATATTACACGAATCAAGAAAAGAATTTATTTTTTGAAACCGTTTGGGAAGAGGATTATCATTCTTTAAGCTATGTATGTAGCGTAGAAAGAAGTAAGTGTTAAACACGCTTAACTAGCACCAATAAAGCGTCTTTAAGATTAAGAAGAGTTAAAATACCTGGCACAAGTGTAAATAGAAATAAAAGGCACAGATATAAAAGAAAAAGGTTATTTATTCTAAACATAAAAAAGAAATTCTGTGGTTCACACCAAATGCAACGATTATATAGAACACAAAGTTATACGTAAATAAACCCTTAATAATAATAAAAGTGAAAAAAAGGTATTTCGTTATGAAATCGGAAAATCTTTACCAATTTTACTAACAATAAGTTGACACAATCAAAATATCAATTATTTTATTACATATCCTAACTAAAATTGAATATTCGAATCAAACTTACGCTTTCTGCAGAAAAGTAATGCTAGCGGCAACTGCGCTTTTAATATAATCTGTTAAAATGAATATTATGAATTGCTTTGTTTACATAATCTAAAAGTTAAGAAGAGAAAAATGTGTTTTCGTTTAAATGTTAAGTTCTGTATTGATGTTGGTGTTGGTTTGTCCTCATTTATACTTGTAGGTAGCTGGTAAGAAAAATGCTGAATTACAGGTAGAATGCTGCTATAACCAGATCGTGAAGAAGGACGCAACGTCGAGACTGCAAAAGAAAAGCAGCCGAACAAGGGGGAAAAATAGCCGGAAAAAGAAAAAAGCCTAGAAAGAAAATTCTGTATAAATTAACTGTTTATCAACATAACCACAGGCCTACCGGAAAAGATGTTTGCATCGGCTCTAAACAATAGATATGGGTGTATTATCACCTCTTGTTGTATTTAATTAGAAAGTATTCCTACAAAACAAGGAGCTGTTAGAGATAAACATAAAGATAGAGTAATAAAAAGGTGTACCTTGCAGTAGAGCTTAAAAGACCAATAAATTGGATTCCTGTGACCCCAAACAATCACCACAGTGAAAAACTGATCACCAGGACTAAACTACATTCCACAATAAACTCATAGAGAGAAATTATCCAAAAATTTCCTAAAACTGGAATGAAGTAAACACTCTATTAGCAAGTCAAATTACAATTCACCTTTTAAATGCAATAAAGAGATTATATTATCGTAAGGTTCAAGAAAACCAAGATAAAGCTGAATTCACCAATGAGGTAGCCTAAACAGAAATATTATCAAATATGGCAAAGCCAATAGAACGGTGTGCCCATAAACACTACCATATATGGAATGACAGAAATGTGATAACACACTAGAGAAAAGCCTTTTAAGAAAGAAAAATTTTAGGTTAAACATTAAGTGAAATTGAACTGGCGAAAAACCTTTAAAGAAAAATTGTAACAATATTAGGATTACCTATTTAATAAAGTTCTATTCTATCCTATTCTATTTCTTTATACGTTAGTAACACTTATTTGTATATTTACACGGTAGACAATTTTCTATTGGTTTGATTCGGGTCAGCCTCTATATTTTCATTGATCTTTTAAAGCCGATTTTTAAACCATACCTTAAGTTTTTCCAAGATTCGACGTTTGTTCCTTGCAGTTTGATCAGTAGGTAGTGATAGTAAGTGCTCGGCGGAACTTATTGTAACATCCGTAGGGGTCTCGGGGTAATAAGCTGAAAATTATACCAAATGAAGCTTAGGTCCTAATGGTTCTAAATCCGAGATTTGTCAAAAATTGGATAATGGAAAAAGGCACTAAACTCCAAATTTGAGATATGCTTATGGCCATAAAATAGAGAAAAAAAGCATTGTGTTGTATAAAATTCAAAAATAATTTTGTAGCGTATACATTTTTATAACGATTTGAAATTCTAAAATAACATTGGCGCTTATGGGGACAAATACTACAAACAGTGCGTAATCTCGGTTGGAACTGCCTCGAAATCCGTTTCAGTTTTAATAGATCTGCAGTTTACATAGCCCTATCTTCGATTCACTCAATTTGGATCTCACTGTATTTTTATGCATTAAATGATTACACATAAGTACATTAAAAGACAACAAATTATTTATGAAAGCAAATATGCAATAGAAAAGACACCGCACGTTTCTTATAGAAATTCGATCCCGGTCAAATTGGCTGAAATTGATATGTTGTAGTTTATATCATCCTAATCAAAAGTTTCTATGGACACGAAGCTCTAAAATTAATAGTTTCGGAGTTAGAGAGCAAGAAAGGCAGGAAAAACTCATACTTCGGTTTATGGATTTTTAACACGTACAGCCTTGGTAACGTCATTTTTTGTGTATATCTTTTGCTTTTGTTTTAATTAACGCAGGTAATTATGTTGTCTTGCATCATGTGAATCATATGAAATTATATCGAATTATCTTTTGACCCTTTATAAACCTGCAATGGGATTTCCAATTGTGAAAAAATATACAGGCTTTTGAAGGTTTTGAAGGTTGAAAATATACAGGGTTTATTTGAAATCACAAAGTTGCCTAATCCCCGTAAATACGCTGTGATTTCCGATTGAACCGGAAGTTAGAAAAAAAGACAGCTACTCAGAAAAAACTTTAAAAATAAGAATACTAGTGAATACCGCATTTCATTATCTCAATTAATTCAAGTTATATAGGTTTATAAATAGGGTAAAATATAATGGGACACCCGATATAATTTCACATAATTCACAGAACAGCAAAACAACATAATTACCTATGTTAATCAAAACAAAACTAAAAATATACACAAAAAATGACGTTACCGAGGCTGTACATATTAATATTCCATAAACCGAAGTATTTTCTTCCTGCCTGTTGTGACATCCTAGTAGCCAGGGTGTACAATATTAATGCTCACGGTGCTCAAGGTTAAAAGGAGAGCAGGTAGGTTGGTTCGTCGATGATAGCTACTAAAAAATAACGATTTGCTGCCTGGGCGCCATTCTAGAAACCTAGAAAGAAGGGGAATGACCAAATACACACAATCATAACAAAAACACAACACGATCATGTAAAACGTATAATTAATATTAAGCATTAATAATGTAACTAGTAACAATTGAAATAACAAATAAACAAATAAGTAATAACAAAAGGTACAAAAAATTTAATAACAACAATAGTCACCAAGGGCTAAACAAACACCCAACAATAATAATAAGAATACATGGCCTCAAAATGTGTATGAAAATTGACCACTGATATGACTAACAGCCAGTATAATATTAAACTTGATAAATAATCAATATGAAGCATCAATAAAAAATGACATGCCTTTTAAACAAAACAATAATAATATTACGAAATACATATAAATAAATGCAACAAGTAGTGAACAGAGGTGTAAATAATTAAAGTTGGAAAAAAATTGGGAGCAGTAAAAGGTGGGTAGGAAGCAATATAACTGGTAAAAACGCTTAAACTCAATTCCTAACCTTAAATCTTTACCAAACCACAAGAATAATAAATGTAAAAAGATCATAAAACAAATAACCTGTAATAGTTTCAGGCAAGCTTGCTCAATAAGGCGCCGTACCAGCAATAATTAATACCGAAGCAAAATTTACAAATACCACAGTACAACTTATAAAGATTTGATCACAACGAAGGTAAGTAATTAACTTTAATTAGGAATTAGGATAATAAGAAGGGAAAACACTTCTGTAATACTTACAGTTACAACTTTCAAAATTAACAGTACCAAAAATGTCGATGCTGACAAAACCAGCTACTATTAATTAAACGGCAGGAACACAATACTCCTGGCTGTGAGACAATGTGGTCTACGGATGTCTTCATAGATTTAAAACCACCTTCACCGAGGGTAAGATTCTCACATGGAAATTCCAACTAGCAGAATAAAAAATACTATTCTTGTAAAACTTGCTTAAACCCAAGCAACCATTTCCATGATGCAAGCCAATAAGATTAGCCAAGTAGATCTTAATAAACTTAGAAAAAACCCTCATCCATTAAGGTGAAAAATGTGGGGTATATAAGAGATGCCTAGATGTTCTTGGGCCAAAAGTTCAATGGAAAAGAGCATTGAAAAATTTAAAATGTCTTCTCATTATCCAAAGGAGATTAGAAATCCTCCTACACATAGTTGGTAAAACTTTCACACCAAGAGATAAAAAGAAAGTACAAATGGCTGACAATTGTTTATATTAAGATATCAAAAAATACACAGGGGAAAATATCAGAAAACACCCCTAAAGGAAAAATCCGAATAGTAAATTAAAGAATAAAAAATAATTAAAGTTAGTTAGGTAAGCACATCATACAATAAAGACAATTCCTTTTCTTTTCTTTTTTTTAGGAAACTTGACTCCAAAGAATCAAGAGGAATAAATAAAAATTGGGAACGTCACACTGTCGTGCTCTGTAACTTTGAAACTATTAATTTTAAAGCTTCGTCGTCCCGGAGACTTTTCATCAGGATGATATAAACTACAACATATAAAGATTTCAGCCAATTTGACCGGGATCCAATTTCCATAAGAAACGTGCGAGGTCCAAATTTAAAAGAAAAGAAACAGATTCTATAAATATCTTGCAACTTTATTCATTGGATTTATTATAATAACTATATGAAGATGTAAATTCGCTGACGACGTTGGTACTTAGTCGAAAAAGTTTTTTGTTAAAATTAGAATTAAGATAACGTAAAATATGTTAAACTAAACAAATTTGTAATAATTGTGTAAATAAATGGCACCAAAAACAAAACTTCGTTTCTATATATTAAAACATATATTATTATATTAAAACATTCAATTTCTAGACTACATTTAATTGAACCGCATCAAATATTTCCACCTAATCTATGAACATATAGGTGCAAATTTTGTGTAATTAAATAACAATAACGAAATTAAAATAAAAAGCTGCATTGCCCATTTCAGTTCCCATCAGTTATTAGGCTAATGCACTATCTTTGTCGTATAGTGTAGAATTTTAGACGTACATTTGTCGTGTGGTTAAAATTTACAAATTACAAAGGTCCAAATTACATCAAAATAATAACGTCGCTTATTTCTTATAGTAACACCCGGGAAGCTGATTATGTTTTTCGTATCTATTTTGTGGCAGGCGTGTGGGCTTCGGTTGCCGGTTGCAGTCGGGGGCGCATCTCTGTTCGATTAGGTAACCCACGGTAAGATAAACAAAAGGAAATCTATTATTTACTATAGATGTTTTTCTAAGAAATAGAATAAGAAATACGTTACGATATATGAATTTAAAGTGTAGTCGCGTCTTATGCTCTTAATTATTACACGTAAATCGCTTTTAGTTATGTCTACATGACATTTTACATTTTTTCTACTTAATTTGAATTTTTCTTGTTTAGCAAAGACAAATACTCCTTTGTATTTGTTTGTCTTATAGATTAGCGATGTAACTCAGACTTTGTATGTACGTACGTACGTTAATATTTTTATAATACTGAAGATGGTACTCTTTTTTTGGATTTTCAGCAAAATAAATTGAATTAATTAAAATTAATAATCATTGTATTTACACGTGTTTCGGCAGTAGTCTTTCTCAAAATACAGTATAAGGTATAAATATAAAAAGCTGAGATAGTAATTACGTACATGAGGAACTTATTCAACTTCAATGATTGATTTTAATTATTTAAATTTATTTTGCTGAAATCCCAAGATAAAAGTATCACCCGCAATATTATACTAATACAGAAGAATTAGCAAAATAAAAATCCACAATATAAATGTACGCGTCTCATTCAATGATTCTTGGCCAGTTCAACAAATCTGCCTTTGATTTCTCTGTAAGAATGAACAAGCAACTTAGAATTACACTTTAATAAGAGCGATACTAATAACAGTGTCGCAACACTTCAAGTGTCGCGACCACGAATAGTATTGCGATACCCGACAAGCAAGTTCCCATCATTACCAGTAAGCCATGCCAAAACTATAGAAAGATTTTGATCTTCCAATGTTTGAAACGTGGAAGGTGTAAATATAACAGAGCTTTAATAATACTGCATTACCTAGCGACACTTAGAATAAAAGAAGAAGAAAATGAAGCAGAATGCAGTTGCGTAATACAATTGATCATAAAAAACTGCATACAAAAAGAATTATCCAAAACTTATTTATGTCTGAATTTTGTTTTAAAATTTATTATGTTTCATAAATTTCACAGTCTTGAAGCTATTATATGTAGGTCATACAAGATTTCACTTTCAAGTATGACACATTTAGCCCGAGGTTATGCTATTTTTGTAGCGTGAGTTGATTTCACATGTAATTATATAATGTTTCCCAAAACAATTATACTCACACAAAAAGTTTGGAATGTTTTGTTCTGTTTCTACAGACCAAGACTAGACAAAATAATTATTTATTTATTTTCATAATATTTATGCATATATACCATCTAAAAACTCCATTGTATTTTGTATTTCATTCTTGTCTATAAAAATATATAAAGAGAAAAGAAAACTGAAGGTTCTAGATCTTGTTTATTCCAGGTCATCTCTTGTTCATTAATGAAGAAATCATTATGGGACACATTAAAGGGGGCCCTGGGGCCTCTTAACTAACTAACTAACTAACTCCTCTTAAACTAACTACAATAATTTAACACTTTCTGCAGTAATATAGTGACAACATTAACTTCCATGAAAAGAGTTATGAATATGCCGCATTTTTCAGTTACGTATTCTACGTGTTTATTAAATTTAATATAATATTATTTTAATATATATATATATATATATATATATATATATATATATATATATATATATATATATATATATATATATATATATATATATATATATTGCTGTAATATTTCATAAACATTTATAAAAAAATAGTATTTTGCTTTGCCCCACATTAAGAAATGCCCCGCGTTGAGAGCGACATATATAAATGCAGTGATATTGGTTAATTAAAAATAAATATTATTTTTAAAAAAAATTATAATATATTTTAATACTGTGAATAATTGCCGTTCGATCGTAGATAATTACTTTATAATTAAATTGATTTTTTAAAATTACTGTGAACTTTGGAAATGCTTTTCAACTTCCCTCTTTTATAAATTCTAATATGATTTGAAAATACCTTTTAATAGATTTAATAATGCAATGGTTATATAAAATTAATGTTACGTTAGTTCTTGACTAACTCAAGTTTACGTAAGAGAGTTGGGCGCCAGTTAAATAACTTAACATATTACAATTAAATTTAATAAAGACTCATCTCAGGGTGAATGTGGATTCTTGTGGTATTAAAAAAAATATAAATTGAAATTTAAAAACACTTTTAAAATTGAAATCTTAATTAATTTTTAACTATTACTAAATTGTTCAAATCACTTTACTACACTTTTACAAACGGTAGTCTTTTCTTCAGCAAATGCCAATACAAAAAGGAAATAACTTCCTACCTTTTTATAATATTTCTTCTTTCCTTTTACTGTAGATATCCTCTTTCCCAAACCATTGGCAGAGCACTTTATGTTGACCCAGGGCTGGTCTCCAATTCCGGTTGACTTTCTTCCTTTTGCATGGATTTTCCATATAATATCACCCACACACTTGATTTTGGAACTCACTTTTGTTTATTAACTGCGGGTACAATTTCCCTTTTTCGTAGGATACTTATAGTTGTTTTTGTGTTTATTTAAATAAAACACCCGTTTATGGTTTTAACGTTGATTTATTATCTTGCTTAACTTTAGCAAGTAATTTATCTTAAAGGTGGTTCTTTATAATCATATACACTTTTACAATTTATACTTTTTACACCTTTGCCGTATTCAAATCACCAACTAACTTAACTTGTCTATTTAATTCTAGACTATATAAATTTTTACAATATTATCAGCCACGACTTTACTTTGTCGCTTGATTTACTATAATATCTTTACTCTTTCGTCGTTTAACAGTAAGTATCTTTAACTTACACGACTTTACACCGTCGCTTTCTATCAGTAAGTATCTTAAAACTATGATTTTCTAAGCTTATATACTATAGACTATTTATATAATTATATTCCACAATTTGACGTCACCTTACGAACTAATACAAACTGTACACTCATATGATACATAATAGCAGATTAATATTCTTATAAAAGTGACACATCTATTACACATTAATTACACAATACTTTTACGCAATACTAACGATCTATTTACATTAACAAAAACCTTAAAGAATCACATAACCCGTCGATATACACATTTGAAATTTTACATAATTGAATTACATCATAACAAAAACTTGCGAACAACTGGATGTTACGTACACTTAAGTAATCGGTGAGTAAGCTATTTGATAATAAATAAAAAAAACATGTATTATTTAACCTTATTAAAAAGTATACACATTGATTGTATAATCAATGACACATCATTAAATAACTTAAAATTATTTTTAACTGGAAAAGTTGATAAAAATATTTCAAAAGTGTTAGTATTTAGCAAAGATTTTAGATTTTCACAAAATTTTCAAAATTTTCCAAAATTTTGAAACTACCATCCACAGCAATATATATATATATATATATATATATATATATATATATATATATATATATATATATATATATATATAGATATACAAGAAAGTGTTATAATAATGGGATATCGCGCAACACAGAGAAGAAAGAAATCATAAGTTGCAGCCGTCTACACGTGTTTCACACTTATTAGTGGTCATCAGGACGGCATGGCAGATGGAATAAATATAAAAGCAACTAACTCAGAAAGATGTAACAACACAAGGTTTCACTGATAGCAGCCAACCGCACATTTGCAGTATCGGCCTGAAGACACTGAGTTTTCAGTGCAACAACAAACGTCACTACGGAGGCAGCTAAAGCCACTACCGTGAGACAACCAATCCCAAAGTATAATATCAATGATTAGAACTGAAAGTTGTTGCACTGAAAACTCAGTGTCTTCAGGCCGATACTGCAAATGTGCGGTTGGCTGCTATCAGTGAAACCTTGTGTTGTTACATCTTTCTGAGTTAGTTGCTTTTATATTTATTCCATCTGCCATGGCGTCCTGATGATCACTAATAAGTGTGAAAAACGTGTAGACGGCTGCAACTTATGATTTCTTTCTTCTCTGTTGCGCGATATCCCATTATTATAACACTTTCTTGTATATCTCTACGCGCATTATTACTTCTAATCATTGATATTATACTTTGGGATTGGTTGTCTCACGGTAGTGGCTTTAGCTGCCTCCGTAGTGACGTTTGTTGTTGCACTGAAAACTCAGTGTCTTCAGGCCGATACTGCAAATGTGCGGTTGGCTGCTATCAGTGAAACCTTGTGTTGTTACATCTTTCTGAGTTAGTTGCTTTTATATTTATTCCATCTGCCATGCCGTCCTGATGATCACTAATAAGTGTGAAACACGTGTAGACGGTTGCAACTTATGATTTCTTTCTTCTCTGTTGCGCGATATCCCATTATTATAACACTTTCTTGTATATCTCTACGCGCATTATTACTTCTAATCATGTATATATATATATATATATATATATATATATATATATATATATATATATATATATATATATATATATATATCGTGTAACCACGCGAAGCAGAAGGAAGTTAGAAGTGACCTGAAGATGGCAAGTGTGATCTTGCCGAAACGTCGTCAACCATTGTCTGGTTCCTCTAGGAGCCGAATAGTGAATACGCGGAGTGGAACCCGGAAAAGTAGTGAAATATATATATATATATATATATATATATATATATATATATATATATATATATATATATATATATATATATATATATATATATATATATATATGCTACAACATCGATCTACATCAACATCGATCTACTACAGTTACACCTACGTTTAAGTAACACAATTCATCCAGCTCTATGGTCCACACTAGATAACCTAACGGAGTTTCGCGCAGAAACTGACGCTAATTTGACAACTTCTAACCAGAAGAAGAAATTTGAGAAACTACAAGCCGAACAACAGCCCAGGAAGTACATCAACCACCAAGTTGAACCAAAGAAAGTAGTTTTCAATCTTTCAGATCTACCGCTGGATGAAGCGACACATAGCGTGCTATCGAAAGGATTTAACTATGCAGTAGCGCCAAACCGGATTCCAATAGAAAACATTATTTGCGGAGTCGAAGCATCAATAACAGGGATCCCAGGAAATACCGCCGAAATTATACGTCAAGACGTGTCACGTATACTGAGAACAGCCAAGCCACCGAAGAAGAACTTATCCCACGAAGAAATCCAAGCCTTACGCGACCTACGGGCGAATACTAGCGTAATCGTGTTACCAGCAGACAAAGGCAACGCAACCGTAGTCATGGATAAGGGTGAATATGAAAGAAAAATAGAAACCTTACTAAATGATCCTGGATACCAAACAATCTCAACGGATCCTACAACATACTTGGAAAAGACCACTAAAGCCAAAATAAAAGCCTGCAGTTTCAGTCAAGAACAACAGTTACAACTAATTCCGAGAGAGAAGTCGTCATCATGCCCTAAGCTGTACGGATTACCAAAAGTCCACAAGGAAGGTGTACCACTAAGACCCATCGTAAGCTCCATTGGATCACCACTGCAACCTCTAGCGAAATTCCTGGCCAAGCAACTGCAACCTTATGCCGAAGAAGCCGAATCTTACGTAAAGAACGCAAGCCACTTCATCGAGCGTATAAAAGACATAACAGTGGCACCAGGAGATCTGCTGGTAAGCTTTGATGTAACCTCTTTATTCACGAATGTTCCAGTAAAAGAAGCAGTAGATATGATACAACGGAAATACCAAGTCCCAAATGAAATCATCGAGTTAACAAGACACTGCCTAAACAACACCTACTTCATCTACAAAGATCAACGGTACAAACAAGTGGAAGGAGCACCTATGGGATCACCTTTATCGCCGGTAATAGCGAACCTATTCATGGAAGAATTAGAAGTCCGAGCAATAGAAACGGCAAGTGACAAACCTAAACTATGGCTAAGATATGTAGACGATACTTTTATTATATGGACCCATGGAGAAGAGAAGCTGCAGACCTTCTTACAGCATCTAAACAACATACACCAGAAGATCAAATTCACAATGGAGGTGGAAAAGGACAATCAACTACCTTTCCTAGATGTATCTATAATAAAGAAGGAAGACAGCAGCCTGGGATACACAGTATACCGAAAATCAACCCACACAAATCGCTACCTGAACGCGCAGTCACATCACCACCCAGCGCAACTACAGTCAGTAGTCAAGACATTAATAACCAGATCACAACGATTGACTGATGACGATAATAAACATCAAGAACTAGAACAGGTGAAGTTGGCATTAAAACAAAATGGTTTCTCTTCCAGAAATATCAAGAAAGCGTTAACACCAAGGGACCCAAAGCCAAAGGAAGAAAAATCGGTATCCAAAGCGCACTTACCGTACATCAAAGGGACCACGGACAAAATAAGTAGAGTGCTGAGAAAACACAACATCGACACCATCTTCAACACCGACAAGAAGATTGGAAACATGCTTCCATCCGCAAAAGCAAAAATACCACTAGAAAGCCAAGGAGTATACGAGATCCCATGTAAAGACTGCGGGGAATCCTACATAGGGCAGACCAACAGAAGAATTCAAGTAAGAAGAGAAGAACACCGAAATGCAGTCAACAAAAATGAGAGAACGTCTTCACTAGCACAACATGTAAGTGGTACATCTCATAACATAGATTTTGAAAATACAAAAGTTTTAGCGAATATACAACATAAGACCCGACGAACCATAAGAGAAGCCATTGAGATCGAGAAACGTCCGAACAATCTTAATACCAGGGACGATACACAGCGACTACCATCAGCTTGGAAACCAGCTATAACCAGCATCACCGTCAAGAAGCGAAAACCAGCACAGCAGAACGATAAAAGGGAAAGCGAGAGAAAGCCACCGGATGAAGCGAGACCAATGACACGCAGCCGCGCCAAAAACCAGCCGACCGCAACCATGCGCAACACCGTAACCGTATATAAAGACCAACCGCTACAGCAAGACGTCAGTCTACATCGTGTAACCACGCGAAGCAGAAGGAAGTTAGAAGTGACCTGAAGATGGCAAGTGTGATCTTGCCGAAACGTCGTCAACCATTGTCTGGTTCCTCTAGGAGCCGAATAGTGAATACGCGGAGTGAAACCCGGAAAAGTAGTGAAGTATAATATATATATATATATATATATATATATATATATATATATATATATATATATATATAACAAAGGGATAATAATGGGAATTCGCGCAATAGATTTATAAGAGAAAGTTAGTTGCAGCCAACTAACTTTCTCTTATAAATCTATTGCGCGAATTCCCATTATTATCCCTTTGTTATATGTTTATATACGCGCATTAATCTTTCTATTCATATATATATATATATATATATATATATATATATATATATATATATATATGTTAGAAGTGACCTGAAGATGGCAAGTGTGATCTTGCCGAAACGTCGTCAACCATTGTCTGGTTCCTCTAGGAGCGGAATAGTGAATACGCGGAGTGAAACCCGGAAAAGTAGTGAAGTATCATATACAGGGTTATGATAATGTAATGCACAAAATTCATAAAACGTACAACGATCACTTTGGAACAAAATGCAAAAACACGTCAAATGTTTTTTTTTATTCCGCATCTTTTGACATAAGTTACAAAAATAACACGTCAAATTTGTCAAAGTTATGACGTCATTAACATATTTTTTTAATGGGAAGCTAAGATTTTTATTACATTATTGGAGAAAGCTTGTTTTGTTACACTAGGGAACAATAGTTGCAGTAGGGCTCACATAAGAAAAAAAAACGAGAAAATGAATAAAAAACGAAATAAACGTAAGTTTCATAATAATCGTTGTACGTTTTATGAATTTTGTGCATTACATTATCATAACACTGTATATATATATATATATATTGCTGTGGATGGTAGTTTCAAAATTTTGGAAAATTTTGAAAATTTTGTGAAATTCTAAAATCTTTGTTAAATACTAACACTTTTGAAATATTTTTATCAACTTTTCCAGTTAAAAATAAATTTGAGGTATTTTATGGTGTGTCATTGATTTTGAAATCAATGTGTATACTTTTTAATAAGGTTAAATAATACATATTTCTTTATTTAGTATCAAATAGCTTACTCACTGATTACTTAAGTGTACGTAACATCCAGTTGTTCGCAAGTTTTTGTT
Source organism: Agrypnus murinus (assembly GCA_929113105.1). Lineage (NCBI taxonomy): Eukaryota > Metazoa > Arthropoda > Insecta > Coleoptera > Elateridae > Agrypnus > Agrypnus murinus. The sequence continues at coordinate 548,799 of OV816026.1, read as the reverse complement.
ATGATGTAATTCAATTATGTATACTTTCAAATGAGTAATATCGACGGGTTATGTGATTCTTTAAGGTTTTTGTTAATGTAAATAGATCGTTATTATTGCGTAAAAGTATTGTGTAATTAATCTGTAATAGATGTGTCACTTTTATAAAGAATATTAATCTGCTATTATGTATTATGTGAGTGTACAGTTTGTATTAGATGATAAGGTGACGTCAAATTGTGTAATATAATTATGTAAATAGTCAATAGTATATAAGCTTAGAAAATAATAATTTTAGGAGTTCCTGATAGAAAGCGACGCAGTAAAGTCGTGTAAGAAATATAGTAAATAATCACTTACTGTTAAACGACGAAAGAGTAAAGATATTATAGTAAATCCAGTAAAGTCGTGGCTGATAATATTGTAAATAAATAGTTAAGTTGGTTGATGTATGGAATACGACGAAAGTATTAAAAAGGTTGTAAATTGTAAAAGTGTATAAAGAACCACCTTTTAAAGTTAATTTACTTGCTAAATAAGCAAGATAATAAATCTTCGATTAAAACCATCAATCGGTGTTTTATTTAATTAAACACAAAAAGCAAATACAAGTTCTTCGAGAAAGGGATATATACCCGCAGTTAATAAACATAAGTGAGTTCCAAAATCAAGTGTGTGGATGATATTATATGGAAAATCCATGCAAAAGGAAGAAAGTCAACCCTGAATTGGAAACCAGCCCTGGGTCAACATAAAGTGATCTACTCTGCCAATGGTTTGGGAAAGAGGACATCTATAGTAAAGGGAAAGAAGAAATATATAAAAAAAAAGGTAGGAAGTTATTTCCTTTTTGTATTGGCATTTGCTGAAGAAAAGACTATCGTTTGTAAAATGTAGTAAAGTGATTTGAACAATTTAGTAATAGTTAAAATTAATTAAGATTTCAATTTTAAAAGTGATTTTAAATTTTAATTTGTATATTTTTTTTTATACCACAAGAATCCACATTCACCCTGAGATGAGTCTTTATTAAAATAATTCTGTTAATTTAAGTTATTTAACTGGCGCCCAACTCTCTTACGTAAACTTGAGTTAGTCAAGAACTAACGTAACATTAATTTTATATAACCATTGCATTATTAAATCTATTTAAAAGGTATTTCAAATCATATTAGAATTTATAAAAGAGGGAAGTTAAAAAGCATTTCCAAAGTTCACAGTTAAATTAAAAATCAATTTACTTATAAAGTAATTATCTACGATCAAACGGCAATTATTCACAGTTTCAAAATTTTTAATGAAATTTTTAAAAATAATTTATTATTTTTAATTAACCAATATCACTGCATTTATATATGGCGACCGACAACGTGGGGCTTTTGTGGTAGATATAGCCTTTTGTGGTTTATATAATCTTTTGAAAAATAGTAGGCTTATAGTAGCTTTTAATAGATTCTTTGGATTTTGAGATTATTTAGCTTTTGAATGTTATTTGCATATAGTAATAGTTAGCTTATTACGATTATATTAAATTATTAGGCTTATAATAGCATAATTGTAAGGCATATTAGGGCATACGGTAGCAAATTATTAATTTAACATAATATTAGGAAATTAGCATATTACAGCTAATACTAGGATATTTAAAAGGTATTGAGAAGATTTTTAGTGGTTAATGTATGACGTCAGTTAAAAATATATATTCTGCGAAGGAAAGTAATTTAGTATTGAAAAAGAGGTGTATAGATAAAGAATTAATAGTTTCTGAGAAACAGAAAGTTTTAACGATTTCCATAATGGAGGGGAACGGTGAAGAAGGCAAAACAACAGAACCTACACTTTCGAAAATTATGGAACTATTAATGAATCAAACTGAAGAAAGAAAAAAAGAAAGGGAACAAGATAAAGAGGAACGTAATAAAGAAATGAAAGAATTTAGTAATAAATTAGACAAACAGTCTGAAGACATGAAAGAAATGAAAGAAGAAATGAGAATTCAATCAGAAACTTTGAAACAAGAAATTAAAAATGATATAAAGGAAATAAAACAAGAATTAAAAGATGATATTGAGGCGATTACAAAAGAGATGAATAGTAAAGTAGAAGCATTGAAAATAGACAATGAAAAGAAATTTACAGAATTAGAACAAAAACATGAATCCTTTTCACAAGAAATAACAAAAGTAAAAGGAATTCAAGATACTCATTTAATATATTTTAAAAATAAGATAGGCGAAGTTCAAGGAAATTGTATTCAAAGATCCGAATGTATAGAAGAGGATTTGAAACAAATTACTGTTCAGGTTAATGAATTAAAAAGTATCCAAACTGAATCAAGTTTAGGACAACATTCATGCGTACCTATTGTGTTACCGTCTTTGAGTGAACAAAATATTACTAAATTTTATGGGGATAAAAGATTGCATCCTAAGACTTTTATAAAGAATATAAAATCGTATTTGGGTAATGTGAAAATAAGTCTTAAACAATCATATAATTTCGATTATGAATTATCAATTATTCGTGGACTGATGAAGGGAGAAGCAGAAAAATGGTTTTCAATAAATGAAAATAAATTCTTCCATTTTGAAGATTTTGAAAGGTTATTTTTGGCGCAATATTGGGGTTTATCAGAACAAGAAAAAGTCGTAGAGAATTTAACATTTGGAAGATTTAACCCTCTTCAAGGGACTACAAGAGAAAATTATGCCTTGAATAAAATGTTTATGATTAACCAATTAGACAATCCGATAGAAGAGGCGGTAGTAATTAAACAATTAGCTAAACATTTTGATAGGCCTATTTTGGAGAAAGTATACACTGATGATGTAAAAGAGTTTGAACGATTTTTGCAAATATTAAAAAACTTTGACATACTAGAAAATCTTAAAAGAGATTCAACGAGGCCTGGTATGAGAAATGTGAATTTTACACAGTCTAACTCTAGTTTTTCATATAGAAATAGGGATAATTATCGGGGAAATGTTAGAAATCCAGTTAGTGATAATAGATTTGATGAACGGGATGAGTATAGAAAATATGAGAAACATGATAAAATAGAGCAGGAGCACGGAAGGGATGATAGATACGGTAGGAATATTAAGGAGGGTAACTGTAGTAAATATAATACGGAGCGAGAGGTATCACGTAACATGCCTAGTCATTTATATAGTCCTACAAAGGAAAAATTTGTAAGTTTTAAGGAAAAGCAATCGCAACACGATGAAGAAAATTTTTAATTGCTTGTACCACTACTCACCACAATCAGATACAACCACAAGTATATTTTCATTTTCCTAAGGGTGGTGGTACGGAACCAAAAGACAAAAGACTATTAATAAATTCAATAAAATTAGGAAAGATAGATGTAGTAAATAATACCAATAAGGAAATTATAAAGGAGGAAATAGTGATTGACAAATTAGAATGTAAAAAAAAATCTAAGAAGGAGGCTGTTGTAGTTAAACATATTAATGATAAAGAAGTGAAATTAACAAACAAAAAGAAAGTGAAAAATTTAAAAGAATTAGGAAAGGTAGATTATAGTAAAAAAGGTAAGAAAAAGGTTGTTATGGGTAAACAAATTAGGAGTAAAAGGGTAAATTTAAAATACAAAGAAAAGAAAAATAAACGTAATAAAATCATGATTAGTAATTTTAAAATTATGAAGAAAAATAGGAAGTTTGATAGAGGAAGAGGGAAAAATAGTAGGATTGTAAATAAACTCTGGAAAAAGCAAATTTTACCAATTAGTAATTTTCATCTAACGAATTATAAAAGCAGAAGAAAGAAATAAAGATCTTTGTAGAATAATTATTTAATTAGAACTTACATAACCATTTGTGACAAGAAACCCAGATATGACGTAATTTAAAATGATTCAGACTTTATATAACTGATTTGACTTTATATAATAAACAGGCTTATGAAATTTTATACTCAATTAGGACTTATGTATTATGTTATTAAAAATGAAAGAGGGAAAGTGTATGAATAAATTGAAAATTAAAATTTAGATGAAAACTGTTTATGAAATGTTTATAGGGGAAAATGGGGATTAGGAAATGATATTAAAATAAAATTAGAAATGTAAGATTAATGAATAATAAGAAGATATAAGTTTATAAGGTGAATAGTGGTGAATTTGATTATGATAAGTATAAATCTTATGAAAATGAAAATAAAAGTAGGATTGTCTAGATGAAATGGAAACTATGATTGAAATATATTATTATATGATAAGCAAAAAGATTAGTAAATTTATAAAGAGCGATTATTAATAAAAATGACGTAGGAAATAGAATGATTATGATACATTGAAAAAGGATTATGAAATAATTAGATGAATAGGATGGAGATGAGATTGGGATGGATTGATAAGATGTAATTATTGTAAATATTGTAGATAGTTTAGTTAGCAGATTTAGAATAGGGCAAGTTTATTGGGATAAAAGATTAAAATACAAAAAGATTTTTGGTGTTTAAAAATATAAAATTATCTATTTGTATAACTTATATTGTTATTATTGCTGTTTTAACTTATTTGTGTTTAAAAGTAAAATTGCATTTTACAATTTTATTTGAAACAGGAGGGGATAAATGCTGTGGATGGTAGTTTCAAAATTTTGGAAAATTTTGAAAATTTTGTGAAATTCTAAAATCTTTGTTAAATACTAACACTTTTGAAATATTTTTATCAACTTTTCCAGTTAAAAATAAATTTGAGGTATTTTATGGTGTGTCATTGATTTTGAAATCAATGTGTATACTTTTTAATAAGGTTAAATAATACATATTTCTTTATTTAGTATCAAATAGCTTACTCACTGATTACTTAAGTGTACGTAACATCCAGTTGTTCGCAAGTTTTTGTTATGATGTAATTCAATTATGTATACTTTCAAATGAGTAATATCGACGGGTTATGTGATTCTTTAAGGTTTTTGTTAATGTAAATAGATCGTTATTATTGCGTAAAAGTATTGTGTAATTAATCTGTAATAGATGTGTCACTTTTATAAAGAATATTAATCTGCTATTATGTATTATGTGAGTGTACAGTTTGTATTAGATGATAAGGTGACGTCAAATTGTGTAATATAATTATGTAAATAGTCAATAGTATATAAGCTTAGAAAATAATAATTTTAGGAGTTCCTGATAGAAAGCGACGCAGTAAAGTCGTGTAAGAAATATAGTAAATAATCACTTACTGTTAAACGACGAAAGAGTAAAGATATTATAGTAAATCCAGTAAAGTCGTGGCTGATAATATTGTAAATAAATAGTTAAGTTGGTTGATGTATGGAATACGACGAAAGTATTAAAAAGGTTGTAAATTGTAAAAGTGTATAAAGAACCACCTTTTAAAGTTAATTTACTTGCTAAATAAGCAAGATAATAAATCTTCGATTAAAACCATCAATCGGTGTTTTATTTAATTAAACACAAAAAGCAAATACAAGTTCTTCGAGAAAGGGATATATACCCGCAGTTAATAAACATAAGTGAGTTCCAAAATCAAGTGTGTGGATGATATTATATGGAAAATCCATGCAAAAGGAAGAAAGTCAACCCTGAATTGGAAACCAGCCCTGGGTCAACATAAAGTGATCTACTCTGCCAATGGTTTGGGAAAGAGGACATCTATAGTAAAGGGAAAGAAGAAATATATAAAAAAAAAGGTAGGAAGTTATTTCCTTTTTGTATTGGCATTTGCTGAAGAAAAGACTATCGTTTGTAAAATGTAGTAAAGTGATTTGAACAATTTAGTAATAGTTAAAATTAATTAAGATTTCAATTTTAAAAGTGATTTTAAATTTTAATTTGTATATTTTTTTTTATACCACAAGAATCCACATTCACCCTGAGATGAGTCTTTATTAAAATAATTCTGTTAATTTAAGTTATTTAACTGGCGCCCAACTCTCTTACGTAAACTTGAGTTAGTCAAGAACTAACGTAACATTAATTTTATATAACCATTGCATTATTAAATCTATTTAAAAGGTATTTTCAAATCATATTAGAATTTATAAAAGAGGGAAGTTAAAAAGCATTTCCAAAGTTCACAGTTAAATTAAAAATCAATTTACTTATAAAGTAATTATCTACGATCAAACGGCAATTATTCACAGTTTCAAAATTTTTAATGAAATTTTTAAAAATAATTTATTATTTTTAATTAACCAATATCACTGCAATATATATATATATATATATATATATATATATATATATATATATATATATATATATATATATATATATATATATATATATATATATATATAACACAAATACCCAAACTATATGGATTAGTTAAAACCCACAAACAGAATATGCCAATAAGGCCAGTTGTATCATACATCAATGCACCTAATCACATTTTATCCAAAAAACTAAACCAGATTATTAACACGATAGGTTACAAATCGCAATACTCTGTTAGAAATTCATTAGAATTAGTAGATAAGCTGCAAAACATACATCTTTCACCACATTTAAAACTTGTTAGTTTTGATATTTGCAACATGTTCTCCAGAATACCCCCACAAGAATGTATTCCTTTATTAGATAGTTTCTTGATCAATAGTAATATAGAATTAGTTAAAAGGTTAAAGTTAATTCAATTATTTGACCTTTGTATAAGTCAAAATTATTTCACTTTTAATAACATAATTTATTTACAAAAGGATGGTTTACCTATGGGTAATTCTCTAAGTCCTCTATTAGCTAACATATTTATGGACAAGTTTGAAGATCGAATATTTGAATTAAACCTCTCTAAACACATTATCTTCTGGTTTCGTTATGTTGATGACATTTTAGCTTGTTTTGACTTCTTTTGAGGTTATCAATGAATTTTTAATTCTTATAAACAGTATCCACCCTAATATAAAATTTACACTAGAAACAGAACAAAACAGGGCTATAAACTTTCTAGACTTAAATAACAAGATTAACGCAGACAATCTATTTGAATTTTCCATATACAGAAAACCAACACAAACAGACATAACAATACCAAATGAATCTTGTCACCATAATAAACATAAAATAGCAGCCTACAAATCATTAGTACACAGAGCTTTAACTATTCCACTAACAAAATCAGATTTTAGCAAAGAGATATCAACCATTAAACAACTAGCACATGCAAATCATTATAATCCGAACATGATTGACACTTTAATTAAACAAAAAGATTATAGGTTAGCTATCAAAAGAATATATCCCATTGACAATCAAACAGAAGACACAAATTACATATCTATACCATATTTTGGCAAAATATCAAAAAAAATTGCACATATACTAAGAAAAACCAACAATTATAAAATAACATTTAAAACCAACACTAACACTTTTTCATTTTTATTTAATGCTAAAGACAGAACACATGATATCATGAAATCGGGCATTTACCGTTTAAATTGTTCTTTTTGTAGTTCGGTATATATTGGACAAACACTTCGAAATTTTGACATAAGATATAAAGAACACGTACGTCATTACAAAAATAAACATCCTGAAAAATCGAATTACGCCAAACACCTTTTAGAACAAAATCACACAATGACTCCTCAAAATAATATTAAATTCCTACATTTTTGTAATAACAAACGCAAATTAGACATTTTAGAAGCCTTTGAGATATACAAACACAAACTCAGGGTACCTTTAATGAATGAACAACTTGAGCTCAGTAATTCTCCGTTACTGGAAGTATTAGATATTTAATTATGATTATTATTATTATTTTATCTAGTTACCTATTTTGTATCTACCTTAGCGACGTGTTTGTTTATAATTATATTACCTTTGATAATGACAGCATAGCTGTCGAAACAATATTGTCAGGTTGTATTTTAATAAAACTGTGAAACTTTTAATAATCTTTATTTATTTCATAAATATTTTTAGCAACAAAGTTTTTTTTTAAACGAAAGATTTTAGGACTTAGAATTTTAGTTTTTATGACAACTAATGTGTTACGTCAACATTAGTTTTCAAAAATAAATTAGCTTATTAAGTATACAGTTGTTTTTGTTCGTCATGGCAATGCTACCTCTGCGCATTCTCACTAGTTTGTTTTGTTACTATTGCAAGAGAACTAATGGGTCCACAGACTTTATTTTGTGCTTAGATGGAAGCCAATTAAATTTACTACAAGTTCATTTGCCATGACTTTTCTCGTAGGATGAGAGGTTGGTTATGGCGATATTCGGTCCGAAACAAAAGCAAAACTTAGAATGTTAATTTTTTTGAAGAAATGGCCACTTTTGGAAGTACCATATTTCGAAAACTATTGAATGTAGAGAGCTGCAGTTACGCTATATTTTTGCAAATGTAATGCACGTTAAAAAAGATACTAATATCGAAAAACGCATAGTTTACGAGATATAAGGCAACAAATGGAAAAAGTCCCAAAATTCTGCAGTTTTTTATGTATTACGCAAAGGGCACAGGTTCTTCGACGCTGCAAACTTGGATTCACACTACCCTAACTGGTCCTAACAACATATCAAAAAATCAGAACTACATCACCGCTTTGCGATTTTAGCCTTTTTTTAGTAGGTACGTTTTCACTGGCCTACTATGCTTTTATCCATGCTAAAATATGGTTTGTAAAATCCCCCTGTCGTTGTACAATTATTATTAAAACTTTGCAGCAATTGAACATTTTCGAAGAGAAAATTATTATTTTAAATTTTGTTTTATAAAAAAAAAATTAAAAAGAATTATTCTCCCAGCTGGAGTTGAACCTGCGTCGGTCAGCTTCAGTTTATTAATTTATACCTAGCTTCTACAGACTGAGCTACCAAGCCCTGTTTCAGACTGTATCTACTATAATTATTCTAAAAGTAGGTTGTACTTATTTAAATGATTTAATATTTATGTATTTTAATTATATAATATTTATTAATAATACCTATTTATTTTTAATTATAAAAGTATAATTAATTGTTAAAGCTACAATTTTACAAATCACGTTATTTTCAAATGCTTTAGGTGTTACTGAAAGAAGGATATATTGCTTTAACTTACTTTTACTTCTATATTTGACAGGGGAGTTGTCAATAAATTAATTATAAATAAAGAAGTGTCAAATTGAACTACGTTGATTGGTTGTTTTCATATCCGTTCACTGTACGGATGTGAAATTATATCCGTACACAGTATGGATATGAAATTATATCCGTACACCTTACTGGAATTGCATACATTTCCATTGCGCGAAACGTGAAGAAAACGGGTGATTTATACGTAGGAGTAGAAATAGTAATTTATGGTACAAGTGAGTTAAGTAAGATATTATCCACGAACGAGAAATTTACCCTCGAGGGCCGGCTGGCCCGAGTGGTTTAATTTTTCTGAGTGGATAATATCCTTAACTTACGTGTGCCATACAAAATTTTATCCAACACCTCTTTATTTAAGTTTAAATATCGAATTTGCAATTTAATGTTAGTCTGTAGTTTTTGACAGTAATAAATTTAAGACTCTAGCGGGATTACTAGATTTTAATAATATTATGCAATGTAAGCTGGTGATTGGTTGCTACCTATAATAGCAGCCAATCACCATTCTAATGTAAGTATAACAATGTTTTTCTACCCACAAGGGAGTAAACATCAACTCAATTGCTTGCAAACGTCAAGTTTTAGCCCTCTTTATTTAGAGGTGTTGGATAAAAGGTATCTATCGCATAACTGCCATAGTAACCTTTTTGATAGGAAAATATTTAAAACTATTTGACGTTTATCATTAATGGCAGGTAAAGCTTAGCAAGTATGCGATGATATCTCTCTTTCTCAGATGTGTTATTCGCTATTTCTTTTTTACTCACACATGGAAATTCAAACCCAAACAAATTTTTACCAACATTGTATAATAGGTGATAATAAGAAGTGAGTGAGTAAGTAAAGTATTGTCCAGAAACAACACTTCTCTTTAGCATTTCAAGAATATTTTTTCAGAAGAGTGTAACGGTATATTTTTACAAGCTCTGAATAAATGTAATCTTGTCGATATATTTCCAAAAATCTTAAATCCGGTTCTGCAAATTTGAATTCTTTTAAAGTGTAAACTTGCGTTAGCATTCGATATAAACAACCCCATTAAACTTATTTTAAAAAAGGTTGGTTTCAAATCTTAGAATTATAAAAATCTCTTTGGTTACTCATATAAGTGTTTAAAAAATAATTTGAAGCGTTTGCAGTTTTAGAGGAAAAATCAATACTTGCTTTTGAGTTGCTGTGCTCTGACTCGTTAAGCCAAAACACGCGATTCGCTGATTGGGCACACGATTTATACCCTACGAACTATTATAATGCAACCTTCGGCTTTTGAAGAAAAAAACAATACTTGTTCTTAAAGTGAGACCCTGCTATTGGTTGATTTTGATTTTGCATCTGGTAATGTATTCCTACGCGGAAAAAGAACCCTGAGTTTTTAAGCAGACACCAAAGACGCGAGACTTCCGTTCAGTGGCTGGTCCGATATACTTGCTTCTGAGTTGCGGTAAAGAGAACACACTTGCCGTGAAGCGACCCTCCAGTATAATACAATTGCCGGTATCGGATTCCGTGCATTGTTATTTAACCCGTAACTGCTACCGACAGGGTCTCTGAGACCCAGCCAGGTATAGATTTCACAATTCCAGGAATAATAATAGAGTGGGGTGACTGTGTTTCCATGTATTCTCTAGTGGGTCAGTGTCAGACTGAAAGGTGTAGTGAGTGTTGTGAGTGCTTGTCGCAGCTTTGTAAAAACCGTTGTATCTACATCTTCGGGTCTCTGTGACCCATCGATACCACTTACGTAGCAAAAGGGATTTTTCCTAACTAAGGTAATTACAAAAAATATTTTTATTTTTTTATTAATGTTACACTAAAGTTTCCTTCTCACTTCCAATTAGTTCAAAAAATCAAACTACATACCATATATCTTATTAATTGTAGAAATCATGGCCTCTTCAAGCAATTATCTTACTGATAGAGATTTGGAGGAGATTTTGAATAATGAAGAATTTTGGGAAGATACGCAAGATACTAACTCTCGGGATAACGTAGAGGAAGTAGAAGACGGTGCAGAAGCTGCTCAATTGATCTGTTTAGATGTACAATGCCACTTGCACGGTTTTTGTTTCTTCTGTCATGCCTAAGATTCGATAACCATTTGACTAGGCCAGAAAGAGTGAAACAAAACAAACTTGCTGCTATTTCAGATTTATTTGACCAGTTTGTAAAAAATTCTAAGGATAATTATATACCTGGACCTAACATGACAGTGGATAAAATGCTAGTTCCATTGCGAGGTAAATGTTCGTTCAGATTGTATATTCCGAACAAGCCCGCAAAATATGGAATTAAAGTGCAAATTCTGGCTGATGCAAAAACACATTATATGTTAAACGCAGAAGTCTACACTGGAAAAAGTTTGAGTAATACACAAAAGTCTAATTTATCTCATCCGACTGAAGTTGTGCTTCGAATGGTCGAACCAATTGCAAACACCAACAGAAACGTTACAGGGGATAACTGGTACACTTCTGCCGAATTAGTTGATGAACTAAAAAAGAAAAGTCTAACTTATGTCGGAACCGTGAAGAAAAATAAAAGAATGATACCGCCAGAATTTCTTCCCAACAGACAACGTCCAGTAGACTCATCAAATTTTGGATTTACTGCGACAAAAACTTTGGTGTCGTATGTACCGAAACGAGGAAAGTCGGTTGTATTAATCTCAAGCATGCATCATGACAACACTGTCAACGAAAATTCTAAAAAGCCTGAGATAATATTATTTTATAATAGCACCAAGGGAGGTGTTGATGCACTGGACGAGAAGTGTGCAACATATTCAACTTCCCGTCGAACAAGACGTTGGCCTATGGCAATTTTCCACAGTATTTTGAATATTTCAGGAGTAAACAGTCGCGTTTTGTATCAGTATTGGAAAGCCATGAAAATAACTCGTTACAACTTTATAAAACAACTGGGGATAGCACTATTCACACCCCACATGAAGCGAAGAATTTCCAACAAGAAAGTGCCACGCAAACTACGTTCCCTTGCAGCAGACATACTTGGAATTGCTATGGATCAAGAAATTAATTTAGTAGCAACTCAAGAACTATCTAAGAGAAAGCGATGTGCAATTTGTCCGGTAAAAAACGACCGTAAAACAAATGATTGCTGTGCAGTTTGCAAAATACCTATCTGCTTGCAATGTGCCATAAAAATTTGTCCCAATTGTAAATAAGAGTATCATTTTATAATTACAGTTATTATAAGACATTAATAAACATGTATGATAAAAAAATAAACTTCAAATTTAAAAATTGTTTTGTTTATTGCATAATTGCTTACTGGGTCACAGAGACCCATCTGTAGCAGTTAGGGAATACGATTTTGTCAGTAGCAGTCACGGGTTAAAGAAAATTTACAGTTAATAATCATACCGATTAATTAAGTTTTCGGATATTAATCGAGAGTTCGCGGTTAATAGAAGTACCGTTATACAGTTATATATTTTCCGGATGTTTGTGTTTTTGAAGAATGGGAAATCTAGTTTTTCCTATTAAAAGTGTAACAGCTTTAATACAGTTTACCGTATCGTACATTCGTTTAAACAATTCTCGTACCGAAATATCGAAAACAAAATAATTATAGACTTTCTCTTCAGTGATCGAAATTTCGATTAATAATAAAACTTGAGTTATGTGCCTTATAAACCCAGTTCATATTAAAATAATAAGTGGGTTGTTTAAATGAAAACAACGAACATTTGCCGATGGTTATCAAAACTAAATTAATAACCAAATCTTATGGAAAATTTATGGTTGCATTCAGTCATTTTATTTTGGGTGAATTCGTAAATAATGGTTCACCACATACAGACATTACGAGGGTTATTTCATTGCATCTTTGAATAATGGAAAGCAGAAATCTACTAACATTCCAGTTTCCGTCTGCAGCGACTGTTTGATGTATGCAGGAGTCATTCTTTTGCAGTTTAGCGTTAATTTGGGTTGCGAATTATTGACAACTACAGGTACAGTGATTTATGTATTTTTTGAGTGTTAAATATATATGTAAATTCTCTTTGAATCTTTGAATAATTTTTTACAGTTTGTTTTTCATTTATATGTAATTTAGTATACAACTTTTATTCATTAAAATTTTATTAATCAAGAGCTCTTAGGTAGGGAATTATTATTTGAATTTAAAATTTGTAATCTATTTATATTTTTTCTTGTGTTTTCTCAAATAAATATGATTTTAAAGTTAATTAAAACCAGTAAGACTGATCCATATAATTATGAAAGTTTTTGTTCATACCTTCATTAAACTAAATTTTTAACTTTGTTGAAATTAACTAATATTTTGCACTAAATTTATATCGGTCTGATTTCATTTTCTGATTAGTGATTTCAGACAGATTTATTAGATTTATTTAATCTATTTGATCTATTAATTATCATTATTAAGCTTCATAATCAGATGGCGCCCTTCTTGTGTATGTTTTTGCATTTTTGAAACCTTTATCCATTTCTTTATAAATTAGACAACTGCAGAGCCAATACCTGCGACCTGAAATTAAAAATTTGTAAGATAGAGATAAATCTCAAGCCGTGGTTATCTTGAGCATCTTTTTAACGTAAGTATAATTTTCTTTATTCTTTATTTTGCCGTACAGAAAAACCTATGTTTCAATTGTATATTTTGTTGTTTATTGTTGTTCTCTCGTGCGGAAAAAAACAGTGTTTCAAGAGCAGTCCATGCAAACTCTGCTATACAGTTAGCGGCTGCCAAACACTCACATCATTGGACTGTACGTGATAATAATCTTTAGTGACCTTTGGAGATGAGAAGTGATTTTATCACAAAGGTGTTTCATTTAAACATTGCTAAGAACGGGATTCTTGATCGATTAGTGATCTTGATTGAATTTTGTGCCAATTTCGTCCCTCGTCACCTTAAACGGGTGTTTTATTTCATTAAACACAAAAACAACTATAAGTATCCTACGAAAAAGGGAAATTGTACCCGCAATTAATAAACAAAAGTGAGTTACCAGAATCAAGTTTTGAATGAAATTATATGGGAAATCCATGCAAAAGGAAGAAAGTCAACCGGAATTGGAGATCAGCCCTGGATCAACATAAAGTGATCTACTCTGCCAATGGTATGGGAAAGAGGACATCTATAGTAAAAGGAAAGAGGACATCTATAGTTAAAGGAAAGAAGAAATATTATAAAAAGGTAGGAAGTTATTTCCTTTTTGTATTGGCATTTGCTGAAGAAAAGACTATCGTTTGTGAAGTGTAGTAAAGTGATTTGAACAATTTAGTAATAGTTAAAAATTAATTAAGATTTCAATTTTAAAAGTGTTTTTAAATTTCAATTTGTATATTTTTTTTAATACCACAAGAATCCACATTCACCCTGAGATGAGTCTTTATTAAATATAATTCTGTTAATTTAAGTTATTTAACTGGCGCCCAACTCTCTTACGTAAACTTGAGTTAGTCAAGAACTAACGTAACATTAATTTTATATAACCATTGCAATATTAAATCTATTAAAAGGTATTTTCAAATCATATTAAATTTATCAAAAGAGGAAAGTTGAAAAGCATATCCAAAGTTCAGTCATTTTAAAAATCAATTTATTATAAAGTAATTATCTACGATCAAACGGCAATTATTCACAGTTTCAAAATATATAATAAAATTTTTAAAAATAATTTATTATTTTTAATTAACCAATATCACTGCATTTATATATGTCGCTCTCAACGCGGGGCATTTCTTAATGTGGGGCATAGCAAAATACTATTTTTTTTATAAATGAGATATTACAGCAATATATATATATATATATATATATATATATATATATATATATATATATATATATATATATATATATATATATATATATATATATATATTTATAGCAGTAAGCCTGGGTTCGAATCCTGGTCAGAGATAATAATTTTTCATAATTCAAATTATATCTTCATTAATATACATTAATCTTGGTGCTAAAACACGATATTTCTAAATCATTATATATCTCCTATACCTCTGCCATGGTACTCGTTGTAGTAACACCTGTATAGTTATACCATGTAGGTACTAGGTATACTATATCCATTGAATAGCAAGTAGCAATTGCAAAATATTTAAATTTATGCTTATGGTAAGATATTATAAAGCATTTCCGTCTATTTTATGTTACTACATTGGAACAAGATAGAGAATTAAGTAAGAGACACTTTTTAAAATAGAGCCTGGTGCAGAAATAATCTGTTGCTGCGGTTTATTATAAATAAGTAGTATTAGTATAAAAGAATCCGAAGTGAAAGTGTATCAGTTCTAAATTCCTTTGTGGACGCGTATTTTTAAACGACTAGCAGCGGTATTACAGGTTTCATTATTACAACCACATGAAGGACGTTCATTTTTCACCAATTCATTTGGTAAATCAATTTGGTGCAAAAACTGACCTTAATTATTAAATTATCGATAGCGATAGTGTTAATCAAGCTAACTTGATGAAAATTGAAAAAATTTTTGCGTATCAAACAAATGACCTTGTTGAATACAAAACAATTTATATTTTTTAAAATCTTTGCGTTTTCGCATCATCAATAAACTGAATACAAAATCAAGTAAGGCTTATTTACGCGAAACAGGCAATTATTATAAATGTCAAGCTTGTAGTTTTCAAGCGAAAAACATTGTTTTAGGTTTTTCAATAATTTTATGAAAAAATAGAGAAAGGAAGTTAAATTTGGGACGAAATTGGCACAAAATTCAATCAAGATCACTAATCGATCAAGAATCCCGTTCTTAGCAATGTTTAAATGAAACACCTTTGTGATAAAATCACTTCTCATCTCCAAAGGTCACTAAAGATTATTATCACGTACAGTCCAATGATGTGAGTGTTTGGCAGCCGCTAACTGTATAGCAGAGTTTGCATGGACTGCTCTTGAAACACTGTTTTTTTCCGCACGAGAGAACAACAATAAACAACAAAATATACAATTGAAACATAGGTTTTTCTGTACGGCAAAATAAAGAATAAAGAAAATTATACTTACGTTAAAAAGATGCTCAAGATAACCACGGCTTGAGATTTAGCTATATCTTACAAATTTTTAATTTCAGGTCGCAGGTATTGGCTCTGCAGTTGTCTAATTTATAAAGAAATGGATAAAGGTTTCAAAAATGCAAAAACATACACAAGAAGGGCGCCATCTGATTATGAAGCTTAATAATGATAATTAATATATCAAATAGATTAAATAAATCTAATAAATCTGTCTGAAATCATTAATCAGAAAATGAAATCAGACCGATATAAATTTAATGCAAAATATTAGTTAATTTCAACAAAGTTAAAAATTTAGTTTAATGAAGGTATGAACAAAAACTTTCATAATTATATGGATCAGTCTTACTGGTTTTAATTAACTTTAAAATCATATTTATTTGAGAAAACACAAGAAAAAATATAAATAGATTACAAATTTTAAATTCAAAAAATTCAAATAATAATTCCCTACCTAAGAGCTCTTGATTAATAAAATTTTAATGAATAGAAGTTGTATACTAAATTACATATAAATGAAAAACAAACTGTAAAAAATTATTCAAAGATTCAAAGAGAATTTACATATATATTTAACACTCAAAAAATACATAAATCACTGTACCTGTAGTTGTCAATAATTCGCAACCCAAATTAACGCTAAACTGCACAAAAATGACTCCTGCATACATCAAACAGTCGCTGCAGACGGAAACTGGAATGTTAGTAGATTTCTGCTTTCCATTATTCAAAGATGCAATGAAATAACCCTCGTAATGTCTGTATGTGGTGAACCATTATTTACGAATTCACCCAAAATAAAATGACTGAATGCAACCATAAATTTTCCATAAGATTTGGTTATTAATTTAGTTTTGATAACCATCGGCAAATGTTCGTTGTTTTCATTAAAACAACCCACTTATTATTTTAATATGAACTGGATTTATAAGGCACATAACTCAAGTTTTATTATTAATCAAAATTTCGATCACTGAAGAGAAAGTCTATAATTATTTTGTTTTCGATATTTCGGTACGAGAATTGTTTAAACGAATGTATGATACGGTAAACTGTATTAAAGCTGTTACACTTTTAATAGGAAAAACTAGATTTCCCATTCTTCAAAAACACAAACATCCGGAAAATATATAACTGTATAACGGTACTTCTATTAACCGCGAACTCTCGATTAATATCCGAAAACTTAATTAATCGGTATGATTATTAACTGTAGATTTTCTTTAAATAACAATGCACGGAATCCGATACCGGCAATTGTATTATACTGGAGGCTCGCTTCACGGCAAGTGTGTTCTCTTTACCGCAACGCAGAAGCAAGTATATCGGACCAGCCACTGAACGGAAGTCTCGCGTCTTTGGTGTCTGCTTAAAAACTCAGGGTTCTTTTTCCGCGTAGGAATACATTACCAGATGCAAAATCAAAATCAACCAATAGCAGGGTCTCACTTCAAGAACAAATATTGTTTTTTTCTTCAAAAGCCGAAGGTTGCATTATAATAGTTCGTAGGGTATAAATCGTGTGCCCAATCAGCGAATCGCGTGTTTTGGCTTAACGAGTCAGAGCACAGCAACTCAAAAGCAAGTATTGATTTTTCCTTTAAAACTGCAAACGCTTCAAATTATTTTTTAAACACTTATATGAGTAACCAAAGAGATTTTTATAATTCTAAGATTTGAAACCAACCTTTTTTAAAATAAGTTTAATGGGGTTGTTTATATCGAATGCTAACGCAAGTTTACACTTTAAAAGAATTCAAATTTGCAGAACCGGATTTAAGATTTTTGGAAATATATCGACAAGATTACATTTATTCAGAGCTTGTAAAAATATACCGTTACACTCTTCTGAAAAAATATTCTTGAAATGCTAAAGAGAAGTGTTGTTTCTGGACAATACTTTACTTACTCACTCACTTCTTATTATCACCTATTATACAATGTTGGTAAAAATTTGTTTGGGTTTGAATTTCCATGTGTGAGTAAAAAAGAAATAGCGAATAACACATCTGAGAAAGAGAGATATCATCGCATACTTGCTAAGCTTTACCTGCCATTAATGATAAACGTCAAATAGTTTTAAATATTTTCCTATCAAAAAGGTTACTATGGCAGTTATGCGATAGATACCTTTTATCCAACACCTCTAAATAAAGAGGGCTAAAACTTGACGTTTGCAAGCAATTGAGTTGATGTTTACTCCCTTGTGGGTAGAAAAACATTGTTATACTTACATTAGAATGGTGATTGGCTGCTATTATAGGTAGCAACCAATCACCAGCTTACATTGCATAATATTATTAAAATCTAGTAATCCCGCTAGAGTCTTAAATTTATTACTGTCAAAAACTACAGACTAACATTAAATTGCAAATTCGATATTTAAACTTAAATAAAGAGGTGTTGGATAAAATTTTGTATGGCACACGTAAGTTAAGGATATTATCCACTCAGAAAAATTAAACCACTCGGGCCAGCCGGCCCTCGAGGGTAAATTTCTCGTTCGTGGATAATATCTTACTTAACTCACTTGTACCATAAATTACTATTTCTACTCCTACGTATAAATCACCCGTTTTCTTCACGTTTCGCGCAATGGAAATGTATGCAATTCCAGTAAGGTGTACGGATATAATTTCATATCCATACTGTGTACGGATATAATTTCACATCCGTACAGTGAACGGATATGAAAACAACCAATCAACGTAGTTCAATTTGACACTTCTTTATTTATAATTAATTTATTGACAACTCCCCTGTCAAATATAGAAGTAAAAGTAAGTTAAAGCAATATATCCTTCTTTCAGTAACACCTAAAGCATTTGAAAATAACGTGATTTGTAAAATTGTAGCTTTAACAATTAATTATACTTTTATAATTAAAAATAAATAGGTATTATTAATAAATATTATATAATTAAAATACATAAATATTAAATCATTTAAATAAATACAACCTACTTTTAGAATAATTATAGTAGATACAGTCTGAAACAGGGCTTGGTAGCTCAGTCTGTAGAAGCTAGGTATAAATTAATAAACTGAAGCTGACCGACGCAGGTTCAACTCCAGCTGGGAGAATAATTCTTTTTAATTTTTTTTTTATAAAACAAAATTTAAAATAATAATTTTCTCTTCGAAAATGTTCAATTGCTGCAAAGTTTTAATAATAATTGTACAACGACAGGGGGATTTTACAAACCATATTTTAGCATGGATAAAAGCATAGTAGGCCAGTGAAAACGTACCTACTAAAAAAAGGCTAAAATCGCAAAGCGGTGATGTAGTTCTGATTTTTTGATATGTTGTTAGGACCAGTTAGGGTAGTGTGAATCCAAGTTTGCAGCGTCGAAGAACCTGTGCCCTTTGCGTAATATATAGCCTAACTGCAGCTCTCTACATTCAATAGTTTTCGAAATATGGTACTTCCAAAAGTGGCCATTTCTTCAAAAAAATTAACATTCTAAGTTTTGCTTTTGTTTCGGACCGAATATCGCCATAACCAACCTGTCATCCTACGAGAAAAGTCATGGCAAATGAACTTGTAGTAAATTTAATTGGCTTCCATCTAACCACAAAATAAAGTCTGTGGACCCATTAGTTCTCTTGCAATAGTAACAAAACAAACTAGTGAGAATGCGCAGAGGTAGCATTGCCATGACGAACAAAAACAACTGTATACTTAATAATAAACTAATTTATTTTTGAAAACTAATGTTGACGTAACCCATTAGTTGTCATAAAAACTAAAATTCTAAGTCCTAAAATCTTTCGTTTAAAAAAAAACTTTGTTGCTAAAAATATTTATGAAATAAATAAAGATTATTAAAAGTTTCACAGTTTTATTAAAATACAACCTGACAATATTGTTTCGACAGCTATGCTGTCATTATCAAAGGTAATATAATTATAAACAAACACGTCGCTAAGGTAGATACAAAATAGGTAACTAGATAAAATAATAATAATAATCATAATTAAATATCTAATACTTCCAGTAACGGAGAATTACTGAGCACAAGTTGTTCATTCATTAAAGGTACCCTGAGTTTGTGTTTGTATATCTCAAAGGCTTCTAAAATGTCTAATTTGCGTTTGTTATTACAAAAATGTAGGAATTTAATATTATTTTGAGGAGTCATTGTGTGATTTTGTTCTAAAAGGTGTTTGGCGTAATTCGATTTTTCAGGATGTTTATTTTTGTAATGACGTACGTGTTCTTTATATCTTATGTCAAAATTTCGAAGTGTTTGTCCAATATATACCGAACTACAAAAAGAACAATTTAAACGGTAAATGCCCGATTTCATGATATCATGTGTTCTGTCTTTAGCATTAAATAAAAATGAAAAAGTGTTAGTGTTGGTTTTAAATGTTATTTTATAATTGTTGGTTTTTCTTAGTATATGTGCAATTTTTTCTGATATTTTGCCAAAATATGGTATAGATATGTAATTTGTGTCTTCTGTTTGATTGTCAATGGGATATATTCTTTTGATAGCTAACCTATAATCTTTTTGTTTAATTAAAGTGTCAACCATGTTCGGATTATAATGATTTGCATGTGCTAGTTGTTTAATGGTTGATATCTCTTTGCTAAAATCTGATTTTGTTAGTGGAATAGTTAAAACTCTGTGTACTAATGATTTGTAGGCTGCTATTTTATGTTTATTATGGTGACAAGATTCATTTGGTATTGTTATGTCTGTTTGTGTTGGTTTTCTGTATATGGAAAATTCAAATAGATTGTCTGCGTTAATCTTGTTATTTAAGTCTAGAAAGTTTATAGCCCTGTTTTGTTCTGTTTCTAGTGTAAATTTTATATTAGGGTGGATACTGTTTATAAGAATTAAAAATTCATTGATAACCTCAAAAGAAGTCAAAACAAGCTAAAATGTCATCAACATAACGAAACCAGAAGATAATGTGTTTAGAGAGGTTTAATTCAAATATTCGATCTTCAAACTTGTCCATAAATATTTTAGCTAATAGAGGACTTAGAGAATTACCCATAGGTAAACCATCCTTTTGTAAATAAATTATGTTATTAAAAGTGAAATAATTTTGACTTATACAAAGGTCAAATAATTGAATTAACTCTAACCTTTTAACTAATTCTATATTACTATTGATCAAGAAACTATCTAATAAAGGAATACATTCTTGTGGGGGTATTCTGGAAAACATGTTGCAAATATCAAAACTAACAAGTTTTGAATGTGGTGGAAGATGTATGTTTTGTAGCTTATCTACTAATTCTAATGAATTTCTAACAGAGTATTTCGATTTGTAACCTATCGTGTTAATAATCTGGTTCAGTTTTTTGGATAAAATGTGATTAGGTGCATTGATGGATGATACAACTGGTCTTATTGGCATATTCTGTTTGTGGGTTTTAACTAATCCATATAGTTTAGGTATTTGTGGGTTTTTATTAATGATTTGTTGCTTTTCTAATTCTGAAAAGCAGATATTGCAGTTTTCTAAACCTTGTTTTATTTCTTTTTGGAATTTTGTGGTTGGGTTTTTGTTTAAAGTTTCTAAATTTTCTTTATTAATAAATTCATTAACTTTTTGTATGTAAATATCTTTTGAAAGAATTACCAAAGTGTTACGCTTATCTTCTTTAACAGAAATTAGATTGTTCTCTGTGATTTTCTGTTTTATAGATTGAAGAAGTGATATGTTAGATGTGTTGTACATTTTATCCTGTTTCAAAGACATCTCTTTTAACAAATTCGAAATTTGGAATTTTGCATAGTTATTATGATCTTTCTTAAGTATAGTTTCGCATTCAATAGCCAACATTTCTTTAATTTTGTTGGTAAATTTTGGAAAAGGACAAAATTTGAAACCTTTGTTAAGAAATTGTGTTTCTCTGTCATTGAATGTTATATTCGACAAGTTTATGAAACGAGGATAAAAGTTTGCAGTGTTCTGACAATTATGGTTATTTTGTAGTGTACGTTTTTGTTGTACAAGTCGATGAAGTTTATTTTTCTGTGTGGTGTATTTTTTGAATTTAATGTGACTGACGGTTTCTCTAATGTCAAAATCTAATATGTCAAATTGGATATTGTGTAATTTATGAGTAAGTTCTGTATGGAGTACCTTTATATAAACGTGCATATTGTCTCTTATACTAAACCATTTCTTCGATTCTTCTTTGAGCCATCTTCTTTTGGCATTCCTAATCACTTTTTCAGTAATCGAATTCTTGGTTCTGGTAGTGATGTTTATGTAGTTAGGAATAACCTGACGTTTCAGACATTCTTGGTTAAACCAAACATTCTGACTTGCGATTCCGTGTTTGATCATAAGTTTCTTGTATAACTTGGCTTGGTCTTCTAACGAAGACGAAATAATCTTGTTTATTGTTTCCAGCCTTAATAATATAACTGTATTTTGATAAAACTGTGAAACTTTTAATAATCTTTATTTATTTCATGATTATGGAGTTCCACAAAATAAGGCTGGAAACAATAAACAAAAAAAATGTTTGTTTTCGTAAATTTTTAAAAAATACAAATTTTTCATTTTTCAAAAATTTACCGAGATTTTCGGTGGTCATTCTGACCACTTTCCCGAAGAGATACAAAAAAATGTTTCAACCAAAAGTTTCTTAGAATTCGATGTACTATATTCCAAAAGATTCCAAAAAGAAAAATTAAAAAAGTCAACATGGAAAAAGGCGACAGACAGACAGACCGATAGACTTCACGAATTCAGAGACGAACTTTTTGTTCATCGTAAATCGGAAAAATTGGACTTTTGAAGAAATAAGCCTAAGCACTTCTAATAACAATTTGAGGTCATTCGACAAAAGAAAAATGCAGAAAATCATGTTTAAAGGTATATTTACATATAACATCTCTTATTAAAAAATATTACAATTCGATAACTGAAAACGTTCAATGTTTTGGTATTTTCGAGGGTCCTGGTTGGTCACGGTCATATTTCGGGACTGAAGGAAGTTGCTGCGGTATTTTATCCGTCTCGGGCTGCTCGTCTGAAGGCGGAGGATCGTCGGGGTCGTCTTCAACCTCGTCGATTAGAATTACAGCGATGTTGTGACAAGTCTTGCCAGAGCACAGAGTGCACAAAACTGAACACTTATGCCATAGTCCAGTCAAACTAAACATTTGAAATGGAAAATGGAAGTACATAAGATTTTTTTCTTCCAGCATGCATGGGGGGTCTAAAAAAGCTTAACTTGAAGTTTTCGACCTCAAATTCATATGAGCTTTTTCCGCCATTTTTAAAAGTAGGGATGAAGTGTTATTTTGAAATTATCTCTGTAACAGTAGGTCCGACAAAAAATTTGTATAAAGAATTTTTGTCGGCAATACGATTGTCTACAACTTTTATTTCAAACTTTTTCGCGTAATATAAAAAATGAAAATGTTATGAGGAAAAAACATTGGAAAAAGAAGGGATGAAGTGTTGTTTATGAAATTATCTCTGTAACCGTAGGTCCGACAAAAAATTTGTAAAAAGTATTTTTGTCGACAATACGATTGTCTACAACTTTTATTTGAAACTTTTTCGGGTAATATAAAAAATTAAGAAATTTTTTGTTGGACCTACTGTTACAGAGATAATTTCAAAATAACACTTCATCCCTTCTGTTCAAAATGACGGAAAAAGCTCATATGAATTTGAGGTCGAAAACTTCAAGTTAAGCTTTTCTAGACCCCCCTGCATGCTGGAAGAAAAAAATCTTTTCAAAGACAATAAATGTAATGTGTTCTCCAGGAAACCGGCGAAAGGTAAATCGGCCACCACAATTTTTATTTTTGTTTTCTCTCACAACTTTTTCATTTTTTATATTACGCGAAAAAGTTTCAAATAAAAGTTGTAGACAAACGTATTGTCGACCAAAATGCTTTTCACAAATTTTTTGTCTGACCTACTGTTACAGAGATAATTTCAAAATAACCCTTCATTCCTTCTTTTCAAAATGGCGGAAAAAGCTCATATGAATTTGAGGTCTAAAACTTCAAGTCAAGCTTTTCTAGACCCCCCCCCTATATGCTGGAAGAAAAAATCTTATGTACTTCCATTTTCCAAGTTAAGCCCATTTTTCGTACAGTTTGACTGACTGGACTACCAAGCTCTCCGGCAGTGCAAGCTCCTGTGCTTCCCTGCTTGCACTTACACGAGAGCGATTTGAGAAGGATTGGTGAGGCTGGTTTGTATAATGTTGTTATTGGCATTAAACCAAGGGTGCTCTTCGACCAACCCCACTCTGTGGCATCCTTCTCCACCCCCAACCACTTTTGCACTTAGGAGGTATGTGCGATACGAATGGAAGAAAGCAGCCTCTTTGCGTCCCCTCCATACAGAGCGACCAGGCACTTCTCTCCAGCTTCAGCTATAGCCTCGTGACTGACATCAGCTACGAGAAACACGAAGGCAAGGTACATCAGATTCCGCTTCTTTTGAAAAACACTCCACAATTTTGTTTTTCCTAAATAAATACTAAACTTGAGAATGTTTATATTCAATCGTCAGGCAGTGAATAATAAATATTATTCAAATTAATATTACTCTAAATCTGTTCAAATAATTATTTTTATTATTAATTTTATTAAATATTAGTTTACATAAAGGAATTCTAATTGTAGTATTTGGTACTTTTATTTATCAATTTCGTAAGTCTATCTTAAGAAGTAATCATTAAAGTCGTCGCGGATTTCTATAAGTTAACGGAGGCTTATAACTCCAGCGGCCTTTAACACCATTTCGTTTTTTAAAGTTGGCTGCAAGAGACGACAGTATTATACCCATCTTGATATCAGCTTACGCATTGTATACAAGGGACATTTCTAAGTAATTTTTCAACTCGTAACACTTGAAACTAGGTTTTTGACAGTCGTAGTGAGAGAGGAAAAATTTTTCCTCTAGAAAGTGCGATTTTGGGCTAACAATTTCTTGTCGTTGATCAAGTAGGTACATGTTGTACATTGCATTTGTGTAAAACGATATATATTGCGGTGATCCTCAAATAAATATAAAATAAATAAATCCCACATATATATTCTTTATCTCCCTTAAACTAGCTCAGGTTTGTTTCGGTGGAACATAATTTATTTGCTTTCGAGACTCTTATATCTTTTATGCCTGGAGATGAGAATTGAAAGTGACATAAAATATAAAACATAAAATTATAAGCACTTATGCTTCTGCAAACTGGACACCTGTAATGGTTATCTGAACTGGAAAGAGAATAATGCTGTATGATTGTAATAGCATCAATTAAACACATACGTTAATTGAAAAACATAAAACTTTTATTCAAACAAAAATAAAATTCAGAAAAGAAAAGTCAATGGGAAAGGAAATATATATTTACAAATGTAATTAGGAATAAATCCTGTAGTTTGCTTAAACGTAAAGGAAAATCGTATTTAACTGACATAAGTTTAATACAGTTATCCGTTTAAACAAACTAAAATATGATTATTTATAAGTAACTAAAAATTATTCAAAATTAATAAACTTTATTAAAAACAAATACGACTTGTTTATTTATATTGAAAAATCAAAACAAATTCTTACAAAGAATTTAAAAGAAATTTAATCAATTAGATCTTTAATTCCCTAAGATGAACTTTACAATTTAGTATTTATCTTTCTTTTTATTTACAAGAACAATTATTTTCGAAACCAACCTTGTATTTTCCGTACAGTTTCCTTTATTCAAAATATCCATCCAATTGGTAAGCCTGCTGTATAACCGCTGATTGTTATTTATAAAGATATAATCGATGCGTTGATCGATGAACACAAATAAATTCACTTTTATTTAATTATTAAGCGAAGAAATACTTTCTCTTTAATTTAACGAAGCACAATAATAAAAACTTTATTAATCCTCGAAGATACTTCAGGTAAACACCTCTTTCAATTTAATTCAACTTTTGTTTATCTCAATAATATTTATTTCTATTGACACATGTCAACAACATATGTTTGGTACTTGTAACCTCAAATTTTTCAGATTTTAAACTGGAGTCAAACGTGGTCTCTGCCTTAAATAATTTTTGACTGATTTTGTTGGAAAATGCAGCGGCTTTTATATGAAATGCCATAACAAAAGAACTCTATGACAGATTTCTCAAAACAAACGACCATCGCCGCTTCCATGACGTCATAATCCGGAAAACATACGATTTTTAATCTTCTCTAATCCCAGATCTGATGCTATAGGATTGTAGCTTTTAAAACACTGATTAAAAAACTATATAACATATATGGTCCCCAAATGAGTAATAAAGGAGATATGATCGAAAAACACTTAACGATGACGATTCTCGTAATGACCTAATTACATACACAATTTAACAAATTAAGAGTTCATCTTTACAGATTAGCTAAATGGGTATAAAAAGTGAGTGGTACAATTATTACATACATAAAAATCTTTTTACAATTTCATACAAACATGTTTTTATTACAGTACAAACAACAATATACACGAAAGATGCTTTCACAAATTACAGCTTGGAAATAACTTCTACGTTAATGAATTTGTGCATAAAATGTCCAGTGTACATTGCTTAAGGCACACATATAAAAACAATGACAATAAAAACCAGGATAAAGGCTATAAGAGTGCATTTTCCCGAACTAAGAGGATTTCAATACCTCCATAACTTTTAATGACCAGGATCTTATTATATGAATTCAAATTTTCATTGTGTTATATCAATCATAACAAGATTAATCTACTTAAACTATTTACAGGAAAATAACCGTGTAAACTTGAGCTGGCCTCCAGGAATGTCAAAGAAAATGCTTAACGCTGAATGATCGTAACTTGAAATTTTAAATATGAAGATATCTTTCCCTGACAAGTGGGAAATGTGGCCTAAAATGTAACTTAGGTTGCCTATACATGATTGTGATAAAACAGTCTAGCTAAATTATATCCTTTTTATTTATAAAAATGATTTATTTATGTGCATGTGATTATTAGTAAAGTAAGGTTATAATTGCATGAAATCTTTAAACATCAGTTTCTAGTTTAAACCTTGATGAATCTAACTAAGCTCCTAACTATATTCTTTGTTAAATATATGCCCATGACATAACCTGCTCCTCATTTAATTTAAGAGCCGATACGAAATATTCATTTTAACGTTTCCGAACATTATTAAATGAAATTTTCAAAAACGGTGAAACGACATCACCTCAATATTTTAGTATTCATTTGAGATGTATATGTAGACAAAACAATATTTGATATGCAAAAATAAATTATTTTAATATTGTAAATAAAAAAAACCGTTTTATCTTGGAAGAGCAATTGTGGCCTATAACCAGTGTTGTAATGTATCTAGATACTTTTAAAATTTTGTAACTGTATTTGGATCTATTTTTACATTTTTTACATTTAGATTTACATTTTCTGTAGTATCTGTGTGTATTGTGCAGATACTATTTTCATATTTTTATAATTTTATAATACAAAAACTATCATAAATGATTTTAAACTGAACGTAGATATAACTAAATTCAATGGGGATAATAATAATTAACCATTTCGGGATTTTCTCGCCCCAAAATGGCGTCGTTTGCGATTCTCTGATCAGCCAGCATGTCCTGGCTGACTAGATGTAGTGACTCTATAAACAATGGATATTATTACAGAATGATGATATTACCGATTGTGAAGTA
Source organism: Agrypnus murinus (assembly GCA_929113105.1). Classification (NCBI taxonomy): domain Eukaryota; kingdom Metazoa; phylum Arthropoda; class Insecta; order Coleoptera; family Elateridae; genus Agrypnus; species Agrypnus murinus. The sequence goes on along the minus strand of OV816026.1, from coordinate 521,002 downwards.
TGAGGAAGATGCATTCTTCCAATGCGTTGCCCATTCTGTACCATAATTGAGGTACTATCATAATTTACAGTTTGTACCAAGTTGGTACGTTGGTAGATAGGAGGTTAGTTGGTGGTAGGATGGTAGATAAAAATTCTTTATTACATGTAATAATTATTTAATATTTACGTAAAAATTCTGGAATTTATATTTTACTGGACTTGTAGATAAGTATCACGACAAGCCATAAGTTAGTCCTTTAAGTCTGCGAGTACAGTAAAGGCACTATACGGGATTGTTACACACTCCAATTTTTTCTGTAAACAATCAATCTAAGAACTTTCAAAGTTCTTAAGAACTGTCCTAATGAAATGCTTTTGAAAATATGTTAAAGAGTAAGTATAATCTATTTGCTTACATGAAGGGTAACTAAAAGCAACCAGATTTAGTAATTTTTGTGGTGTAATAGTACTAGTCACTTGGAAAATTGTTATAGTGTGAATCGTACCAACACCTACTTTGAAATTAGGTTATCAGAAATAATATCTAGGCTATGATCGTTTCTGTTAAAGTGGAAAAACATTTTCTATGTTTTCAAACACTGAAAACTATTGGCGTTTATTCAAGTTATTAATATTCCGGAGCCGGACATTTGGGCGCGGCCGTTTCGGTGCGGGCCACTTCGGCGCGAGGACACTTCGGCGCAGGGACACTTCGGCGCGGACCACTTAGGCGCGGGGCAATTCGACGCGAGAAATTGTCTAGTATTATTGTAATGAACAAAATCTATAAGTACTTACAGGTAATAAATACAGTATTAGATAAATACGGTATGATGAGGAAAAAACTCAATATTTGCCAATCACAAAAGCTCGTATGTACTGCCAGATTTAAGAAAAGATTTCTAAGTTGCTAAAGCATTAAAATTAAGATTCTCCTGCAAATCTCTGCATAAGGGAATAATTTGTAATAAGAACTTAATTTCTTTATTATAAATCCCTTATTGTTTATAAGAATTTTAAAAATTCAAAAATTTTATAAAATCAATTAAATCAAATAGGAAAATTGACATTAACATTGAATATAGTACCACTGATCAATACGTGTTCCACTTCACGAATTTTGTCTCCGTAGGTAACACTTATAAATGTGTGTCTACTGCTTAAAGACAAAAAGCACTGGAATAACACAATTTAACCAATTTAAGCGAAATTCTGGAATTAAGAAGGTGTATGTTGTACATAAAAATAAAAACGGCCACTCTGATAATAGAGTAGCATTTCCTAAAAAATTAGATTAATGGTCTAACAAAACGTTTTATTTAAAGCTCTCCGAAAGTTTTACTCTAATTTTCAGCGAAAAAATGTACATGCCCCGAACTGCTTTTAGTCGAAGTGTGCTTGCGCCTAAGTGTCCCCGCGCCGAAGTGTGCCTGCGCCGAACTGTCCATGCGCCGAACTGTCCGGCGCCAAACTGTTCTCGCGCCGAAACGACTGCGCCTAAATGACCGCGCCTAAACGGCCGCGCCAAAATGTCCTAGACCGTTAATATTCTGCACAACACCAAGATTGAAGATAAAAGATACTACACAAATATCATGTTTGGAACGCATTAATAATGATTTATTTGATATCTTTATTAAAATATTAATGCAAATTATATGTGAAAGTACACCTAATAATTCTAAAAATTGGAAAGGTTTGAATGCACACTGTACTTATCTTTAGATACTGGTTTCTGCTTAATAATTATTAATTTTTAATATGTATAAAATTTAATAAATATTGCTGTCCTAGACTAGTCCTGGAATTAATACTTAGTTAAATGACTATTTTTGGTACGAAAAATTGACTAAGAAGTTCATATTTTCGGGGTGATTACAGTAAAACAAGTACTACAAATGTATCTAGATACATTATGTTAGGCTTTGTATTTGGATCTAGATACTTCACAGCAAAAGCATTTGTATCTGTATCTAGGTACCTTTTTCTGATAGTAACTGTATCTGTATCTAGATACACAAAATAATGTATCTGTTACAATACTGCCTATAAACAGCATACACTGATCGGCCAATAACACCAAGTGTTTGATTTTGAAGTAAATTCTTAGCTTTATTATGTTTCAATAGCACTCATACATGAAAAAATATGAGGGTAGCTAGATATGTATTGCAAAAAACTAACAAAAACAAACATTTAGTGTTGGAAGCTTTTTTTGTTGTTTTTCAAAATATTCTCCCTGATGATCAATACACTTTTGCATACGCTGGAACTAAATTTTATAACATTTTTTCCATAGCGAATCAGGTATCTCCGAAACATGAATTTTGAACGCATTAACTACCTCTTCCGGCGTCGAAAATCGTTGTCCACGCAGTTTGTACTTCACGTGTGGGAAGAAAAAGAAATCGTTAGGTGCTAAATCAGGACTATACGGAAGATGCCCCATCAATTCCACATTTTAAGTGCTCAAAAAGCCAGTTCTTTGCGCCGATGTGTGTGTCGCACGTTATCTTTTCTTATCTCTTCTTCAAATAGACTTCTGGTAAACAAATGGTTCTATACCATTCTAAATTGACCGTTCTACGATCCTCTAAAACCACGGTTGCGACATGTCTAGTTTTTCCGAAAAGCAGGTGATCATTTGCTTCGAAGTGCTTCGAGCGCGAACAACTTTTGTTGGGTTTGCACGCATAAATCTAAAATTCGTCATCTGTGTCGATGTTACAAACCGTTTTGAAGCACCGTGATCGTGTTTCTTGAACATTTTTTTCGGCCAATCGACACGATCCTTTTTTGAGCGATCGTTAACTTATGCGGGATCCAACGCGCACACAGCTTTTTCACGTCTAAATGTTCATGCAATATCAAATGTGTGCTAGTCATACTAATGCCTGAGGATGCTTGAATTTCACGAAGAGTCACATCAGTTCGCGCACGGAATCAATGTTTGCTGGCACCACAACCGATTTTGGACGACCTTTAAATTCATTCACGAACGAACTAGGAAAATTTACTGAAAGCAATGAACGATACTTACTGTACTTATGCACCGGCGGAGATCTTTTTTATCAAATCATCCATCAGGGTAGGTACTGGTTTTTTAAGCTTATAGATTCAAAATAAAAAATAAGGTTTACTGGAATAATAAGAAATATAGGTGCCGTTCGCTTGAAGTCATTACAATACATCCTCGGTATCCACAAGTGAAAAAAGATTCCGATTAAATTAATTTAGTCGAATAAAGTAATCTTAATTAGTCAGGTTGACGTTAAAGCAGGTTAATGTAAATGAATAACTTCAATTAATGATTGTACCAAGATTATCACAACCATGTCTAGTTTAATTCTCATTTGTTCGTAGATCACAAAATTCTTGTTTTTATTAAAAACACTGGAACCATATTTTATCAATATGATAAGAGGGATCCCTTTAAATATAAAGAAGAATCTATCATACGAATAGGTTTTAATGTAATAGGTACATACAAAATCTTACTAAGACGACTGACTTAAGAAATAATGTTCATCAGCTAAACCTTAATATACAGTGAAATCTGTAAATCTGACCACCTGTTTAAACTGACCCTCTGGTTCTGACCCTTTCTGCTTCTGAGAAATTTTAAGCTGACAAAAATATATCATATATACAGGGCCATACTAAGATTATTCTTATTAAATACATTTTCAAATGTATTAAAATGGATACTGAGATTTAAGCATGTTACACGTCTCAGCAACTTTAATCTGAAATGATCTACCTTATACGACTTCTAAAGGTCGCGGTATATTTTATATAAAAATGATTAATCTAAATCTTATTAAATCTAATTTAATTTAAATCTTTAAAACACCTATGAGGTAGGTACCTTTTCACCACGATCGACAGGGCTATACTACAATATAAAGATATACATCCACTCGTGTGTCGCCACTGTGAAGTCGTTAAGCTAGTTTCGAATATCGCGCCCACAAACGATAGTTCAGTAGTAAACAGCAAGTAGGGACGTATTAGATAAAATTATATTAATGTGGCAAGTAAATTTTGTAAAACTGAAAACTCTTGTTATGATGGTAGAAAAAGAGAAAATAGACTTGTGTGTAAGAACATGCATAATTCACCATTTATACAAAACTAAAGCTTTCTTGTTAAAAATTCTTTATTATGATAATTCTGTATTTTGAGGACTGGCTGCCACTAAAACATATACAGTCAAAACTGCCTAAAGTGACCACTGACGGAACTAGTGGTCACCATGGACAGGTGGTCAGTTTACAGAATTAAATTTCCATTGAATAATTGATCTTCTTCAAAACGCTGTAGATACTCGGCCTTGCTTTTTCTAACGTTATTCACTGTAGTAGGCTGACTTTAAAATGCTCAGCAGTTTGTCTTTCAGCGTGACATTCCAAAAGTTTAATAAGTTCATATTTTTCTTTTAAATTAAGTTAAATTATATTTTATCTATTTTGCCGTCATATTCAAGAATAATAAACAATTACTAACCTCCCTTAAACAAATCACTTACAATCTTATTACTTACTTTCAGGGGCGCCGAAAGTACGGGTCAGAGGGGGCGGAAGGCCCCCTCTATTTTTAAACAGGAGTGGCGTCGCCCCCCTAGAAACAAGAATGAAAGTATACATGTATATATTTTAGTTATTATGCGATTCATTTGTTTTTATTATACAATTATTATTATTAAATGAAGTTTAATTATTTGAAGTTTATTTGTTTTCTCTTAGTTACTTATTCTTAATAATTTAAAAAATATTATTTAATTTTCCGCTCATTCATTTGACTCATAAAAGCGGGGATCTCTCTTCGAAAATGATTTCAACTTTTTCGTACAGTTAGACCACTCCTATCAATACTCGGGTTTATTTATTGGAGTCTACGGAATATCGCCGAACGGAGATATGTATTTGTGCACAAATAGCCGAACATGAAAAACTCTTTACTGAAAATGTATTATGTTACATACCAAATTGTTTCATTAGTTTCGGTAAATAGCTCTGTCTATTTTCTATCGTTTTATATTTTTCTGCGTTTCGCCTAGATTCGGCCAATTGTCTACAAACACGTTTCGGCGTTTTTCCCTAGTTCGGCGATTTGTGCAATTATACCTTTCTTCGTTTTGAAAACGTTCGGCGATTTGTTCACTGATGAGTTTCGGCGTTTTGACCATTTTCAGCAATTTGTCCAAAGATATGTTTCGGCGTTTTGACAACCTTCGGCAATTTTTCCACATATATTTTTCGGCGACTTAGTCTCTTCTGATAGTTGGGTCAGAGCAGCTTGTCTGTGAGTTGGACAAAGTGAGCGTCGTAATCGACGCCACTTTTCAGATCTATTCGGCGTTGTTTTATGCTTTCGGGGATTTATCCACTTTCGGCGATATGTCCAGTTCTCATTTATTGTTTATCTTATCTGTGAAATCGAAGTTTGCCCCTCCCCTAAGTGAAAATACTTCCGTCGTCCCTGCTTACATTTCACAAAAACTTTTTGTAATTGAATTAAAAGACAGTTATAAGACTCTAAACATAGATTACATGTATGTACTATTGATTTCATAATGATCTAGGACAGCAAGGCTAATATGATGCTGGTTTATTCTTATTTTTTTTTTCAGTGTAAATGTATAGGATAAAATAATAAAAATAGTAGACGCGAAGATACATAGCCTCGCACGTTCAAGACAACTTCACCTTAACGGATACATACCAGGATGCTGCTTTGATGGGCCCTATAAAGTAGCCTCGAAACGAAGCTCTGTCGGGGGCACACCAGGCCTATAAGTGGGAGAACGGGGTGGCAAAACCATTTAAAAACCAAATCCCGCCACACTTGCGGTTGGATTTGATCGGGCAATGGCCCCAACCCCTGTCGCTGGGAGGAACTTGTGAAGGTATGAAATAGGACTGGAGGGTTCCTCTATCAACTGAGTTATGTTGGGGGAATAGTCCTATTGCTGGACTAGGTACTTCACCCTGTATGAAAGAGGACGAGAGGGTACCGGCGGGTGAGCACGTGTTAAGTCGATCGCTCCGGTACTAGCCTGGATAGCTAGTAGAGGATGGATCGCAACCTCGCTCCGACCAGTGAGTTGACTGGGAGCAATTGCTATGCAATTCGCGAGCTGATTGAGCGTATCTCAATTACTTCCTCCCAAGGGAAGGAACGTGGAGGTATGTTTACACGGGGACTCCACGTAAAGCATGCAGTTAATCTGTCTGACCCAGACGAATGAAGGAGAATCAAGTGAGGTTTATCCGTAAGGGAGTTTTCGCTCGCTGATTAATGAGAAACTGCATGCCACCAGGTAGCGTTGCGGAGACGACAGTATAGGGTTCCGGTTTTGGCTGTGCAGTTGCAATAGTCGGATTCTCAGTAATCGTCTAGAGACCTACACTTAAGGGACGTTGACGCGGAGATACATAGCCTCTCACGTTCAACACAACTTCACCTTAACGGGTACACAACGGGATGCAACTTTGATCGGCCGTATGAAGCTGCCTCGAAACGAAGCTCTGTCCGTGGCACACCAGACCTAAAACTGGGAGATCGGTGTGGCAAAACCGTTTAAAAACAAAGTCCTGCCACATCTGAGGTTGGATTCGATCGGGCAGTGGCCCGATAAAGGCTTGATAAAGGAACTTATGAAGGCATGAAAGAGGGCTGCAGGGTTCCGATGTACCTAACCTAGGTTAGGGAATAGTCCTAATGCTGGACGAGGTACTTGATCCCGTATGAAAGAGGACGGGGGGTGCCGGCGGGTGAGCACGTATTAGTTAATCGCTCCGGAACTAACCTGGTTAGCTGGTAGAGAGTGGATAGGCAACCTCGCGCCGAGCAGTGAGTAACTGGGATCAATTAGTATGCAATTGCGCGCTGATTGAGCGTATATCAATTACTTCGTCCTAAGGGAAGGAATGTTGGGGCGATGTTTATATAGGTACCCCACGTATAAAACTTTTCATGAAATTTATGTATCTCAGTTCGAGCGATTTTAAAACAATCAAAGTGTACAGGGACATTTAAAGATTAAATTATTTTATAGAATGCAATGTAAACACATTTTTAAAGTGATCAAGTTACTTTTTGAATCGCTTTCTTCATGTACATCTAAGGAATTAGCTTATATAACAAAAATCAAACAATATACCTTATTACAATAATAACATTTAATATTTGCTATAATTTAATTCTGGTTCAACATAACTAGAAGATCCTTCTAACGAATTGAAAATTACAGGAATAGAGTATTTTCGACACCTTTATTTCATATGATACGGGGCCACTACACCACACATAACTAAAGTTATACGGCTCTGACGTACTTAATGTGTTAGCCTGCGCGTATCAAGCAGAACTGCTGTCTACGTCCAGAATTGCGGCTTTTAATATTTGCGAAAGTGAGCCTACTGGTTGTTATTATACTATGGTCATGCGTTCTATACAAAATCTGATGATCTCTGAAGGTCACAGTTAAACTGTACAGAGTTTGTGAGTTATCAGAATGTTGTAGAATGCTTTCGTATCAACTACTGTGTAAAATATGATGCTTTAAGTGACTATGAAGGTTATAGTTTTTCTTTTTATCGAGCTAGTTTAAACTTTAAACCGCTTGAACACGTATAGATTAGGTCCGTGAAGTTGGGCGTACCCATATTCAGGATTTTTGTGAAAATTATGTCAATAATTAGTGCTCAATTTGTGCTAATTTGTGCCGCAAAATTTATAATTTGTGCTGGTCCCCTAAACGAGATATTAAGAAAAACAATGGGTACGTCCAACTTCACGCTGGACGTACCCATGTCGAGGAATTTAACCAAACTAGGGGGAATAATTAGTGCTCAATTTGTGCTAATTTGTGCCACAGAATTTATAATTTGTGCTGGTTCCCTGAACGAGATATTAAAAAAAACAATGGGTACGCCCAACTTCGCGCTGGACGTACCTATGTCAGGGAATTTAACCAAACTAGTGGGGATAATTAGTGCTCAGTTTGTGCTAATTTGTGCTGCAAAAACTATAATTTGTGATGCCCCTATAAACGAGATATTTAAAAAACAATGGGTATATTCAGATCCGCGCTAGACGTACCTATGTAGAGGAATTTAACCAAACTAGGGGGGATAATTAGTGCTCAATTTGTACTAATTTGTACCACAAAAATTAACATTTGTGTTACCCCTCTGAACGAGAAATTAAAATAAATAAACTTCACACTGAACGTACTAGTGTCAGGGAATCGAACCAATAAATAAGTTACCAGCCATAAATATCCAAATGTTTGGCATTAAAATAGCGCTTTTCCATTTTTCCTTGCTTTTTATGTTGCGAATATGGAAATATGCAGTTCATTGGAACTGCCCAATGATTTTTTAAAATGTTATATTTTGCCCGATCATCAATCTGAATCTCTTCCCTAATGATGAATAAGAAGAGATCCTATGTATATAGTTTGGAGTTCCAGTTGGAACCTCTGTAGGCATAACTAACACGGATGCTATCGCTTTTAATTTCATGTTGATATCCGGCATCTACTATAACTGATAAACAGTGCTTCTTGTCCACTTCACACTTTTGATTCATAGTAGTTTTACTATATTTTAAAAAATAACTTTCTCGAGGACTAACAAATTTTCTCTTCTAGAAAGAAATCTACAACAATAAAATAATTTAATTACTATTATTAAGTATTTAATACTACTACCAAAATTAACATTTAGGACACTGTGAAAGTTTTGTAACGATTGTAACGACGTGTCTCTATTGTATATTGTTTCAAAATTAAATAGCCATTGCAGTAAGTCACTTAGGCTGATCATAAAATAAGGGTCTTCTGTCTGGGATACAATAATTCAATCACATATTAGAGAAATAGCTCAAACAACACAAGAAACGGTTTTATGTGAAAAAAAGTTATTGTCTCAAAATTGTGACTGTGTTGCCTCAGGACTATATAAATGTGATGCAATCTTATTAGAATTTTTAGGTTTAATTTGTTACACTATATTTTAAAGGTGTCTCCTAACCACATATTATATTTGACTAATTGTCAATACGTATTTCGGTAACGATGTTACCTTTTTCTTGGCATAAAGCCGTATGTGTGTTGTGATAAACTATAGTCCTTACAATCCTTTATCAGTGTTTAATTTGATAGTGATTCAAATTAAGATTCAATTGTTACAAAAGTTTCATAGTGTCCTAAATGCTAATTTTGGTAGTAGTGTTATACACTTAATAATAATAATTAACTTATTTTATAGTTGTAGATTTATTTCTAGAAGAGAAAATTTGTTAGTCTTTGGGAAAGTTATTTTTCCAAATCTAGTAAAACTACTATGAATCAAAAGTGTGCAGTGGACAATAAGCACTGTTTATCAGTTATAGTAGATGCCGAATATCAACATGAAATTAAAAGCGATAGCATCCCTGATAGTTATGCCTACAGAGGTTCCAACTGGAACTCCAAACTATATAGGATATCTTCTTATTCATTGTTATAATTTTTATAATTGTTATAATTGGTGCTAATGTTGATAATCATAAGATGTGACGTAATTCTTTAATATATTATAATGTGATACAAACTAATACTAGTGTTTTTACATAATACTATAAGATAGATTTAGTTATTATTACATATAGTAATATGATTGCTTAAATATTGTTTACATTTGTCTAAACTGTTTTTTTTCTGTATTTGCAATATTACCAAGTACATGTAACAGGTTTAGCTTTTGTACCTTTGGTTAATAAACCGTATTATTATCATAGGGAAGAGATTCAGATTGATGATCGGGCAAAATATAACATTTTAAAAAATCATTGGGCAGTTCCAATGAACTGCGTATTTCCATATTCGCAACATAAAAAGCAATGAAAAATGGAAAATTTTAATGCCAAAGATTTGGATATTTATGGCTGGTAACTTATTTATTGGTTCGATTCCCTGACACTAGTACGTTCAGTGTGAAGTTTATTTATTTTAATTTCTCGTTCAGAGGGGTAACACAAATGTTAATTTTTGTGGTACAAATTAGTACAAATTGAGCACTAATTATCCCTGGTAGTTTGGTTAAATTCCCCTACATAGGTACGTCTAGCGCGGATCTGAATATACCCATTGTTTTTTAAATATCTCGTACATAGGGGCAGCACAAATTATAATTTTTGCAGCACAAATTAGCACAAACTGAGCACTAATTATCCCCACTAGTTTGGTTAAATTCCCTGACATGGGTACGTCCAGCGTGAAGTTGGGCGTACCCATTGTTTTTTTTAATATCTCGTTCAGGGGACCAGCACAAATTATAAATTTTTTGGCACAAATTAACACAAATTGAGCACTAATTAATGACATAATTTTCACAAAAATCCTGAATATGGGTACGCCCAACTTCACGGACCTGTATAGATTACCATCTCATCAATTTCTGTATTATGTGAGCTTTGACGATCTCTTAAAGACACAAACGAATTTTATCGTAAAAATGATTCATTGTACACTATACTATACGTTACTTTAGTAATGCCAATTTTCAGTTACTTTTTGATTTTTGGTGATCTCTTTTAAGTCATAGTTATATCTTTTTTACAAAAGTGGTACAAAATACATTCAAGAATCGTTTAATGAATATTACCGATATCTGTTAATCATACCTTGATTAACAGTTAACATACGTTGATAAAAAGTGTACTTCTTATTCACAATCAAAGCAACAAAAAAAGAACGCTACAAACATTAAAGTATAATTAATTTCCTAGATACAATTAATTTTATCTCAAAGAAAATACCTTTCAAGTTTGTTTTGAATTACATGTAACAGCAAGCAATAAAGCTCAAAAAACTCGTTGTATAATAAAAAAATTTATGTAGATCTTCTTTTCATAATTTAAACGCGCGCACCTGTACCGCATAATGATGACAAGATATACTACTTTATGTTATGATAATGCAAAGCAGTTTTTTGGTTATAATCTATAAATACATTGAATAAATGCACTTCCTACAATAATAATTCCAGATGCAACAAAAACAGAGTAATGCGTTCTGTCACAATTAATACAATTTCCTGCTGAAAATACGCCACGAGAAGAGCACTGCGCATTCCATTTGGTTGATTGGTTGGATTTGCTTTGCTCGGACGCTCGCTGTAGATCGTTCTCATTTAAATGATATTCCGGAAGTTACGTCCAATACTAACCTCTTGCCTGAATATCCATTTGCATTCCAACGGTTTTAAAATAAAACAATAACCTAATAAATAGAGTGAAGCTTACCTTAGGTTAGAGCAAGATACCAGACTAGCTCTTGTTAGTAAGAAGGCGGAAGTGAAGGTGAGAGGTCCACGGCACTGTTTAAGCACAGGTTCAAGCCCTTTACAGTTATTACACTTGAGGGATAGATAAAACACTACTATACTACAATAAAAGTTAAGCACTAGATTCGATGTTCAAGTGTTCTTCGTTCGATTGATCGATTTGTGTATCTGGAAAAGAATGGAAAACAGTTAATGAATTTGCATTAGTTAGAATAAGGAAAGCGTGTTGAGAGTTTCATATTTAACCATTCTGATTTGCTTCCGCTAGGAAGATTTAGTATACTATATATAAGCATTTCTTTTTCTCCTTCTGTTCTTTAATAATCTCAAAAGATAAACTATGTAGTTTCAAAACAAATGCAAAAATTGTGCAGCGTTTACTAAATTAATAGTAGATTACATACCGAGGCGGGAAGTGTTTCATTCCTGTCGAGAGCTAAGATAGCTCACCGAGGGCCCAGGCCCGAGGTGAGCTAATGCTCGAGACAGGAGGAAACGTCCCGCCGAGGTTTGTATACTATTTTATTCGGAATCATCATATTTTTTAACAAATAATAATTATTTACAACTGACAACTGAAGTGACAAACTTGACCTAATAATGCACCCGCCCTCTACCGAGCAAACTACGAACTTACAACAGGTCGGGAATGATCACATTCCTGACCAAGAGAGGGATAACAGGTAGGGAATGATTACATTCCTGACCAAGAGAGGGAATTAAAAGTAAGTTAGGAATGGTTAATTTCCCACCCTCTGAGGCGGTTAGGAATGCACATATTACCATATGATTCCGAATAAAGTAATTTACGTATAGTTATGTTATTTCTTTATTTTATAACTTTGTACAAAAAGTTGTTGTCCAAATTCAAACTAACAAAAGCACTAACTTACTTTTTTAAATTCTTAAATTTAATATTCGTGTAGTATTTATAATTTTAAGTAAAATATTTAGATTTTACAATTTTTTGAAATATCAGTAAAATGGGGATTGTCATTCATTGATTCTTTTCAATAATATGTTTGTTATACTGGTGATTATACATATTGAAATAGAGCTACCTCATAATTTGTTTTAACAACTTGTCGCGAGAGTGCACATCAATCTTTAGCGTTTCTCAATACCCAAGAATTTTAATGTTATAGATTTTTATTATACGTTTAAAAGGTTTAACACCAAGATCATAGATAGTTAATTTATAATAATTAGCATGAGGCCGGTTCTTCGAACATTGACCACTTCATTTCTTTAACTAATATAATTATTTATAATGTGGTTACGAACCTTCAAATTAAGTACGCTGTTTTCATAGCAAAAGAAAGCTGTTTTTATGTCAGGTTTTTCTTCGCTAGAATTAACTTAAACTTTGCACCGCGCACTGGCGCCAGCTATAAGGATCGCTTAAATCTATACCGCGTAGTTGCACCTTTGTTGGTCATGTTCCAAAATAGGATACATATTCCGAACAAACTCGTTATAGTATAATTATGGAGTATGGATGGATGGATTTTAAATGATTTACGTTAAAATTGGCTTCTTTAATACAATTCCTTGCTCGTTCACCAAATCGTGTATGATACTGAGATGATATAGGATCATCGATTGAAAATTTAAAACATTAATAAAACATAAAAATTATTTAAAGGCTATGATTAGGCTTCGAAAACACAACAATAATCATATCATGCTTTAAATAAAAGATAAACAATTAAACATGCTAGGTTACAGATAGATTTATCAATTTTTAATAGAATTTATAATAGGAAGAGTATCATGTAGTCATAACCTCAATTTCTACAAAAAAGGTTCTGAATTTATAAAAAGGATATAATTTATGTCATTTGTAAAATAATTGATTTGGTTGAATTTAATTCAGTTTTTTTATAGTTTGTTTAAATGACAACGGCTGCAACTCACATGTCAGATTGACATTGATTGTTTTACGTGGGGGTTCCCGTGTTAACATACCCCCACGTTCCTTCCCTTGGGAGGAAGTAATAGAGATACGCTCAATCAGCGCGCAATTTCACAGCAATTGCTCCCAGTTACTCACTGGTCGGAGCGAGGTTGCCTATCCATCCTCTACTAGTTAACCAGGTTAGTACCGGAGCGATTGACTTAACACGTGCTCACCCGCCGGCACCCTCCCGTCCTCTTTCATACGGGGTCAAATGCCTCGTCCAGCATTAGGACTATTCCCCCAACCTAGGTCAGTACATCGGAACCCTGAAGTTCCTTCGCCGAGCCAGGGTTGGGGCCACCGCCCGATCTAATCCAACCTCAAGTGTGGCGGGATTTGGTTTTTAACTGGTTTTGCCACCCCGATCTCCCAGTTATAGGCCTGGTGTGCCTTCGACAGAGCTTCGTTTCGAGGCTACTTTATAGGGCCCATAAAAGCAGCATCCCGGTCTGTACCCGTCAAGGTGAAGTTGTCTTGAACGTGAGAGGCTATGTATCTTCGCATTAACGTCCTTTAAGTGTAGGTCTCTAGACGATTTCTGGGAATCCGACGCTGGAACTGACAGCATAAGCTAGACCCCCGTACTGTCACCTCCGAAACGCTACCTGGTGGCTTGCAGTTTCTCATGGGTTATCGAGCGAACTCCCTAACCGAGATAAACCTCACTTGAATCTCATCCATTCGTCTAGGACCGACAGCGATACTTAGCTCCATAAAAGACCCTAACGTCAGGTAAGATTCAATCCACCCACACCGGATCTTCTTGTTAACAGAGCTCCCTCCGCAACGTTTTAGAGTCATCGTCGAGAAACACTTCCATTGTGATCGCGTCATCCGTTGCCCAGACAAGCCTGTGATTAGGTAGACAACGACCAGTTCTAAGGGTGAACGCCGTGTGGTCTGCCCACAAGCTAGTCTCGAATCCTAGTGCTTCCCGACACCTCCACCGACTGCCCTCCGTCTATCTTCGGGCTAGTGAAGTCCGACATCTCCAGCGACTGCTTGTCCGTTCACCCTGTGTCAGATTGGCAGTCACAAATATTTCATTTAAACAAGCGAAAGGAAGATTCTCCGTTTATTTTTTTAAGGAACTTGTTATTTTCCTGTTTGATGAATTTTTAATTAATTTTTAATAAAATAAAGATCTATGGTTTTTAATTTGTAAATGTGTTTATTTTATTTGATGTGGATGCAAATATAAAATTATTTCTACAGAGTTTAAGGTTACTGCTTGTCCAGGTGCGGGATTTCAAGTGCAGTGGTAGTAAGTTTATCTTTCCAGATACAGGTATTAAGAAGATCAATAATTTGTTTATCTCATGCTCAATCGAAACAAAACTGAGTCAGCCTATTGGGCAAAGGAAAAACTATTGAGCTTTGGGTTGTTATATTTTCATTTTTATTAAAGCTAGCCAAAATCAAAATAAACATTTATTTTATTTATTTAGAAACTTCATCTCATAGTTTAATTGTTTGCCCAGAACGTAGGGCTTTTTTAAAATCTTAATTTATTTATTTATTAGGTTACTTAACATATATATCCACCAACAATGCTATATGGCAGTGAAACCTGGGTACTTACAGAAAAACTTAAGAAAAGGCTTCAAGTGATGGAGATGAAATACTTGAGAAGAGTAGCGAATGTAACAGTAACGGATAAAATAAGAAACGACACTATAAGAGATAGACTAGAATTTGAAACTTAACATTGAAAATTAACAAATATATAGAGAAGTCACAATTAAGATGGTGGGGACATCTAAATAGACTAAACCAAAATAGAAAAGTCAAGAAAATATGGGGAGCAAAGAAAATAGGAAAGAAGAAAAGAGGAAGACCTAGAATGACATGGGACAATGAAGTGGCAAAATTACTAAAAGAAAAAGGACAGACATGGAGGGAGGCAGAAACATTATCAAGATAGGAAAAAATGGAGAAATTTAATAAATGGAAAATGAAAGATATTAAACTAAATCCTCTACACTTAACAGTAGAAGAGGAACAGATTATATATACTTAGCATATAACATCTCAATACCAACAAACATTGCTACATTTCTGAGTAGATCTTAGTCGATTCTTACTTAGGCTAGTACTTCAGCTTCTTGGTTTTGCTATATACGAAAGGTTTGCACTGTAATTTTTAGACTTTCGATATCTTTTCGAAGTTTGTCAATGTCAGATTAACAAGTAAAACGGTAATAGGTATATCATGTGATACAAGGTCCCCTACTAAATGTAATAACTTACGAATAAATTAAGAAGGAGTTCTATTTCCAAGTTCTTCAACTTTGACTTTTCAACTAAAAGTGTATTAATTTTATGTACTTCAGAAATTGAAGTTCGCTTAATAGACTCCTGTTTTAATTGTGTATACGGATTTTGAGAATCATACGGATTTTGTGGTTTCAGAAACAATCTTTCTAGTGCTAAATACAGCTTTCATCTGGGCAAACCATAGTTTACTATCATTAGGCCAGAAACTTGGTAATTTAACCGAGACTGTCGATACTTCCTCAACCATTATTGGTTGTTCTTCGTCGCGGTCACCACCAGTAAATTAAAGTAATTTATTTATATTATTTCTTTATTTTATAACTTTGTTTGTACAAAAAGTTGTTGTCAAAATTCAAACTAACAAAAGCACTAACTTTAGTAGTTTGTGAAACAAGTGTGGATACGATGGGTCGACTGAGGCACTACGCCTTCGGCGTCGTGCCTCAAACTTCGTGTTCGTGCGATATAGGCATTCCACCCAAGTTGTACAGTATCTTTTTTCTTCGACTAAGCAAAACAATTACAAAATAGATTGCATGTCTCCTTGAGAAATTGAATATAAGGATTAACCTATGCTTTTATCCATGTTAAATAGGTTTGTAAAATCCCCCTGTCATTGTAAAGTTTTTAAGAGAATTATTAAAATTTTGCAGAAATTAACATTTTCGAAGAGAAAATTATTAATTAAAATTTTGTTTTATAAAAAAAAATTAAAAAGAGTTATTCTCCCAGCTGGAATTGAACCTGCGTCGGTCAGCTTCAGTCGAAGGGTCTCTCACTCCCAAAAATTATGTACACCTATTGCCGCTTTACGGCAATAAGTGTCTTTATTCCCGTATTCTCACTTGTTATTTCCGTATTGCCGTTTTTATTCCTTTATTTGCGTCTGTATTGCTGTATTCCCGTCTCTATTTCCGTATTGCCGTATTTATTTCCGTATTGCCGTATTTATTTCTGTATTGCTGCATTAATTTCCCTATTGCCGTGTTTATTTCCGTATTCCATGCATGATTTTAGCAGTGGGTGTATTTGAATGAAAGGTGTTTTATTATTGGTTTTATTGATAATTTTGCAAAAGGTCGTAGCTCCACTAAGAAAAATGTAAACAAATAAAAAATGATCTGTAGAAAATAGTTGTTTATTCAATTATAATATATGTACATTACATTTTTAAGTGCTGTTAAAGTAACTGCGAACCGAATACGTGAAAAGAAAAACTTTAAAAAATATATCATCAGATAGATCAACTCTAAGAAATACAAAAAAGACACATTGAGATAAATAACAAAGATTTATTTGAAAAGTGAGAATCCCAATGCACGGCAGTAAATAAAATTCAAAAAGAATTTAAAATACTGATAAGTTTTAATTAAAATAGAAACTCCTTCAATTTTTTTTTCAAGTCCTTGTAAAACATTAATGTTAATTGAGACCCCATTCGAACGACTGATTTTGAATGGGTAAACTCCACTTGATGTGTAATAATTATAGAGGAATCAGTTTATTAAACACCGCATATAAAATATTAACATCTACAATTCTGAACAAAGTGAAAATATACGCCGAACAAGTAATAGGGGAGTACCAGCAAGGATTTCGGTCAGGGAGATCGACAATAGATGCAGTACATATAATAACGCAAACTATAGAAAAATCGTATGAGAATAACATCGAACTACAAATACTATTTATTGATTTCAAGCAAGCTTTTGACAGTCTAAAGCGCGAGATGATAATAAGAGATGCAAAGAAAATAGGAATACCAAATAAATTAATAAGATTAATTCAAATAACAATGCAAAAATCAACAGCAGCAATCATGTCAGAATCAGGATTATCAAAAAGATTTGAATTTGATGCAGGAGTACGACAAGGCGATGGATTATCGGCAACACTATTTAACATCACACTTGAAGGCATTATTAGAGACTGCAAATTTGAAGGATCTATTGTAGAGAAGATGGTAGGAGTGGTAGCGTATGCAGATGACATTGTAGTAATATCAAGAAGCGGAAAAAGTCTAGATGAAGCAATTTTAAAAATAGAGAAAGAAGCAAAAAAGAGAGGTTTAGAAATTAATGAAGACAAGACCAAATATATGAGAGTAACTAGAAGAGATCTCGACATTAACAAAAACGAAAGAGAGATAGGAAGATATAAATTTGAAGAAGTTGAAAGCTTTAGATATTTAGGAATAACAGTTAACAACAAAAATAACAGAAGTCTAGAAATAACACATAGAATTCAGTCGGGATTTAAAGCTTACTACAAGTACAAGTTGTTCATGCAAGATAAAACAATAAGCAAACAGACTAAATTAAGAGTATATAAAGTAGCAATAAGACCAGTAGTAATGTATGCAGCTGAAACTATGTGTTTGACTAAGAGAGACGAAGAAAAACTGAAAATATTTGAAAGGAATATAATCAGAAGAATATTTGGCCCAAAAAAGATAGGAGATGAAGAATATAGAAGACTCATGAATTTTGAAATAAATGATTTATTGAAAGGGGAAAACATAGGAAAAACGATCAAGGCACAAAGAATACGTTGGTATGGACATCTAAATCGCAAAGAAGACGCATCCTTACCGAGACGAACTACGAGATGGAAACCACAGGCGGATAGGCAAAGAGGCAGACCGAAAATACGATGGGAAGATCAAGTATTACAAGACATTAAAGTTCTAGGAATAACAAGATGGCGTGAAGAAATGCAAGACCGGAAATCATGAAGGACGATAGTGGAAAAAGCAAAAACACACATCAATTTGTAGATATAAAAGAAGGAAGAAAGCAGTGAACTGACCCCCACACGAAAAAGGTCAACAGAACCCAATAAAGGATGGTTAAAACTCAAAATGAGTGTACAACCTGTTATATATATATATATATTTTTAGATAGAGTTAATTTTTATCAAGTTGGATAATGATTTTACATTAAATAATATTTTGAATGCAAATTCATATAGAAAAATTTATCGACTCTGCTGGGATTCGAACCCAGGACCCTCCACTGTCTAGGTGGTATCTCTACCAACTGAGCTACAGAGAATTTCTCGCTATGCTGGTAGTCGTTCTCTGTAGCTCAGTTGGTAGAGATATCACCTAGACAGTGGAGGGTCCTGGGTTCGAATCCCAGCAGAGTTGATAAATTTTTCTATATGAATTTGCATTCAAAATATTATTTAATATATATATATATATATATATATATATATATATATATATATATATATATATATATATATATATATATATATATATATATATATATATATATATATATATATATTTATATATATATATATATGGTTACACGATGTAGTCTACATCGTGTAACCACGCGAAGCAGAAGGAAGTTAGAAGTGACCTGAAGATGGCAAGTGTGATCTTGCCGAAACGTCGTCAACCATTGTCTGGTTCCTCTACGAGCCGAATAGTGAATACGCGGAGTGAAACCCGGAAAAGTAGTGAAGTATCATATAATATACGCGGAAACTTAAAATGTAACATATATATATATATATATATATATATATATATATATATATATATATATATATATATATATATATATATATCAGCCTTGGTAGTGTAATGTTTGGCGTGCCGGACTTTCACCCAAGCGGCCCGGGTTCGACTCCTGGTGCTGGCAGATCTGGTTAAGGTTTTCTGCAGTTTCCCTTAGCTGTAACACAAATGTGGGATTTGCGCTGTTCCATCTATACGTCGGCTGCAGCCGCACATTGGGCCTACATAATAATAATAATCGCCCCTCCCTCCCGCACAAGCTTATAGCTTCTGGGGCCTAAGTTTAGGTTATGGGTTGTAGTAATTATATATATATATATATATATATATATATATATATATATATATATATATATATATATATATATATATATATATAATTATATATATATATATATATATATATATATATATATATATATATATATATATATATATTGTTGTATTATTTGTTTGGGTAGTTTTGCACAAATAATAAACTTTGCTGAAGTTATTTTATTTCTCTTTCTTCAAGCGAGATTATATGTTTAAATATAAGAAAATCAGTTTTAAAATAAAATAAAGTAGCAAAATAGTTTTGTGTAATTTATTTTTGAGTTGTCCTCGTATAATATAAAGTTTATTTAAAAGAGGTATACAATAATGTTAAGTAGCTGGTCTGAGCGTGGCAAAACAAGATGCATTTATTTAGTTTGTTTATTACAAAAATCATACGTGTTGATGAAGTATTAAATTATAGCTCTGACAACATTTTTGTTTTAATGAAAATTTTAGTAAATTACGATAATTAATTTAAATAAGTTTGTACAGTATGGTTATTGATTACATTAACATATTTTATGTAAATCCTACATTGTTTTAGTTAAGTTGTGTAATTTCTTCCTTTTTATTTGGTTATTGCCCTGTAAAAATAAAAGAGATAAATAAAAATAAAAATGCAACAATATGATATTGTTATCAAAAATGTTGGAGTTTAAAAGGATAAAAATGGATAGTTGGTGCAGTCAGTTAAAAAGACATGCTCGTAAAAAGTTAAAATACAAAGAAAATAAAAACAAACGTAATAAAATCATGATTAATAATTTAAAAATTGAAAAGAAAAATAAAAAGTTTAATAGAGGAAAGGGGAAAGATATGAGGATTGTAAATAAACACTGGAAAAGACAAATTTTTTCAATTAGTAATTTTCATCTAACGAACTATAAAAGCAGAAGAAAGAAATAAAGATATTTTGGGGAATATTATTGTAATTAGAATTTACATAACCATTTGCGACAAGAAACCCAGATATGACGTAATTTAAAATGATTCAGACTTAATAACTGATTTGACTTTATATAATAAACAGGCTTATGGAATTTTATACTCAATTAGGACTTATGTATTATGTTATTAAAAATGAAAGAGGGAAAGTGTATGAATAAATTGAAAATTAAAATTTAGATGAATTTTGGAAAATTTTGAAAATTTTGTGAAAATATAAAATCTTTGTTAAATACTAACACTTTTGAAATATTTTTATCAACTTTTCCAGTTAAAAATAAATTTGAGGTATTTTATGGTGTGTCATCGATTACACAACCAATGTGCACTTTTTAATAAGGTTAAATAATACATGTTCCTTTATTTATTATCAAGTAGCTTACTCACCGATTACTTAAGTGTACGTAACATCCAGTTGTTCGCAAGTTTTTGTTATGATGTAATTCAATTATGTATAATTTCAAATGTGTATATCGACGGGTTATGTGTTTCTTTAAGGTTTTTGTTAATGTAAATAGATCGTTATTATTGCGTAAAAGTATTGTGTAATTAATCTGTAATGGATGTGTCACTTTTATAAAGAATATTAATCTGCTATTATGTATTATATGAGTGTACAGTTTGTATTAGATGATAAGGTGACGTCAAATTGTGTAATATAATTATGTTAATAGTCAATAGTATATAAGCTTAGAAAATAATAATTTAAAGGACACTTACTGATAGAAAGCGACGGAGTAAAGTCGTGTAAGATAAAATAAGACTTACCAATATAAACCGACAGAGTAAAGTCGTGGTTGATAATATTATAAAATTTTAAATAGTTTATTCTTAATATAGACAAGTTAAGTTAGTTGGTGATTTGAATACGGCGAAAGTGTAAAAAGTATAAATTGTAAAAGTGTATATGATTATAAAAAACCACCTTTAAGATAAATTACTTGCTAAAGTTAAGCAAGATAATAAATCTACGTTAAAACCATAAACGGGTGTTTTATTTAATTAAACACAAAAACAACTATAAGTATTCTACGAAAAAGGGAAATTGTACCCGCAATTAATAAACAAAAGTGAGTTACCAAAATCAAGTTTTGGATGATATTATATGGGAAATCCATGGAAAAAGAAGAAAGTCAACCGGAATTGGAGACCAGCCCTGGGTCAACATAAAGTGATCTACTCTGCCAATGGTTTGGGAAAGAGGACATCTATAGAAAAAGGAAAGAAGAAATATTATAAAAAGGTAGGAAGTTATTTCCTTTTTGTATTGGCATTTGCTGAAGAAAAGACTATCGTTTATAAAGTGTAGTAAAGTGATTTGAACAATTTAGTAATAGTTAAAAAAATTAATAAAGATTTCAATTTTAAAAGTGTTTTTAAATTTCAATTTGTATATTTTTTTAATACCACAAGAATCCACATTCACCCTGAGATGAGTCTTTATTAAATATAATTCTGTTAATTTAAGTTATTTAACTGGCGCCCAACTCTCTTACGTAAACTTGAGTTAGTCAAGAACTAACGTAACATTAATTTTATATAACCATTGCAATATTAAATCTATTAAAAGGTATTTTCAAATCATATTAGAATTTATAAAAGAGGGAAGTTGAAAAGCATATCCAAAGTTCAGTCATTTTAAAAAATGAAGTTATTATAAAGTAATTATCTACGATCAAACGGCAATTATTCACAGTTTCAAAATATATAATAAAATTTTTAAAAATAATTTATTATTATTAATTAACCAATATCACTGCATTTATTTATGTCGCTGTCAACGCGGGGCATTTGTTAATGTCGGGCAAAATACTATATATTTTTTAAATGAGATATTACAGCAATATATATATATATATATATATATATATATATATATATATATATATATATATATATTGATAAAGGGTACCTTGTCACCTCCAAAGTAGATACCCAGCGTACGTTGTCACTTCATATATAACGTTGTGACCTCCGTTTTCGGAGGTGACAACGTTTTGCCCTTTTTTCGACTGTATAAGCATATAGATGGTGTTAGAAGCCTAAATTCAAATTTTTGTCTGGAGGTGATAACGTCATACTTATACTCACAAATTTAATTTTTAGTTCAGCTGTAGATCGCTGGCGTTGCCGTCGCTCTTAGTTGTATAATTGCCAATACGATGTCACCTCCGCCTGTATATGTAGTTTTTTGTATCACGTACGGTACGTTACAGGCTCCACAGTTTGGCAACGTCGTGTACTAGACCTTAAGCATTCAGGTATATAGAATTCCATCGAAACTCATACATCTGGCGTGGTTTCGACCATTTCACGCTACCTAAATTTACACGTACTTTTTTAGGATTAGTAGCTGCATTTAAACTAGTATTTTTAAAGTACTCAGGAAATTTAAGGGATCGCTTGAATTGTACATCATTTTCAAATAGTTGTATGTTCGAAAAACGTGATCGGATAAAAGGTGCAAATATATAAGAAAAGACATTGATTATGGTTTAAAAAAATAAACTAATAATTTCTATTCCATGTAAAAGGTTTCGAATTTAAACGAGCTCCTTTGAGATATGAAGAGATTAATATAGGAAATATTTTGTAGTCGTAATTATGTAAAAATAAAAAGTTATCTTTTCTAAAATGATCATTTCGGATTTATTGGATTATTATTTTTGGAATTATCATATGATACATTCAATCTTGCATCTACAAAAGAAGATTTAACTTTAAACATTTTTACAGTATTCTAATTCATAAATTTTTAAAGAAAAAAATGGTATTAAACAAAATGATGTAGCATTTGATATGTGGTGTGCAAATTCACTTGTGTTCACCACATCCGATTAATGAAGTTTTAATTTACATTATAAGTATGTAGTATGTATACAACTGACGAAGGAAAGAATAAAAGCGAAATGATCATTTTGTAAAAAAATATTAACTCTTTTTATATTTACATAATTACGATTAAAACATATTTCCTATTAAATCTCCATTTCTTTTCCATATTGTACCGGAAAATAAAACTACGTCATAAGCCTGACAGAAACTTTACGGTACTGAAAGGCTTCAACAATCGCAAATTTGACATAAGGTGTCGCATTTTTTATTACAAAATGACTAAATTATTATTTTATTATTAAGCAGGGGATGATTAAACTTCTGAAACCATGATTTAAACTTGGCACAGAGTTTCTTTTTAAGAAATCCTGTTGGTAAAAAGTTTGTTAGCGAAAGAAATAGATATGAGCTCCAGATCTATGTCGCGACTGATAAGGGAAGACCTTGGTATGAGGGCTTGCCGTAGAAGTACTGGACACTTATTAACAGCTTGACTTAAAGAAATAAGAAAATCGGAACCAAGTTTAATTGGCAGAAGTACGCGAAAAATCTTCATCGCTGTATCTTGTTTACGGATGAGATAATTTTTACCATTAAAGAAAAATCTAATCGTCAAAAGGACAAATGTATGCTAAAAGCTCTAAAGAAGCTACTGCTGCAGTTGGCAATGTTCTGCGTGGTCATCATTCAGCAAGGTTGATGGTTTGGTGGAGAGTAAGTAGGATGGTGTGATAAAAAACTTTATTTTTGCAACCAAGGTGTTAAAACCACTGTCAAAGTGAATCGAACAGAAACTCTTGAGAAGGTGGTTTTGCCGCTTAGATCAGACTTTCATTTTAAAACCAACACTGGATTCTCCAGCAAGACGCAGCCCACACAACAGGAAGTTCACAATTGTGGCTTGCAGAGAATGTGCCTAAGTTTATTAAGAATGAAGATTGGCCTCCTGAAAGGCTAAATTTAAATCCTTTGGATTATAAGCTTTGGGTTGAATTAAAGGCAATGGTTTGGAGAAAACGACATGCATCAATGGAATCCTTGCAACGCAGATTGTCCAAAGCGGTTTAGAAATTTGCTATAGAAAAAGTACGTGCTGCTATAGATGAATGTCCAGATAGATTTTGGATTGTAAATTTTATGATTTATAGTAATAACTTCTTCTCCTGTAGCCATCCATATCTTGTGCTTTAAAAAATTCTAAATTGTCTAGTAACAGTGTTCATTGACACGTTCACTAATCATTTATTCTATATCGACAATTTATGGATGGTAATGGAACAATCTACAGAGTACAACGTAAGGACTGTATCGAAAAGAAAGTTGACACCTTCAGACTCATATACCTTTTATAATTATCTAATACTTTTAACAATTTTATAATAAAACAACGCTTTAATGTCTAGGAAATTTAATAATTTACAGAAACATAAACAATTATTATTATTTTGCCCGTTTTCCCACTTTCTTTTTTAGGTTAGGTATTAAGTTTTGGATGACTTCGTTCGCTTTGGTGGCCTTATTCAATTTTTTTAAATCTTCTAGGCTAGTTGCAGCTTCAACGTTTTTCTGAAGATGTCGTTTAATAATAGTCCAATATCTTCAATAGAACGTGCTTCAGGGTAGTTTGGAGGATTAGGCTCTTTCTTGTTAAAATTGATATTATGCTGTTTATACCATTCCCTAGTGGCCGCTGCATAGTGGCATGTAGCTAGATCCGGCCAAAATAAAGTAGGCGCTGTATGCTTTTTAATCATTGGCGCCAGTCCTTCTGGAAACATACTTTTCGATATAAATTTACATTCAAATTTTCTTGAGTAAATAAGGGGCTAGATTTCATGCCGCATTTGCATATAGCTTCCGTACTAAGACCTTTCTCCCATATTTTCCAACAAAAATCGAATTGTTCTTTTTGCTCACATAATAGTCGGGGAGCAGGCATCTCAAAAAGCGCTTATTTAAAGAGGTGGTCCGGACTCGATGACACACGCTTTTTGAAAACTGATTTGTATGTAAATTCTCCCGCTGAATCCGAATCCCAAGGGCGGCCGTCGCGTCGATTTGAAATAAGCTTGACCCTTTAAAAGTCATTTTTACGTAAAATTTTGAAAAATCAATTCTTTTCTGGTTGCAACGTCATAACTTCATCCTGGATGGAGCTAGAAAGTTAATTTTTATTTTGAAAAATTCTCCCCGAGTTGTAGACTGCAACTCTGCTTGAGATACTAATGACGCGACGTTGTAATACTTAGCCGCTATTGTTTCATCTGCATTCCTAACCTATCCAAATTCTAGTATTTCGGAGAGAATCGCACGACGATGCCGAGAACCAATAGAAAAATTCAAATTTGAATTGTATCCATGACGATCACACAATTTTCCGGAAACTTATACAGTAGAGTCTCGCTAATTCGGACTAATTAAAACATGGCCAATCCGAATCATCGCCGTTTTCGGATTACCGCGTCTGTAGAGTTACAATTGTTTTATTTGTAAGTAAATGGAATTAAAACATTCTGCAAAAACATTTATTTAAAAATAAATAAAACTACAAAAATATTTAACGCAAAACAGTTTTAAAAACACAAAAATAATGTTCCGCATTTATATGTAGTTAATCAAAAACGGCGGCAATTTTGTTTGTTTCGTGTTTTTTAAACTTAATACCTTACACTGAGAAAAGCGTTTAGTTTGAGGAATTAAATTTATTCAATTCAACTAAATAGATAGTTAAAATCTGTTAAATCATATTAAATTTAGTTTATTTAACTAAATATTTAGTTGAATTAAAAACATTTAATTGGTCCTACTAAATGCTTTTCTCAGTGTAGAAACGATTTTTCTTTTGAATCTTCCAGCATCACAATTGTTTCAATTTTTCTACCGTCCATTGCAAAGCCACGCTAATCGCTTTGCAACTGTTTTTAATGAACCTTGCTGCTGGCGAATCATTGAATAGCTTTTCCCCGAGATTTTTAACAGACATAAATTGTATCTTTTTAAAATTAAGTATCCAATCTTTACTTGCCCTGAAGTCAGCCTTTTTGAAAACATCTTTGATAAAGTTACAGCAGCATGCGGTGCATACGAAACAATGCAGTTGCGATACGACGTATGCGCTATCGGACTCGTACATATTGCGTGCGAGCGTGACAGCGCATACGTCGCATCGCGATTGCTTCACTGTTTCCTATGCACCACTGCACACTTCTTGATAAAGATGCTTTGCCTTTTCGGTCAAAATTTCGGAAGTTCGGATTATGAAAACCTTTAAATTCGGATTACAATAGAATCAATGTAAATAAATTGCTGATCCGGATTGTCGTGGTATTCGGATTAACGTAGATTCGGATCAACGAGCCTTCACTGTATATATATGCTACCAAGGAGTAATTTTTTGGAAATTATACTTGTAACATATATAGCTACATAAAACCAATTAATCATAATGCATTTTTTTCTGTGCGTCGTGCGATTCTCTTACCGAATATAGCCTAGTGCATTGATTCTGCCTGGAAATTTTGATTTCGTGCATGTCTGCAACGTAATTGCACTCCACTTCGTGTCGTGCAATTATGACGTTGCAGAAATGTCACTCAAAAAATTTCCGGCAATTATCAATGCACTTGGTATATTTATAAGTGAAAATAACATTAACCGAGTTATGTAGATTCTAACAGTTTTGAGAAAAGAAATCTGAGGCAATTACAATTTCGTTATACTATGTCATATTTTCAGGTTGCATGTCAGATTAAGAACATTATAAAAACTAAAATAAATCTTTTAAAAGATTTACACTTGGCAAGAAGCAAATGTGTAGCAGCCATTGAAAATGCCAAAATAAACAAATTAGATAAAATTTTACCAGTAAAACTACAATTTTTTGGCAACAAATGAAACTGCAAACAAATTAACTCAGTTCCATTGACGCAAAGGCTCTTGAGAGATGAAACAAGAGAGATGGATGAACAAACTAAAATCCGGGCCTTTTCGTATGCATGGACCGATTATCCATCATCACTTTTTGAATCGGATCCATTAACACCTGGAGGATATATAATGAGAAAAGGAAATAAATGTTATTTTTTCAGTGCGATAAATAAAGAAATATATTTTAATATCTCAGAATGCAACACTTTTCCGCGGGATAATTTCAATACTATCTACGTCATTGATATGATGTGTTTTGTATAACGGTTTCAAAACTATGGTTGTATGACATTCAGTGAATTATTTAAGAAATATTTTAACTCGATTTTTCAAATGAAGCCTTCTAATTGCACCTATGTTATTCTTGTGGGGGACAGGTACGATTTTCCTGAATGTGCTAAGGGTGCGGAACGGAAACAATGATCCAGATTTACTGAAAATATTTACGAGGTCAGTGATACGGTAACAATACCACAATGGAAATCATTTATTGATAAATAATCAACTTAAGAGTAGCTAGCTTAATTTCATAGTTTGCAAAATACAAGAGATATAAAAATAGATCTCTCTGGCATGCATGTAGAAGATAAAGCAATGGTATGCACAAATAATGAAGTGGATATTTTGAAAAATCAGCGTTTTACAGAACATGAGGAAGCAGACACCAGAATGTTTGCATTGCTTCAGTTTTTTTAAAGAGAAAATAGAATGGTTCTGATTTATTCCAATGATACTGACGTTTTCCTACTATCAAGGTATTATTCAGTAGCTTTGTTAATTCCCATATGGTTACATCGCAAAGAAGGCTTTGTTCCGTGTCTGCCCCACATTGAAGAACTGGCAGGCAAGATTCGGGACGATCCAAAAGATCTTGCTTGCATTCTTTTAGCGGCTTACTGCCTCTCTGGCAATGACTGTTAGCTATCCTTTTCGAAAAGGAAAAAGAACTGCCCTGAAAGTTATAATGAAAAATATGGTAAAACTGGCTTGGAGAACCTATTAGTGGAAAATACTGTTTGGAAGATGGGGACGAAATGTTTTCGACATGTCGGCTATTCTTTAAGGCTTTATACAGAAGTTTAGAGTTCACTGGTTCACTAGATGAAGTCCGTGCTCATTTGTTCCCGATTTGTAAAACAGACATTCGGTAAGAATGTTGATCTACGTTTTTATAAACATCATAACATTCATAACCAATTTTACTTATATTTACCGTTATTTGCCTCCCTCAGAAGATGCTTTTTATACCACATTCAAAGGTCATATTATCAAACATCTATAAGACTGCTGTGAATGTTAATGCTAATTTCCCCGAAATATTAGAATTTGGATGGGCTATGGATGCAGATGGAACAATAGCACCTATTAAGTCTTTAGTATCTCAACCAGATTTTCTTAAAATGCAGACATTTTGCAAATGCAAATTAAGTATATGAACAAGAGCATACAGATTATTATAATTTGTTTTACGTGGGGTACCCGTATCAACATACTCCCACGTTCCTTCCAGAAGGAAGTGATTGGGATACGCCCAATCAGCGTGCAATTGCATAGCAATTGCTCCCGGTCAGCTCACTGGTCGGAGCGAGGTTGCCTATCCACCCTCTACTAGCTAACCAGGCTAGTAACGGAGCGATTGACTAAAACGTGCTCACCCGCCGGCACCCTCCCGTCCTATTTCATACGGGGCTAAGTACCTCGTCCAGCAATAGGACTATTCCCCCAACTTAACTCAGTTGAATAGAGAGAGCCCTCCAGTCCTCTTTCATACCTTCATAAGCTCCTCCCCGACACAGGGGTTGGGGCCACTGCCCGATCGAATCCAACCTCAATTGTGGCGGGACTTGGTTTTTTTAATGGTTTTACCACCCCGATCTACCAAATTATAGGCTTGGTGGGCATACAGATGTTTTTAGAAAGATTTACAGTGTAGAATATCTTGTCTATGCGAAGACAAATGTCATACGATCAAATAATAAGATTTATATATCACTAGTCGCCCGCGTACAAGATATTGTAATTGCAATAGTTTCGTCTGTATTACAGACAGCGATATAATTTTTCACCAAAAGCTTTTTTGGGCTTTTTTTAATTATAGTCTCGATAGATAGTCCTCTATCTCCTGTAATAAAAAAGTTTTTCGATTGGTGAAAATTTTAATGCACAAATATGATATAACAAGTAGTATAAGGAGTATAACAAAATAGTAATTTTCTCAGATTCTTTTTTCTCAAAACTGAATTTTAAGTATTTAGTACGTTGCAATCTACAACTCTGGGAGAATTCTTCGAAATAAAAATTAACCTTCTAGTTTCATCCAGGACGAAGTTATGACGATGCAAACAATAAAGAAGCGCATTTTTGATTTTTCAAAATTTTAAGTAAAATTGACATTTTAAGGGTCAAGGCCATTCCAAATCAACGGACGCCCTCCGGATTCGGATTCAGCAGGGAAATCTACATACAAATCACTTTTCAAAACGCGTGTGTCATCGAGTCCGGACTCAGTAGGGTCACTCATTTTCTCAGTAGTGTAAATTCGAGCATTGGCAAAGTTTTATAATCAAATTTGCAGTAAGTCTTATCGTCTATTATAACGCACTGGTTTTTCCTTGTTAAGATGTTGTACAGTTTTCTTGTCTGTTTTCTTGTCTGTTTTCTTACAGCTACAGATTGTTTTTCGTTCCTTTTAGGTTTTTGAATCATTCCTATTGATGTTTCTGTTTTTTTCGCAGTATCGCGTACTGACAACATTGATTTACTTTTAAAAATCTTCAACACTTTACCTTCTAATCCTGGATTAGAGAGTGGATTATGATGGCAATTAAGGTAATTGAAAAACATAGTCGATTTGAAAAACGCGTTTGCACATCGCTGCTAGGAAAATCCAACTCTCCTAAAGTCATTCTAGATTGCTTATAGGAATCGGGCCCCATTAGGTAAAATATTTGTACTTGCCCTATACTGGAGTTGTTCACACGATAAAATGACAGATTATTAAGCTGGCGGAATTATTTATCGCGCGTAGTACAGTGTAGTAACCGCGCAGAAATTGCGAGACAAACAAAGCCACTTTAAATCCGAAAAATACATACTATTTTTTTCTACTAGGTCTAAAAGTACCTCTCAATTAGTAGGATTAGAAGTTTTGCCTAGCAATACGTACAATTTTCTGTTATAAGAAAAACGTTAACTTTAATGACAAATGGTAATGTTAAAACAAAGATCTTTAAATAAGCCCCAGCGTGGCTGAATACTGGACAGTCGTTTTCGCACGACATTGATCCAAGTCTAGTCTTTCAAATATCGAATCTTGGTTCTCTAATTTCTACTCAAGCGTAAATTGACGTTTACTTCAGCCTTGGTAGTGTAATGTCTGGCGTGCCGGACTTTCACCCAAGCTGCCCGAGATCGACTCCCGGTGCCGGCAGATCTGGTTAAGGTTTTCTGCAGTTTTCTTGAGCTGCTACAACACAAATGTGGGATTTGCGCTGTTCCATCTGTAAGTCGGCTGCAGCCGCACGTAGGGCCTACGTAATAATCATAATCGCCCCCTCCCTCCCGCACAAGCTTATAGCTTCTGGGGCCTGGTTTCCAGGTTATGGGTTGTAGCAATTATTATTATTATTATTACTTACCAGTACTCGGTTCTCTCATTTCACGCAAGTTTCAAGCAATGTTTATTTCTCGAGTCTTGGATGTTTGATTATTGTCGCTTAAGGGTTAGCCAACACCCTGGTATTAATTCTCGGCTCACTAAACTTTGTCCAAGTCCGAGCCAATGTTAAGAAACCTAATCTAAGTTCCTTACGATTTGCTTTCACGAAAATAACCATTAGGTTTGAAAGATTTTTAAGTATTATTTTCGTGAAAAGTTATCACATTTGGTCCTCCATAATTCAAAAATACTAATTTTAAATAACACATATGGGGTATTGCTGAACTTAACTGAAAAAAATATGCTTTTCATTTCAAGAAATAAGAGGTTCCATTTAAAAAACGTCGATGACGTTATAAGCCCCATAGTAGTAAACTAAAAAATTAAAATTGACGACCATAACATCCACAAGAAACAAATAAAATTGATGTGTCCGAGCTTTTATTCCAAACAGTAGTAATACAAAAAATATAAATTTTATTCCTTACTTTATTTACACACTGTATATGCGCAAGGAAAACTCTAATAAAACCATAAAAGTGTTAAGTTCGTATGGTCGCAAGATGTGTTGAGAGTCTATGAGAGTAATTATTTATACGAATTAGAAGCATTCGATTCCTTCATATTTTATATATGACAATTTAATACCCACATAAAGACAAATCTTAACTAAACGAACTGCAAACAGTTCGTAAGTGTGACTTCGGCAACTTAACGAATATTTGTTGTAAAAAGATTAAAAGAAACTTTATAAGATTCTAAGAAACTCAATATTATATTTATACAAATATTACGTTATACGTAACTACTGGACGTCTAATAAAACTAAATTTCAAGATATGTACTATACTATCGTAACTATACACAACATTGGTACGTTGCTTTGTTATTTACCTTTAATGACAGTAGCAAATAAATCTTTACAGATTTAAATATTAGTTTTACAGGTTTCGCAAAAAGTTTTTGCGTCAGCCGGAATTGTAAATACTTTTATATTAAATAATCCCGTTATATTTAAAAAATAATTTAGTAAGAGATGACACAAGTACAGTTTAATGTTACTGGATAATCGAAACAAAATGTGATATACTGGGCATTATCCCGGTTTTAATTATTTTTAATTAATCGCACTTCTACTTACAGGAATTGATAATTAGTTCTTCAACAATATTATATTTAAAGGATTTAATAAGTTCCCTTTGTTCTTGGTTTTGTTATAGTTTCAATTCATTATAGAAAGAAACTTCTTTCTAATATATCACAGATATAAGTATTTCTAATCAGACTACTAAAGTTTTCATTTAAAAAATACAATTTTATGATGTAAACGAGAAATCAATGATTATAATTAGAAAAGCCATATTCAACTAGTTAGTGCTACTATAAAGGCGCTTTAAAAATGTTGCAACGGCTTAATAATAAGTCTTTAATAATAATTTATAAGAAAATCATTTCTTAAGTAAGAAATACAAAAACGCCAATTTACTATAACTCAAAAAATAAAAAATAAGTAAACCGAGAATGCTCGCTTGTTTTCTTTTGTTATTTTGCCACTAAAATGCCCCCGGCGAGCAATTTGAACCACATGATTTCAACATCTGGAGACCCAAAGCGACCCTTTTTATGAAATGTACATCTATGGAATGTGGATATATAACTGTGCATAACGCTAGTATGTTCTGACTTCCGACGACTTGGCAGCGCTGCTGGAGGTAACAGCGGACTATAAGTATCTTCTTATATATACATTTTGGAGGTCGGTTCGTATCTTCTGTAAACTCTATATATGACAAAATAAAACAAGGGAAATAATTTCCCCTTTCTTGAGATTCGGATTCTAGAGGTTCCCCTCATCACAAATATAACAAATTTTTAGCAATATATTCACGGGAATACCCGGAAGTCAGGTCGTCTCCTCTGTATGACGGAGGTGACAGCTTAACAGGCATCAATATATATATATATATATATATATATATATATATATATATATATATATATATATATATACATATATACATATACCGTGTGTCAATTTGAAAACTTCCCACCCCTAATATCGCTAAACTGGCAAATTATTTCAAAAATCGCTGAGACACTTCAAATTTGTTTTCAAGGGGGAAGAATTTTGACGTATAAATTATATCGCCCCCTTCACCCCCTGCCCCCCAGAACCACCACCGCCAAAGATCTTAAATGGGAAAGGCGATCAAGTGAGACATCATTTTGAAGGCCTTTTTATTCTCTACATTTTGGTGTGCCATTTTAAAATTTGAGTGCTGCGTTGCATTGCAATTGCAATATTGCAAAATTGAATTTTTGTAATTATTTGTGTGATACATTAAACCCATAAATTCTCATTGAAACAGATTTTGATGGTGGTACGTTGTTTTAATAAATCAATTTTTACAGATAAAGTATCATTATACCTACTAGATTAACGTAAACCACAAACAAATTAGAATGCGGTTTCAATTTTGTTTTGTTAATCATTTGCAAAATAAATGTACAAGCATAAAAACGCATTCTAATTTGTTTGTGGTTTACGTTAATCTAGTAGGTATAATGGTACTTTATCTGTAAAAATTGATTTATTAAAACAACGTACCACCGTCAAAACCTGTTTCAATGAGAATTTATGAGTTTAATGTATCACACAAATAATCACAAAAATTCAATTTTGCAATATTCAAAGACGCCTAACTTGGCAACGCAGCACTCAAATTTAAAAAAATGGCACACCAAAATGTAGAGAATAAAAAGGCCTTCAAAATAATGTCTCACTCGATCGCCTTTCCCATTTAAGATCTTTGGGTGGTGGCTGTGGGGGTGGGGGTGAAGGAGGCGATATATTTATACGTCAAAATTCTTCCCCCTTAAAAACAAATTTGACGTGTCTCAGCGATTTTTGAAATAATATATATATGTATATATATATATATATATATATATATATATATATATATATATATATATATATATATATATATATATATATATATACAGGGTGTTCCATAAATATATCATCAAATCAACTGGGGCAATACCTACTCCTGAAGACTTTCCCCATTCTTCTGGACAGGATTCTTCACCTGCGCATGGTACACTTGTTGAAGATGTACGTCTCCATATCTCATCTCCAGCCGAGAGACTAACAACTCGTAATCGCTTTCCTGCCCTGCTGGAGTTGTTTGCAGGACGTTCAACGCGTCTCCACGCAATGCTACAGTTAAAGAAACGGCCTTTTCTTTGCCAATCCATCCGTTGGCCCTAGCGGCCGCCTCAAATTGTTTATAGTAGTAGAACGCGGGTGGTTTTACTTTTATCCCTGCTGCAAGACCCTTTCCATTTCTTTAAATTGTTTCTTTACTTCATTAAATGGCCACTCAGAGGTTGACGGAAACCGTAGTTGAGTCATTCTATCTTCAACCATTTCCGTTATGCTATCTTTCTGAGTTGTTGGAATCCCCCCATTGAATCACGGATATTATAACCTAATAAACAAGTAAATGGAGAATCATGGTCGACGCGTGATCACTGATCACACTTGTGTAAACAGATAAAATGAGATGAGATTTCAAGCAACACTGATATTATCTAAGCTGTTAAAAATGTCAGCAACGTACGATATGACTAAATATGGATAGGGGCAATAGATGTTAATTTTCATTTTACTTTTCTTCTTAAAATTAACTAAATTAATGTTACTGTAATTAAATTACATTTTTAAATTTTGCTCATTTTACCCTGGTAATTTTTGTGACCCAGATTCTTCATTTTCTTGTTTAGGTTAGCATCATTAATTAATACTAATTAATAAATTCCATAGGCGATTGGAATTCGATGTGTAAAACTCTAACGCAATTTTTTACTATTAAAAGTTGATACTAGATTTAACTAATTTTACAGTAAAAATATATGTGAGGTCACGGTTAAATAAAATTAAAATCCCGTTGTAGACAAACCTCTTGTAAAAATTGCCACAAATGGAATTATTTCAAATTAAATACTTTTATAATTTCTCAACTTACTTCCCGTTTGGTACAAATATCGTGCAAGGTTACGCTCAGCTGCCCACGTTATTCAAGCAGCCGCAGCCACGTCGCCTACGACTCGTCATTTATATGAAATATAAAGCGCACGTTGTATTCCACCTAATGCAATTACCATCCAAGGCTAGTGCATTTCGTCGTAACATAATATAGGCGTTGGCTTAATGCATATAACACACGCAAGACTGTTATTCAAAAAACTCCTAATGGACATCCGATCGATCCACGGCAAACACGCAAGCCAACTGCTCTCTTCCAAAGAACCTCTACTCAACCCACAGCAGAATACCAAACAAGAAAACACCAATGACTACCCAGAATCGCTCGTTGCACAGCACCTACGTTTCACATTAAGATGCTAATGTCTTCCGCTTTACACAGTGTATAACCAGCTTGCTTTGAGCTTACAATTCAGTCAGTGCCATGACTCGAAGAAGCCACATCCAGAAGCAAGCTGGTGAATACCTTTTATTATTATTTATTGAGGGGTTGACTTGAATCTAGCACCCACCCCACAGGGGTGCCGATTACCTGTCTCCCCTCTGCTTAGTTATTAGGGGGTTGTTCCAGGCTCCCTATGCTTAGTTGTAGTATTCTAGGAACCCAGATTACTGGGTTTCCGAGAGCTTAGTTGTAGGACCTAGTGCTAGTACAGGGTGGTTCCGATCACCCTTATGTTTATTGTTAGTTTTAGGAGGACTTATACGTCCTCACACTAAATTTGTAAACCCAAAGTTTTATAACTGTATATGATTAATTGTGGTCTGCGTTTACTTTCCACCTCTGACTACGACCCTCAGTCACGAAAACCCCACGTTACAAAATTAAAGCTTAATGCACAATTTTGTATATTTACGTTTTGTATTACAATTAATCATCATT
This sequence comes from Agrypnus murinus, assembly GCA_929113105.1. Classification (NCBI taxonomy): domain Eukaryota; kingdom Metazoa; phylum Arthropoda; class Insecta; order Coleoptera; family Elateridae; genus Agrypnus; species Agrypnus murinus. The sequence goes on along the minus strand of OV816026.1, from coordinate 485,298 downwards.
TGAGACGTACATTTTAGTAAAGCAAAGCCACTACGTCAACGAAGCGAAGCGATTTAATTTGCAATAGTACAATGTAACACAATTGGGCGCTTGAAAATGGTGGGTTTGGACTAGAAAAATAGACAGTAATATGTGATCTCATCATGTTTGGCTGGCTTTAAAATTTCAAACCTTGCACTTACATATACAGTTAACTTTATTTTTTATTAATGATATCAATATCTCACCATGAGCGCCTTATAATTTTATACGTACTTTTATAAAAACGTCGGTCAAAATTATTAAAACTTTCTCTAATCAAAAAACTTTATTAAGATTTTTTGTTCCAAATGCCATCAGAAATGAGCTGGTAAATTCTGGTGCAGGGGCTATGAGACACCCTGTATACCTGACAAATAAATAATAGTTAATAGTTCAGATTGAGTATAATGTCATCATTTACACCAGGAAAGATATACTCGATATTCAAAAATCTATTACAGATCACTTGGAGTATAACTTGTTGACAGCTTTCGAAAACTTTAATTAATATCAACAAGGTATGCATAGTGAAATGCTTTGCAGGAATATTTCAAAGCTTTGTTCGTGATTTTTGGATTGGATAGGAAACGAAAACCAAAATGTTCATCAAGAACAAATCATCTCATCACTAGTAGTCAAATCGTCAACTTTGCGCTTTAAGCAGCATCTAAATTTGAAAAGATAGTACTTTACAAGGTTTTGAACAAGAGTAAACGAACCATTTCACTGCAAAATTCTATTGAGATATCCATATAAGTCACCAGAGATTCCAAGAGAGAGTCCACTCCCTAATTGGGTAAAGTTTACGTATGGGATACATTTGTATCACTGTTGAATTTAGCATACTGAGACTGGGAGACCTACCCCTTCCCCTAGTGACTTTTGTCGCTCCACCTATCCGGTTAAATACAAATAAAGAAATTTGGTAGTAAAGATCTCCTACCTAGAATTTCATATAAACCTTCTTTTGTGATCGATATAATTAGTATACTAGAAATGTTAAAATCAGGGCAAACTGTATGAAATTCTCCTCCCTGCCTTCATCTCTTGAAATGTGAAGACAACTGTAAAGGAGAGGATTCTTTATCAAATTTGTCGAGAATGAAGTCCGCCGAAAAGGAGGCCGATTTCTGGGGAAGTATGCGATTTTAATAAAAGGAAATAACTACACGAAATTGTTTTGGGGATTCGAGGGAAATAATTATAGACGATTTATAATTAGAGAAGATTTATAAATCTTTGTAGTAGTCATTCAGATATGACAGTAATATGTATGATTGTACGTAGTTATAAAATGCTATTCACAACGAAGTAATTTTTAAAGTTATTTTTCCACTTGCAGTGGTAAGAACAGTTTAAATGTTATGTGCACCATTCCAGTTACATATATACTTGAACATCCTAATATATAGACATTTTATACCAGCTATTCTACTTTATTAACTTTCAAAATTTGTTTAATGTAGATGAGTGAACCCTCAATTCATTCTATTAAGTAGTATTGAATAAAACGCACCAGTTAAGTATCATTCATAAACGCGCCACTATAAAGTATACGACTTGAATATTTCTCAATCGGAATAACAAGTGCGTTCACTTAGAATTCACGTCGTATGGTCAAATAACTTTGCGTTACGTAGCATGTAACTCAAGACCCATTCATATTAAGATCTGTCATTTGATTGGCCTCTGTCTCGTAACAAAGTTACATCGGCACGCAGCTAACCACCGGTGCATGATATTATGTCGCCTACTAGATTCATAGAGCAACTATACTAATAGACTATAGTCTACAGAGACATGCTTTGGTGTACTCTCGTAACTCCCAGTAAGTATAGTAGTATATATAGTAGATAAAGAGGCCGGAGATTATTTCAACGATACGCTTGAAGAGTCCTTTAGAGAGATTAAAATCTTTGAATTAAGATTGCCAGTGATAAAATAGTTCGTTCTGCAAGATACGAAACCAGGTGTTTCGTTATTATAGCTGAAAGTTTATCTGATAGTGTGATAATATGTTGAAATATTTCTTTGGCAGATAAAATATGAGGCATCCCATTGATTGTGTCTGTAACTTTGTAATTCTAACTGGTTTATAAAATCGGTTAATAGAAAAGTTATTATTAGGCTAATCCATTTGAATCCGTTTGAAAACTTCAATTAACTTGCGGTGAAATTAGAGCAATATTCTAATAGCTGTTATAAATATCATTTTCATCAATATATTCTGTTAAATTACTAGATTAGAACAAAACTGTTAAATTGGTTATACGGTACATAAAACGCTCCGTTATGTTAATTTAATAAAAATATCAACGAAAAATTAAAAACATATACAGGGTGTATTATCGGATTTGTAACATAGGGGAATAGCATGTAAAAACATAATTTCTCTAATATTGGCTCCCCTAATTATTTTAGAGGAAAAGTCATCGTAGCAAAGTTGTAGATCTTATATAATACTGTTCAAAACACCCCCATTTTAGCATCTGTGTTAAAATAGTTTTCAAGATATAAGTGATTTTTTCTACAGGAAATTAACAGTGCAAATCGAAAATTCAGTATTAGCAATTTCTGCATTAGAATGAGAGACTAGGTGTAAATGCAAGAATTATAAAGCACAGTTTCATTGAGCAAAATCACTCATCAGAATGTTACAATTGTTACGGGTGTGGAAGAAATAGATGAGAATTCTCCAAGAATTTATTTTTATGAAAATCTTATTAGCCATGACAACAATTGTCAAATTACTCTAAAGAATTGCTGACAGGTTTATCATTAATAATAATTAATAATAATTTGACAACTGTTGTCATAGCTAATAAGATTTTATAAAAATAAATTGCTTGGAGAATTCTCATCTATTTCTTCCACACCGGTAGCAATTGTAACATTCTGATAAGTGATCTTGCTTCATGAAACTCTGCTTAATAATTCTTGCATTTACACCTAAGGTATAAATACAGCATGGCAACTGCTATCAGCAAATTTCCCATTTACAATGTTAATTTCCTATACCAAACAATCACTTATATCTTGGAAACTATTTAACATAGATGCTAAAATGGGGGAGTTTTGAACAGTATTCAATAAGGTTTGCTATAGTAACTTTATATAAGGAGGCAATATTTGAAAAATTGTGTTTTTACATGCTATTCCCCTATGTTACAAATCCGATAATACACCCTGTTAGGACGCAGGCATTATTTCTGTTTAAACATGATGATCATAGTAGCATGATAGATTGAAGTATCAAAATAATAAAAAAATACAGTCCACTTTTCATGTCAATTGGTGTTCCTTCTTTTTAATGTAAAAAGAAACCCTACATATTTTTGGTCCTTCGAGCCGGATTTTCAAGAACAAAAGCATACAACCAAGAATAGAAGCAATCATAGAAGCAATAAGAATCTCAAACATACTAGCCGACTTTTTGTCAATTACCTGTCAATTACTGTCGAAGCAACAAGCGGACAGCAGCAACAGGACAAGACAATAGCTGGCATACATAAACAATACCACAGTAGTCAAAGAGTACGAAACCAAGCTTAGAAGAATTCCAGATAGTGAGGAAATACTGTGCATTACTCGCAGATTTCGTGATCAGCTGATCTGTAAGCTCATTCCAATTACAATTACCTATTCATTATAGTTTTCAATTCAATTATTCATTTGTTTATTGATAATTTCCCATTTCACATTTACGTATATTATAATATTTGCAATATAGTTATAACTCATTCTAAAATGTCAGAAGAAGCATTAAAAGATTTAGTAGCACGTCGTGGCATTCTTAAAGCGCAACTTACAAGATTTAATACATTTTTAGATGATCTTAATCAAGATTACTCAAAACTAGATGAATTACAAGCTAGGCTAGAAAAACTGGAGCTTGTATCGAAAAGCTTTGATGATATTCAAACTCAAATACAGATAGTAGATCAATCAATAGATCAAGAGTTGGACAGAGATACTTTTAAACATAAGTATTTTAGTTTAATTACAGAAGCTAGAAAGTTATTACCCTCAAATAACATTGCTCAGATACAACAATCACCAGTCCTTGGCAAACAAGCTTTGGCACGACCACAAAGGGAAGTAACATTACCGCAAATTAAATTGCCAGAATTCACAGGTTCTTATGACACTTGGTACAGTTTTCATGACACATTTAAAACATGAATACATAATAATGCAAATTTAACTAAAATTCAGAAATATCAGTGTATGAAAGCATGTCTAAAGGGTGAAGCCGCAGAAGTCATTCGAATTAGAGGTGTCAGAAGCAAATTATGACATCGCCTGGGAATTATTAAGAAAGCGATTTGAGAACAAAAAGGTTATTATAATGCGGTGATCTATGAATGAAATAAAATATAATATCCACCGTTCCAAATAACTAAAATAAATTATATACGGTGAATTAAATTTAGAAAACACCACATATATTCTTTATTTCTCTCAGCTAGCTCAGGTTTTCTCAGTAAAGCATAAATTATTTGAATTGCGAGACTCTTATTTGCATTTATGCCTGGAAAAAAGGAAAAACTTATGTCGTAAGCTTTAAAACTTCTGCAAACTGGACAACTGCTACTCAACTCTGAATTTGAAAGACAAGAATGCTGGATATTTGTATCAACATCAATTAAACACATATATGAAATTTAAACACAAGAACTTTATTAAACAAACAAAATTAAAATCAAATAAAACTTCAAAATAAAAATAAAATGTTTTGCAAAAAGATACAAATATTAAACTGAGAAGTGCCTTCTCAGGTTTGCTCAAACATAATAAATAGTAGTAGAAATATGACATAGGAGAACTACGGTCATTCGTTTGAACAAACCAACATAAATAAACTTTGTTTATAAATAAAAATTTTATTTATCCAAAGAAAATAAACTTTATAAAAAAAAATTAAGATTGTTTTATTTACTTTAAATCAATTGAATTCTCAAAAGAATCTAATAAACTAAACCAAATAGTTTTTTTATTATTGAAGATGAACTTTGTACATTGAATCATTATTTATAAACTCAACCAAAAATTATTTATTTTATTAACCAACCTGGTATGTTATAAATATTTCCCCTTCTTAAAATAATCCTTTTAGTGGCAGCACTGCTATAAAACCAAACAGATGATTTCTTGTTTATAAAAATCGATATTTTAATCGATGGAAAACAAAATAAATTCACTTGAATTTATTTAAACAATCACGTTCATTTTATTTATTGTAACACAATAATTGAATCTTCTTTTAATCCTTGAAGATAGTTCAGGTAACACTTTTAATAGTATATTCCAAAACTTAACCGAAAGTAACCGCATTTTTGGTTCTGGTTAGTCTTTGGTAACAAATGGTTGCTGAAAAACTTACATAGTTTTGAAACAGCTTAACCTTGTAGTGTGGTGTCAAATTTGAACGCTGCACCTTGACATCAGAAAATAACATTTAAGCTAATAAAATGAATAATATATTGTTTTTTTTATGGAAAACATACTATCTGATGATAGCAGTAGTAGTGATGAAGAAGATGGTCAAATAAGGCGTAAGCATGCAACCTTTTATACAGTTAGTTAAAATAACGGCAAATGAATTGTTTGCAACAAACACCACCAAAAACAAACTTTTGTGAGGTTAATGATGCCATAATGGTACTAGAGACCCTGAAGGTCGAACACAAAATAAAGGCACCAATTTTAAAATGTACTTGCCGATAGCCGGTAGAAAATACCAACTTTAAATCCCCTGGAAAATGGATATCTTTTATGTATATAAATTAATAAATGCTTACGGAATACTATATTGTACAACGAGTTATGAAAGTAATACTTTTTTCATGAATTTACAATTTTGATTAAGGAGGGCGAAGCTCGGGTTTATCAAGCAAATGAGTGGAAAAAAGAGACTCTCTAACGTGTTGTACACGATATTTTTTTGCATATGGTAAGTTGAGAAATTTGTCCTAAAAGGATTTATGCAAAATGTTAAAGAAATCAGAAAACCGTAGTATTCTTTTAGAGTGGTGGTAAACTAACCGCAAGTCACCGCAAACAACCGCGATTTCACTGCGGTTGCAGTGGTTACTTGTGGTTAGCGAAAAGAAACCATTTTTTTAGGAACCGTGTTCCATAAATTAACTTTTTTCAGGAATTGGTATATTTTGAAACACGAAACCGATCTTACGGTTACTATGGTTAAGTTACGGAATATACTATAAGTTTTATTTAAACTTTATTTAATACAATGACATATGTGTCAAAACCATATGGTTAAAAAAATCTAACCTCAATTTATTACAGATATTTTATCTGGAGCCGAGCATAGCTTCTGCTTTCAATGCTTTATCGACTGATTTTGTTCCAATTTTCCCCAGCTTATATAGGTTCTGCCATAACAATTGAAATCTATGACACTTTTTCAAAAACAGAAGAAAATCGAGCAACGCTCGTGACGTCACTAATCCGACAGCTGTTTAAGGATCACGACTAATCCTAAATCTGTTATAATAGGATTGTAGCGCTTAAAACGACGATCAAAAAAGTATAAGACATGTATGGTCCTAAAATGTATCGTAACAAAGATATTCAAGAAAAACCGTTAAACAATATACAAACTCATTACGATCTAATTACATGTACAAATTAGCAAATCAAGGTTCATCCTTTACAAAATGGCTATAAGAATATATGATATAGGTAAATTTAACAATTTGTCAATAAAAATACCTTTACAATTTAACATAAACATTATCTTTACAGTACACAATGCACGAAATAAACCAATCGATACTTATACAAATGCCAGCTTAATATTTGAATCAATATTAATCAAATTATGCACAATATGTCCAGCATACACTGCTCTAAGCACTTACATAAAAACAATGGTGAGAAAAAGCAGGATAAAAGCCTATAAGAGTCTGTTAGCACGAAACGAAAGAATTTCAATACCTTCTTCAATTGTAATAAACAGAAATCTAGTAAACTATTTCAAAGATTAATTGTATAGTACTAGTCATATTAAGATTGACCTAATTAATCTATTTTTAGCAAATCAATACTATAAAACTGAGCTGGTGTCGAGGAATATAGAAAGAATCTATCTGACGCTAAAGATCGTAAAGTGTAAATTCCAAAATGGAAAATACATCTTCCTGACAAGAGGAAAACCGTTCCAAAGTAACATGGGTTGCCTAAACATGATTCTAATTAAGCAATCTAACTAAATTATATCCTTTTTCTGAAATTGAAACCAATTTTTAATTATGCATGAAAAAGCTAGGTTATGTTTGCATGATATCTTTATTTTTAAGTTTTTATTTTAAACATTCATGAACCTAACTGTGGTCCTATCCATAGCCCTTATTAATTATGTTTATGGCATAGCATGTCCCAATTAAAGAGGGACATCTTTAATTCCAAATCCGATATAAAATATTTGTTTTTAACGTCAACGAACTATCGTTAATGAAATTTTCAAATCGGTGGAATGATTACACCTCAATAAAAACACATTTAAGGGCAATTTTTGATTTTAGTGACAATTTTCAAAAACATTTTAGGGCGTTAAAAAACTAAGAGCTACCAGTTGATACATGGGATACCATTCTCATTAATTTACTACCCAATAAATTAGATACAGTTTCAAAGAGGGAATGGAAAACTAAAACAAGTCTTATAAATTTACCAAGTATAACAGAATTTGTTGATTTTTTGTCAGATAGGTGCCGATTGTTAGAAATGTTAGACAATAAGCATTCACATAACAATGTCAAAAACCATGATTTCAAATCACACACTCATGCAGCAGTCAATCAGCATTGTCCCTGTTGCGATGAGCCCCAACCGCATTTTATTTTTAATTGCAAAAGATTTCTTAAGTTAGACATTGCTGATCGTTGGTCAGAAATCAAGAAATTGAACATATGTTCGAATTGTTTGAGGCATGGGCATAAGTCCAGTGGATGCCATTCTAATAGATCTTGCAAAATATGTAACAAGAAGCACAATTCATTACTTCATTCTGATGCCAAATTCTCGGCAAACACAAATATAAAGAGTCACACAGGCAATAATCACACAGATGTTAACGACCATGTTACAACTTCATCTCAACTAAACTCAATATCAAACCATTCTAGTCAAAACACAAATTCATTTATTCTGTACCCTACAGCTATCATAAATATATTTGATGCAAAAAACAATTCAATACAATGCCGTTGCTTACTAGACAATGGATCTCAGTCTAATTTTATTACTAAAGAGTTATTTAATAAACTTAATATAAAACCAACAAAAATTAACTTGCCTATAATTGGAATTAATTCTGCAACCACAAACATATCGAAACAAACATTAGCAAACATTAGCTCAATGCAGAGCGATTACAATACTAATTTAAATTTTTTAATCATAGATAAAATCACAGAACAAATTCCACAATTTAATTGTTCTCAATTAGTGAACATTCCATCTAATATAAGTTTAGCAGATCCTGAATTTTATGAACCACGTAAAATAGATGTTTTACTAGGTGCAGGCATATTTTTTGAATTACTACATCTAGGGCAAATCAAACTTGGAAAGGGGCAGCCTATTTTGCAAAATTCAAAATTAGGTTAGATTATTTCCAGTCCATTAAATCTAGTAGGTTACAATAACAACACATCTTGCAACCTTTCTACAAGCATGAACATCCAGGAACAAATGGAACAATTTTGGTTAATTGAACATACTCCAGTACACAGACAATACACAAAGGAAGAAGTGGAATTTGAGCAGCATTTTATTAGCACCTTTCAAAGAAATCAAATGACAGGTAGATTTTCAGTTCATTTATCATTACGAAATAATTATAATCAGTTAGGTGAATCTAGGTCAACAGCTAAAAATAAGTTTATGCCATTGAGAGAAAACTGTCTAAACATCACAGTTTAAAAATACAGTACTGTAATTTCATGGAGGAATATGAACAGTTAGGACACATGTCAAAATTCAATCCAAATGAAAAACCATCATCCATTTTATATTATTTACCACATCATTGTGTACAAAATGACTCATCTTTGACAACTAAACTTAGAGTTGTTTTCAATGCCGTTAGCCAGTCTAGCACTGGAATTTCATTAAATGACGTTCTTAAAGTCGGTCCTTCAATTCAGGACGACCTTTTTTCCATCCTGATCAGATGGAGAAAGCATAATATAGCCATAACAGCGGACATTGCTAAAATGTACAGACAGATTGAGGTCAACCCATCACATCGTAATTTTCAATGCATTTTATGGAGATCGGATCCTTCTCAACCGTTACATGATTATCAACTCAATGCTGTCACTAATGCCACTTCATGCGCCTCATTCTTATCAACTCGTTGTCTACAACAAGTAGCACTTGAGAATCAATCACATTATCCAGATGCTTCACAGGTTATCCTCCAAGATTTTTATGTGGACGACTTAATTACTGGTAGTCACGATTTAGAGTCTGCACAGAACTTAATTAATGACTTAGACACCATACTGAAGAGTTCATGTTTCGAACTCAGAAAATGGTCATCCAACGATACCTCTGTATTTTCAAATATAATCGCAGGTTCCCACTCAAGGTACTATGTTATTTCCAATGAACAGAGCTGCAAGACATTAGGCATTCTATGGGATTCATCTCAATATTCATTTAAATACACCACAAGCTTCAAGGTAAATTCTACCTCAGATGTGACAAAACCCCAAGTTCTGTCCATAGTATCTCAGATTTTTGATCATCTAGGTCTGCTTGGGCCTATTATTATTAGAGCTAAACTAATAATTCAAAGATTATGGACAAGGAAATTAAATTGGGACGACAGAATACCTACTCAATTACTTAAAACATGGAATGAGTTCATGTTTGATTTATGCTTCATCAGCAGATTCTCAATTCCTCGTCGAGTGTTGGTCACGAATCCTAATATTATAGAAATTCATGCGTTTAGCGACGCCTCAGAGGCAGCCTATGGCATGCATATATGTGAGATCCATATCTGACTCTGATGAAATCATGGTCAGGATTTTTACTGCAAAATCACGTATAGCACCTTTAAAAGCCATTACCATCCCAGACTCGAATTATGTGGAGCCGTATTGATGGTGCGATTAGTACAAAAGGTAACAAAATCTCTCAAATTAGACATTCATAAAATTCATTATTATATCGACTCCACAATTGTGCTTTCAGGGTTAAAATTAGAACCTAATCAATTAAAACCATTTGTATCACATAGAATTTCTGAAATCCAAGAATACACTAATTATTCACAATGGTATCACGTCTCATCTCAGGAAAATCCTGCTGACCTTATATCAAGGGGTATTAGTCCCTCACAATTATTGGACTTACCACTATGGTGGAATGGTCCTAGATGGCTGCAAGAAATCACGCAATCAAATACTGACTCATTTCATTTAGATTTTACCTCATTCGCCAATTTAAATGAAATTCCTGAGATAAAGCAAACTTCAATCTCTAATGTTAATACAATTAAATTAACTTTTATTGACAGATTTTCATCATTCTCAAAGTTAATACAGCATATTGTTTACGATTCATAAACCATATCAGAAGAAAAAACGTTGGTTCAGATTCCATTAGGTTAACAACTGACGAACTAAATCATAGCACAGTAGATAACAAATGGGCTTAGTGGAGCCACACAACCTTGAACTCTCATTTGACCTCCTTTCACTTTTTAAGCTCCTCCCATTTAGAAGCCACTTCCCCCTCTCCAGACCCCTCCCTTTATAAGCCACGCCTTCCTCTGCTTTCCCTCTCTTTACTTGCCTCACTTGTTGTCAAAACCCCCCCCGCTTGGTAAGCTATACCCCTTTATAGACCACTTCTCATAGACAGCACCCCCTTAGCTCTAGACAGTTAAAATTACATTAATATCTCCAAATATATTAGTAGGATGTAAAAAAAGGTATAGCCAAATGAAGTTTGGATAATAAGAAATTCATATCAAGTACATCCCCTTTATTCAATCGTTCGAAACTAGTGTGCTACGAAACAGGCAAGTGTGGTACAATATAAAACATTATACAATCACATTAGTATCTCCAAATATATTAATAGGATGTAAACACGGTATGGTCAAATGAAGTTTGGATAATAAGAAAATCGTATCAAGTACATCATCTTTATTCAATTGTTCGAAGTTAGTGTTTAATTATCATTATAATTATCATTATCATGGAATTTCCACCATTAATAAGAAAAAGCATATCATATAATAAAAAATATATTTATTAAAAACTATTTACTATTATATTAATCACTATTTATTACAAATATTGTTTAACTAAACTATATACTATATTATAATTACTCGGGTCGAATACGAAAATTGTTGCGGCTGTTGTACAGCAATGTCTCCATTTCATATTGATTGAATGGTCTAGACTCCACGGCACCATTCAAACCGGAGGAACCAAAGCCGTTCGTATTTCGATCTGTAGGAGTCAGCTGGAACACTTCATACGCTGCCGGATAGTAAATCTGTTCACATATTAGTTGGGCAATTCCATCACCGGCCCTAACAGTGTAGGGATGACAGGAATGGTTGAACAACAACACAAAGATTGTTCCTCTGTAGTCTTCGTCGATAACGCCTCCACCAACGTCCAAAAAATGATAATGTGCCAATCCAGAACGTGGTGCGATACGGCCATATGACCCTGGAGGCAATTTTACTTGCAACCCCGTATTAAACAACCTCTTATCCCGAGGGTGAATAATGCCAGTTTCGACACTGAACAAGTCAAAACCGGCAGAAAGCGGCGTTGCTCGTGTTGGTGCCACAGCATCTGGATGAGCTTTCTTAAAAAACAACAACGGCTGGTCTGCATCTGGTGGAAATGCCATGATAATGAGAATGATAATGATAATTAAACACTAACTTCGAACGATTGAATGAAAGGCAAGAATTAAATTTGTATATATATGATTTAGCCCTTCTCCACCCCAAGAAAAGAGGGCAGGCCGTTGGCTCCAGGGGGGGCGTTGCCCCCCCCAAAAATTTTGGGGAACAAAATTTGGAGGTTGAAAATTTGAATGAACAAAATTTTGAAAATGTGTCTGAAGAGGCTGTGGAAGATGTCTGCTCTAGGGGGGTGTTTGAAAATTTGGAGAACTTGTTGCGTGAGCATGCGAGGAATGAACGGTCTAAATTTAGAGTGAGGCGAATGTTTGCGAATGAAGAGCATGAGAGGATTGAAAATGGGCTTCCTTCGTCGCCTCTTCCGAATGAAGTTCATATACGAGAGTGTGCGCAAATTATAGATGTGAACGATCCGTTTTTGTATGAGGATATAAGTGTTCCTGTCGCTGTTCCTCCGGTGTCGTGGTCACCAATTTCGTCGCTTGCATCTGCGCCGACGCCTCCCGGTTTGGATGTGGTGCAAGAAAGAGAGCTATCGCCCCGTCCTTCAACATCCGAAATGGATGTTGAGAACAGAGCGGTATCGCCCCGTCCGTCCACATCCAAAATAGGGGTGGATGAAGGTGACGATGATGAGGAATGGAAGCGAAAGTGGCCCGCTACCCCTGCCAGCTGGAAAGGCGTAGGATCCTGCTCTGGCTTGGTCGAGGAAGGCGCACTCGACCAAGCAACTTTGGACAACATTAAAGGAAAACAACGCAGAGCAAAGATCCTTAAGACCCGTAACAAGATCAGAGAGCTGAGAGAGGTAGCGAAGAAGTATGAATGGCAATTTGAGAATGTTTGGTTTGATGATGTGCATGAGTATCTAAGAAGGAGAGATTTGCATGAAAAGTGTATGAAAGAGTGAAAAGAGTGTTTGAAAGTTCTTAGAGAGTTAGAGGAATGAATGTAAAGGTTGGTGTGTGTGTGTGTGTCGATGCACTTTCTCGTCGAGTAACGTTCTCAATGTATTAGATGAAGTGCGATAAGTGCAATAAATCTTTCTCGAGAAAAGATGCTCTCAAACGCCACTTACAAAAATATTGTAAGGATACCACTGGGGAAGGTCCAGCCCCAAAACGAACACGGGTGGTTCCACCTGCAGGTAAGGTTTTTTGATAAATAGTCTTTGGAATTTTTTGTGCTGAGTATGATATCTTTTAGATCTGGTCTTCTGTGAGCCGTGCAGGGAAAATATGCTGCGTTCCAGCTATGCAGCGCATACGCGAACTAATGATCACAAGGAAAAAGCTGCCCGAGTATTAGATGGGGAAGAGGGGATAGCTGTTATGGAGTCTGCATTCAAGTCTCGTATTGCTAGCTACAGAGTCTCCACTAATGAACATCATGTGGATACGTCGGAGTTTATGGAGGATATTAAAGCAAAGGTGTTCAAAGTTCTAAGTAATGAGGTGAACAAGCATACCTCGATAAAAGTAAATGTGGAGTTATTTGGATATTATGTTCTCGGAGCCAAGGGTTTGGAAGATATCAAGTCCTTCAACACAAAGAATTCTGTTATCAGTCCAGGTTCTGATCTAGAGGGATATTACGAAAATATCACTGAAATATTGGCTACTAAGTCTGAGGAATTTGCAGAGCGAGAATCAGGTATGACATTTAAAACGGTGTGGAAGCGAAAACTTATGTGTTTTTTATGTTTCCAGGTTGGACGTTAGTCAGATTGCTGTTTTTAGAAGTAAACGTTAATAAGTTTAACCCTCTACGTGCTTCTTCTTACATCCCCCTACCCCCGCAGATGCGAACAAAGGGAGCTGTCATTAACGTGCAGAATAATGATGAACGATGCTTCGCTTGGAGTTTGGTATCCGCTCTTGTGCCCCCTAACGGAAGTGCTCACAGATGCAACTCGTATCCGGACCCCAACGAGGTATTGAACTTGACGAATGTGGAGTTTCCGGTAAAAGTAAAAAAATAGATAAGTTTTTGAACGATAATCCTCGAATTTCCGTGAACGTTTACGGTTTGGAAAAGATTTTTGAGAATAACGTTCTAAAGTATGAGGTAGTTGGACCTTTGTATTTTTCGAAAATTAAAAGAGAAGTACATGTAAATCTCTTATTGGTAGAAGACGATCACGGAAATGGGCATTATTGTTGGATTAAGAATTTTTCTAGGTTATTACACAAACAAATTAACAAGCACCATGGAACTAAATATTTTTGTGATGGTTGTTTGCAATATTTCGCGACGCCTGCAAAATTAATGAGACACACGCAAAATGATTGTAATCATGTTTATGCTAAATTACCAAGCACTGGTTTGATTAAAGATAAGGTAGGAAGAGAAATTCCGGAGAATATTTTCAAGAAGTTCAAAAATTTGTCTAAGCAGTTAAAATTACCGTTTGTCATATATTGCGATTTTGAGTCAATGTTAGTGCCTGTTCATACTACGGTGCCTGATGATGGCCAAGCATTTACCGTTCGCACACAGCACCATATCCCGTATTCTTTTTCGTTTTATATAAAATGTTCCTTCGATGACTCGCTTTCGAAATTTTATATTTACAAGGGGGTTGATGCTGCAAAAGAGTACACTAGAAAATTAGATGAGGAAGTTAAACGTATTTATCACGATTATCTAAAACCGAAACAACATTTGGCTTTAACGGGGGAGGAAGAAAACGAATTTCAAGCTGCTACCACCTGCCATATATGTAAAGGGTCGGTTGAAAATGATGTTAAAGTTAGAGACCACTGCCACGTTAGTGGTAGCTTTCGCGAGGCTGCCCACATAACTTGCAATCTTCATTATCAAATTCCAAAGTTTATACCCATCTTTTTTCATAATTTGAGTGGATACGATTCGCATTTGTTTATCAAACAGTTAGCCTTAGAAAAAGAGGAGATACAAGTCATTGCGCAAAACAAAGAAAAATATATTTCGTTTACTAAAGTCGTGCAAGTTGATGAGGTAAGAGATGCGAAAGATAAATTGCAGAAAGTGTTTTTTCGTTTAAGGTTTCTGGACAGTTTTAAATTTATGAGTTCGAGTTTAGACAAATTAGGAAAAAATTTATCCGATGAACAGTGTGTAGAAATTAGAAGAAAATTTGGTTCTGGTGAACTGTTTCGACAAATGCGAAAAAAAGGTGTTTTTCCTTATGCATATGTTGACGACTTTTCAAAATTAGATGAAACGCAACTACCGACTAGTGACAATTTTTATGATCAACTCCGAAATGAAAATGCAAGTGAAGAAGATTATAAACGCGCGTCCGATGTGTGGAAGTTATTTGAATGTAAAACGTTGGGTGAATATTCCGATATATACCTAACGTGTGATGTGTTACTACTGACGGATATTTTTGAGAACTTTCGATCGGTGTATCTTGAATACTATAATCTTGATCCGGCACAATATTTCACGGCACCGGGTTTGAGTTCGGAGGCTATGTTAAAACATACGGGTGTAGAGCTTGAGTTGTTAACCGATATTGACATGTTACACTTTTTAAAAAAGGAATACGAGGAGGGGTGAGCGTGTGTGTTGGACGCAAAGCTGTTGCAAATAACAAATTTCTTCCAAATTATGAACCCTCACGACCCAGCTCCTTCATAATGTATCTAGATGCCACGAATCTTTACGAATTTGCGATGCGACAATTCTTACCTCGTAGTAACTTTACGTGGCTGTCAGAGCGAGAAATTGAAGATTTCGACGTCATGCAAATTACAGACGAATCCCCCCAAGGTTTTGTCCTGTAAGTGGATTTGAAAATTAGTGAGAATTTACATCATGCGCAGAATGAATTTCCCTTTTGTCCCGAGATAATGGCTCCACCGGGAAAGAAACAACAAAAACTCATCCCCAATTTGTATAATAAATCCAAGTACGTAATTCATTATCGTAATCTAAAACAGTGTTTAGTACGGTTTAGTATTAACAAAAATTCATAGGATTCTAAATTTTGATCAATCGCCTTGGTTGAGGTCTTATATAGATTTAAATACCCGTTTACGAAACCTAGCTAAAAACAGTTTTGAAAAAGATTTTTTAAATTGATGAATAACAGTGTCTTTGGTAAGACGATGGAAAATGTTGCGAACAGAGTGGACATAAGGATCTTGTCTCATTTTGAAAATACTGGAAAGAAACGGGGTGTCGAATCCTATATTGCTAAAGCTAATTGTAAAAGTGCTGCTGTTTTTACGGAGAATTTGGTAGCCGTGGAAATGGAACGAGTTTTAGTGCTTTATGACAAACCGGTTTATGTTGGTTTTAGTATTTTATACATTTCGAAAACTGTGATGTACGATTGTTACTATAATTTTTTAAAACGTTTGTATGGCGATCGAGTTTCCTTACTTTATACGGACACAGACAGTCTAATAATTGAGGTATTCACGGAAAAATTTTATGAAGACATGAAACTGCACTTGGATAGATTTGATACTTCAAATTTTAAAAATGACAACTTGCACGGAATTCCACCAAATCAATCGGTGCTTGGTAAATTTAAAGATCAATATATAGGCATTCCCCTAAGAGGTTTTTGGGGTGCTAGCGCGAAAGCATATTGTTGCGAAACGATAAATAATGTGTGTAAAAAAGCGAATAAAAAAATGTTATAGAAAATGTATTAAAGCGCGAAGATTATGAAAATATCGTTGAGAATAAAGTCAGCGTTATTTTCTGTAAAATGTTTATCTTTAAGACAGAACGTCATAACATATATACGGAAATGAAAAACAAGATTGCACTTTCCGCCGTAGATGATAAACGGTATTTGATTCCTGGCTCCACAAAAACCTTAGCTTGGGGGCACGTTGATATTGTTCCAGAAATGGTAAATGAAAATTTAGATATGCTTATGGAAATTATTGATGACGATTTACAAAGACAAGATTTAAGTCGATTGATAGAATTGCTAGAGAATGAATTGTAATTTTGTTTTTATTTAATTTCTATTTAATTTTGTTAGTATTAATGAAATATATGTAACAGGTTAAAAGCGTGTGTCAATGTTTGTCTACTGTATATAGAAATAATTATGTAAACGTGTGTTGATGTTTCTCTACTGTATATAAATTCAATATAACTAAATGTTGTATTATGTTGTATTAATTTTGTCTGCTGTATATGAATAATTATGTAAACTTCGCTAGTCTATAAAATCCGGGTGGGAATCTTCAAAAGTGGTAGGGATGTAGCTTAAAAAGCTTTTAACGTAGCGTATTGCTCAGTTACAATCGAAATGGGTTGAATCAAAGTGGGCTGGCAACATCATTGGGCACTTGAAACCACAGATAATGGTGAAATTGTGTTTTCTCGTTATAAGACTCACAATACTGAGTTGTTAATCGGAAGAGCTAGACTTCCGGATACTGTGGTTATACGAAGTCAAGATGATTTTCGATACACTTCCTGTGCAGGTATAGAAGTCCATTATTTGTTAAAAAATGGTAACCTCATAAATATGAAAAATTATGGATGTACAGAACATGGTTTGTTCCAACATCGTCATACTATTAACTTGTTGCCTGATAAATGTGATTTTGTTCTTTTCAAATGTAAGTGCCTTACATCATATAGTCAATGGCGTGCTGCAACTCAACGTGCACGTGACAATCTTGCTGCCGGGTTCCCTGCTGGTTTGGTTCATTATCTGACTAGGGAAGTAAATGAGAGTAATTGTTATATATTTAATTGTGAGTAATCATGTGAGAGAGATAGCTATACTGTGACGTCACGTCTGTATGCCTCAAGTGACACGAAACGTCGAATGTAGTTGCTCTTTTCAGACCCCTTCACGTAAACGGTGTCCGCCTGCTGAGTCAAGCGTTGAAGAATTATGGAAAACATAAACGGAGGAGTGAATCCTTCATTCCAATCGAGACAATGATGATTATGCATTAACCAAGTAGCTTGTTGACGAAACTCGAGAGGTAAGTTGCGAAAGGTAAACGGAGGTTTGAAGACGTAGTGAGACACGTGGTGTCCATCAAACACGGCTAATTCCTTGGGCACAAAGTCTGTGTCGGAAGTCTTGAAACCTTGAACATCGACAAACAGCATGGTCGATGCGTGCTGCTATACTAATAAATGTAGATAATGATTTCGTTTATAGTTGTACTTGCTTCGTCAATGCGTTATACGTAAATACTCGATCGTGCAAAATGAGACAGTAAGCAGTAGTGTTCGCTGGAATGCTTTTGTGGGTTTCGAAAGTAACTCGAAGAACGACAGCTTTCCCTAGCAAGGAATCTTTCTGTCGCGAACAGTCGATGATGATTAGAGGTGTAAGTGCCTTAAATCTATCAGGAGCCAGTAGTGGTTCGTTGGGTTTGTCATAGTACGAACGTTGAAAGTTAGCATACATGTCGTATAAAGTAGCAAATCGATTTTCGGCATAATTAATATTTAATTGACAGTAAGGATACCTTTCCGTATTTAAAAATACCGTCACGTTTTGAATATCGCAGGTGTCGAATGTGCTCATATCTTTCTGCAACTGGCCATCACGATCGGTTTGAAACCCCATGATAACGTAACGGGGAGTTTCCAGAGTGGTCGATGTTTTAATAGACCAACTATGCTTATCCGTTTGCGGTACAGCGGGATAAATATGAGTTTCCCAGCTTCTAAATGCCACTTGAGTGTCAATATTTTTCCCGAATTGCTTCTAATTAATACCAATTCTTGACGAATATTCATAATAATCTTTCCATAGTCTTCAAAAATCCCCAACAGTGTTGATAAAGGTATGCAGGCGCAAAAATTACCTTTACTATCTAGCAAGGTGCTGGTACACTGCTTTCGTTCGAATTGTGGGAAAGGTAAGCTTTCATGGTGGTTGTTAGACCAACTTTTGTTACCGAATCCACCACAACTCCATTCATTTCGTACCGAATCTCACTAAAAAGATGTGCAATACCATTGTTTATAAATTTACCACTCGCTGATGGTTTACCATCTTCTTTCAGTACAGTACCTTCTACATATAGATAACTACGCGAAGGCAAAGTAGACATATCCTCTTGAATAGGTATTCGAATTTCGTCATTATTCTCAAAACGAGTGGTATAAGGTTGGTGAGTGTGAAATTCAGCTCCAACAATCGAGTTATCGACGAGCACTTTTTCGTTTACATTTAGTACATTCATTTTGGGATAATAAAACCTAAGGTTTGCAAGAATAAGCGGTTGCCCCTTGTCAATTGAGTAGTGACCGATGCTTGACTAACCATTTTTCTCTTCGAACACGATCTTTTATACCCAGATTGATCAGTGCAACATCGAGGAGTGTTATATTTGAGCACCATCATCGACGCTCTTCAAATGAAGTCCTATCGTCACGGCTTCCCCTTGGAAATTAACTAAGTCCCCGTCTTGATCCAATATTTTAAGGGTAATGTTTGAAATAGTGTCGACATTAATTGGTAAATAGGGTGCAGTTTCAGGTGCTTCTATTATTTTGAATCCAGGAGGAACACTGGGAAAGAATTGATGTATCACATGGGCCAGTGTGCCATTAATATAATTCCCTGTTATTATATTACATTCTATCATTAGCGAGTTAACCTTGATAATCTTAAATAAATCAGATATGTGACGTTCCTTAGCTTTTAAGATTCTATTCTTAAACCCTAACAATGTCCCGATAGAGTGTTCAACTGTAAAGTCAATGTCGTGATCGGCTTTTATAATCGATTTTAGGGTGTTATGATTCGGTTCGATGTTAACAGACTCACCGTTTACTTGAGAATTAATGTATTGAGCTATATCAGCAAGCTCATATGACCCTGTAGGTATCTTTATTATTCTTTTACCAATTTTAAACACGTTGTTTTCATCCGTTACGTTCGGAATAGTATTAAACGTCTCGAAATTTGTCAAACGCATAACCCATTGTTTTTTAGCATCAAAATATATTGGAGGGTTATAAGAAGAAGTTAAAACAGAAGTTTTATCGGAGAAGATGAATGTTTGAGACATCTCAACATTCCCAGTAAGACTGAGGAAATGTTAAGGAGTGTTATCATATAAAAAGTTCAGCGCTAAATGTCCACAATTGTACGAATTTAGCTTCTGAAAAGCATCGTAGTTGTAACGAATTACGTTTAAGCTACCATCACTTTTAAAGTACTGAACGAGTTCTAGTGGGGGTTTTAACTGGCCAATACTATCAAAGTATAATATATTTCGACAACGTTTAACATACGATGTCCAATGCGTACCTTCCGCATCTGTATCATCCAAATTCACAATTCTACATTCGTTTTTACGGATACGTTTCGGTAACCCGTTTCGCATAAAAATACCTCCGAAGTGTAGAATTTTTAACTGGTTTACGTACTTTGACAGATCGATATTGGTCAGTGCTCGGTGTGGTAGCTTTAAGGGTAGTTTTTGGAGGTCGTAAATACAATCCTAATCCTTTTTTGTATGGTTTCAAATATAATCCTTTTCCTACAGGCGCTTGCTCCATCGCTATATTGTGTCGTTTCGTTTCTTCGAGAGCTGATTTCGCTGCTTTTGCTTTATTCACTGCTTTGGCAACCGCAGCTGCTCCCGTTCCTAAGGAGCCTATAGCTCCGAGAGCGGCAAATAAAGGAATGAGCGGTAGGAAACCACCTTGTTTAGGGATAGGTATAATCAGCCCTTTGGGAGCAATGATACGTTTACGTTTCAAGGCCGCTAGGGCAAGACGAGCAGAACGTTTTAAAGATAGCTTTTTTACTTTACCACCAATACGTTTTCTAGCTAATTTGATGGCGTTGTTGAATGTTAAAATACCCCTTCTATTCACTTTAGATCGTCGAACACCCATACCTAATTTTCTTTTTCCAGACATAATGCCGGCCACAGTAAGCGCAGCCGCTCTCTCTCCAAAACGAGCGTCCTTAGAACGAAACCTCGTCCACGCCTTCTGCCCTAATATACGATCAGCTTTATGACGTTCACCAAGGTCGTTAGTTTTTGAATAGACTATGTCGTGCTCTTTACAAACTTCATCCAACGGGTTTATTCCTTTGTCTCCACGAGAAAGCCTTTGATGTAAACGGGTGCCAGGTCCACAGTAGTTATACCCTGGTAAATGTAATTCTAACGGTAACTTATTAATGAGAGTGTTGATCACTCCCTTCCCCTTACGAGTTGATTGACGATTCTCCGATTTTCGCAGAGTACGTTTCATAACACATTACTCCTATCACAGGAGAAGAGTGACTGAAAGCTTGCTCCAACATTATTATATATTTATACCCTTTACCCATATACGCTCTTTCACAACGTGTCCTACATGGACCAATTAAAGTTGGTGCGTCAGAGACAGAGGTTGTCTATTATAAATCGGGAGAATTGTTCACCGACGCCGCAGGTTTTTAAACATAGTGGTAACCTAACCTAGGTTTACCTAGTATTAAACGTCTCGAAATTTGTCAAACGCATAACCCATTGTTTTTTAGCATCAAAATATATTGGAGGGTTATAAGAAGAAGTTAAAACAGAAGTTTTATCGGAGAAGATGAATGTTTGAGACATCTCAACATTCCCAGTAAGACTGAGGAAATGTTAAGGAGTGTTATCATATAAAAAGTTCAGCGCTAAATGTCCACAATTGTACGAATTTAGCTTCTGAAAAGCATCGTAGTTGTAACGAATTACGTTTAAACTACCATCACTTTTAAAGTACTGAACGAGTTCTAGTGGGGGTTTTAACTGACCAATACTATCAAAGTATAATATATTTCGACAACGTTTAACATACGATGTCCAATGCGTACCTTCCCCATCTGTATCATCCAAATTCACAATTCCACATTCGTTTTTACGGATACGTTTCGGTAACCCGTTTCGCATAAAAATACCTCTGAAGTGTAGAATTTTTAACTGGTTTACGTACTTTGACAGATCGATATTGGTCAGTGCTCGGTGTGGTAGCTTTAAGGGTAGTTTTTGGAGGTCGTAAATACAATCCTAATCCTTTTTTGTATGGTTTCAAATATAATCCTTTTCCTACAGGCGCTTGCTCCATCGCTATATTGTGTCGTTTCGTTTCTTCGAGAGCTGATTTCGCTGCTTTTGCTTCATTCACTGCTTTGGCAACCGCAGCTGCTCCCGTTCCTAAGGAGCCTATAGCTCCGAGAGCGGCAAATAATTAAAGTTGGTGCGTCAGAGACAGAGGTTGTCTATTATAAATCGGGATACCGACGCCGCAGGTTTTTAAACATAGTGTATTGTTGGGGGCAGGATGCAAACGCGGTATAATAGTAGGCAGTTCCGGATGTGGTAAAACCAACCTAATGATAGGTTTACTAGAACATCCAAACGGATTACGCTTCGAAAACGTATATGTCTATAGTAAATCTCTTTATCAACCCAAATACGCATATCTGCGCGAGCTGTTTCGATCATTACCCATCGGTTATTTCGAATACGATTCTTCTGAAACTATATTACCACCTAAGGATGCAAACCAAAACTCAGTTATTATCTTCGACGATGTAGTTTGCGATAGTCAAAGCACCATACGTGATTATTTCTGCTTCGGTAGACATAAACACATCGATTGTTTTTATTTATGTCAGACATACTCTGCAATACCTAAACAACTCGTAAGAGATAATTCAAATCTCATTGTCGTTTTTAAGCAGGATAATACTAACTTAAAACACATATTTAACGATCATTTTAGCGGGGATATGACTTTCGAAGCGTTTAAACACTTGTGTTTACACTGTTGGAAGGAGAAATATGGCTTTTTAGTAATCGACAAAGATTATCCACTTAATGGGGGACGTTATCGAAAAGGTTTCGACTGTTACTTCACCATAAATACCGAAGACACGAACTAAACGTTTTAGTAAACATGGACAAGCGTGTAGCAGAAGACTTGGTTAAAGCACGACGTCATGTTAAACAGAAATACAAAAGTCTCAAGTCTGAAATTGCACGGTCAGAAGTGGAACTACAACGCCGCTATCAACCTATCACTCAACCATTGCGTGAATTTATAACCGGAGTTAAAACGGAATTATTAACTCGAAAGAAGAACCCTTAAAAACGGAAGTGTCTTCTCCCATACCTACCTCGACTCCAAAAAAATTTTATAAACGACTTCCACCCGCAAGACGAATAGGTATGCCTCGCGAACCGTCACCTATCGCCCAAAGAATGCGCATTACTAGCGTTCCCTCACCTGATATCTTGGTTTTTGAAACAGAAGTCCTGGAAGAATCTGGGATCCCAACATTGGATCAATTGAAAGAACAACTTGCTGCTGTTGGGTTCAGCCCGGAATTCCAAACTTACATAGATGAGACCTTTTCTGGTAGAGCTAAAATGTATATGGAAAACATGTTCAAGGATACTAAGAACGAGTTCGATCATCATTATGGAGTACGATTCCATCCGGAATCTCACCAGTACCTAATCGGAGACGCCGTACTCACTTTTGACGAGAACGACTTTATTATTAAAAAACCCTCAGGCACAATTTTTAAATATACAGGCACTCCTGGTTTTTACGAATTAGTATTTAAAAAAGCACCTATTGGATACACCCAATCAGACTTGCAGAAGTATAAGGACCTTCTTACACGTACCAATGCTACCAGAAGAGGTTACATTGAGGGTGCACAGCTACACGGAACCGGAAAGAAATATTCAAATATAATTAGACCCCTTCTAACTACTCCTGGGGCAAGATTCCGAAGCGAGTCTACACCTACTACACCGGTCACGCGATCGAAAACTCGCACATTACCAAAACGTGGTGATATGCGCGTTCATAACTATAATAATAAACAGGTGGAATTTATACCTTGGAAAGATCCTAATAAATTAGTGGACAGATTGAGACTCCTTTTAAGTTCAAAATCGGCTGGTCACACCGGTCACACTAATGAAATCATATATATTATCGATGAATTGAGAGCTGCTAAAATTATCGAATAAATCATCACACGCGTATCGATCCGTTTCATAATATTGCTAACGTTAGGGCAATCATGACGCTCAATAAATTCGGTAAACATCTTCACAAAACCCCTGTCCGAGTGAAACTCGACACTCGTTCGAAAGTGTACCTATTAGACGATATACAAAATGTAAGGTACACAACAATGATGTATATATGGGCGGACTCCGAGCAAATTAACTGGTGTATACACAAGTCCACCGAAATATTACAATTTGAGAGGTAGCAACAGTAAACGGGAATACACAATACCGTTTACAGAAGGGATTGTATAAGCAGTTTGCAGCTCACCACTAAGCTTTATGTTTGTAAACGATAAACGAGTTGGTGCTGCTACCAACTTAATTGGGAAACGATTGGGAAAGGCGATAAGATTACGGTGAGCAGTACGTCGATAGATCCGTCTGCAACCGGTCCATTTTACTTCGAAGCTGTTATTAGTCATCCATATCACCATATATCCTCATTATCTCAAGACGATGACTCTGGATAAGTTCGGTAAACATCTTCACAAAACTCCTGTCCGAGTTAAACTCGACGCTCGTGCAAAAGTATTCCTATTAGAAGATATACAAAATGTAAGGTACACAACAACGATGTATATGTGGGCGGACCCCGAACCTGCGTCGAACGAACCTTCCGACCTATCGGACTATTACAATTTGAAAGGTAGCAACAGTCAACGGGAATACACAATACCGTTTACAGAAGGGATTGTACAAGAAATTCGCAGCTTACCACCATGCTATATGTTTGTAAACGGTGAGCTAGTTGGTTCTGCTGTCCACTTAAGTGGGAGACATTTGAGAAAAGGCGATACGATTAAGGCGAAAGGTTTGCTATATCCGTCTACAACCGTCCCATTTTACTTCGAAGCTGTTATTAGTCAGCCATATCATCATATATCATCATTACCTCACGACGATGACTCTGGATAAGTTCGGTAAACATCTTCATAAAACTCCTGTCCGAGTTAAACTCGACGCTCGTGCAAAAGTATTCTTTTTAGAAGACGTGTCTAATTTGCACTACGAGACAATGTTGTATATGATGGGAATATACAACCATGAAAACGATTATGCACTTTTGAACTCCACCAACTTCGAGTATGTCGTTCCTCTAACAAAAGATAGCATTAAACAAATCAAATACTATCCCACAGATGCGCGAATCTTTTTAAACGATACGTTATACGATGCCGAATCACTCATCGGAGTGTCATTGAAGAAAGGCGATAAGTTTAAGGCGAAGAAGCCTGGATCAAAGGACATATTTATTTTTGAAGCTGTTATTAGTGTTCCAGCATTTTCTAAATGAGTATAAAACGTCAAATAATTGAAGAATTGCATAAACCTGCTCGTAAACGATTTCGAAGAAGACGCATAATCGTAAAAGGCTTGAATGATTTGTACATGGCGGATCTTGTGGAAATGATTCCCTATGCTAAAATAAATAAAGGTTTTCGATATATTTTAGTATTGTTGAATATGTTTAGCAAGCGTGTTTGGGCGTGTCCACTTAAACGAAAAACCGGTGAAGACTTCACGAAAGCAATGAAAAAATTATTAACATCAACAGGAGGTACTCCGGACAATTTACAAACGGATATGGGGAAGGGATTTTACAACCAGCATTTTCGTAAGCTAATGCAAACTTTCAACATTAATCATTACAGCACGTTCTCTAGTATGAAAGCAAGCCCCGTGGAACGTGTAAATCGAACCCTCAAAAATAAGATGTGGAAAGAATTTTCAATGCAAGGGTCATATAAGTGGTTACAGTTACTACCTCAAGTAGTTGCGAAGTATAACTCAACAGTACATGGAACCACTGGGTTTAAACCTATTGATGTTAGTCGGAAAAACGCTAACAAAACTTTACAGACAGTCTTTAAATTTCCAAAGACCATAGATCCGCGAAGTCCTAAATTTAAAGTTGGTGATCACGTGCGAATCAGTAAGCACCGGGAAGCTTTCGCAAAAGGCTACACTCCAAGCTGGAGTACAGAAATTTTTAAGATTAAAAAGGTTCGACTAACAAACCCTACAACGTATACTTTGGAAGACGTTAAAGGTGAAGAAATTCGCGGCGGATTCTACACGGAGGAATTACAGATAGCTAAACATCCAGATATATTTTTAGTGGAACAGGTCTTAAAAAAAAGTCGGGATCGCATTCTGGTCAAGTGGTTGGGCTTTGATAACACCCATAACTCGTATATAGCCGCATGTAATATAGTAAATTAAGTAGTATAGATGCATTACTTTACCTGTGCAAGAACATGCTTCAATTATTCTAAATATCCTTGTATGTTTTATGTTTATTTTTATAATAAGTTATATAATATACGTTTTTTTCTCAATATGTTATTTTATTTATAGTATATAAGATACAAAAACCAGCTTATAATATGCATTACAATCAAACCTTACTAAAGCGATCAATATAAATTCTATTTCTATGTTCTATATCTAAAATTCTATTTAACACTACACCACATTTCTCGATACGTCTTTGAAACCGACATCGATCTACAACACTTTCCATCCACAATGATATTCGTGCTTGTCTGTAGGCGTAATTCCACCTAAATAATGTATTTTATTATTCTCCTCCTTGATCGTAACGCGTTTCTTTTGGTTGTTCATTTTTGTTGTCTACAAACTCTTCTATTGTAGACGTAAATGATTCCAAACCTTCCTTATTTAATTTATCCAACAAGCAATCTATACAGATATTTCCTTCTAATTACGATTCACACAAGTCTACCCCTTGTAAGAAGAAGTAATTCTCTCTGTTACAGAAATTCCATGTGTTAGAATATTCTTGCTATTTGCAAAGATCTATGGTTAATAGTAGAGGGAGATGGCGGGTTCTGGAACCACATCTCCACACCTCGGGTAGGCAACCATATATACACGCTAACATATGGCTAATATACAGCTACCATTCTCATACAGAAGCGTACAAGAGAAAAATATGAAAGGGGGCTTGAATTAAATGCTATAAATCAGGTCAGGGGTAAATATATCTTAATACTCACCCTGCTTCTACGTTTATGAATCATTTTCATTCCCTTTCTTTATTATTAACATATTACTTTTGATTAACACATTATCTACATATCACATTATGATTGATGCAGTCATCCGGGGGGAGATCATAACGATTTTATATTGATCTAATTGATCTAATTAAATTAATTCACGGTATCATTTACATATCTCCTCTCTCATTTACATATATCATTTCTCATATGCATGCGCGAACATATCTGTCATTTTGTATCTGTCATTTTCAATTTGTCATCTAGGATTTCCCGCCCTTAGATTCAAATTTTTAGTACTACTAATGCCATCTATCGGTGACGTCATATGATCGGTATAATAGATTTCTATGCGCCTGTTGATAGGCAACCCGCTATATTTTTTATAAAAAACCAATGGAGCCAACAGGATTTGAACCGGGGACCGCTCGAATGGTAGTCAGCCAATGCATCCACTACACCAACGAGGTAATCTATTAAAAGACTGTAAACGGGTTATAAAAAAAAATAATTGTTGACTAGCGACTACGTACTCATAACATAATACATGTTAGTAATTTCATATTATCAGATATGATATCCATTATTATTCTTAATTTTAGGTATAAATCTAAACGTGATACATTATTATTATTAAATTTATTTATTAAAATAAAAATAACTCAGAACTAAATTATTAATATCAAGAAATTTATTTAAAAAACATTTCAATTCTAAACGTAACTGCTTTCAAATAATACAAAATAAACAAAACATCTCATCTGTCATTTACATTTATCATTTCTCATATGGATGCTCGAATTAAATTAATTCACGGTATCATTAGCATAGCTTATCTCTCTCATTTCTCCTACGCATGCTCGAATTAAATTAATTCACGGTATCATTAGCATATCTCATTTACATTTATCATTTCTCATATGCATGCTCGAATTAAATTAATTCACGGTATCATTAGCATATCTCATTTACATTTATCATTTCTCATATGCATGCTCGAATTAAATTAATTCACGGTATCATTAGCATATCTCATTTACATTTATCATTTCTCATATGGATGCTCGAATTAAATTAATTCACGGTATCATTAGCATATCTCATTTACTTTTATCATTTCTCATATGGATGCTCGAATTAAATTAATTCACGGTATCATTAGCATATCTCATCTGTCATTTATCATTTTTCATATGGAAGCTCGAATTAAATTAATTCACGGTATCATTAGCATATCTCATCTGTCATTTACATTTATCATTTCTCATATGGATGCTCGAATTAGATTAATTCACAGTATCATTAGCATATCTCATTTACATTTATCATTTCTTATATACATGCTCGAATTAAATTAATTCATGAACGATAAATCAGTCCTATTTGATATTTATCTATAGGTCGTCATGTAATTCTGCGAAAACAATTTAATATGTAGAAACGTAATAATAATAAAAATTTATTTTCAACTATTCAAAGTAACTCTAAAGCTACTGTCAATTACCTGTCGGATTAGCTCTGATGCATTAGACCTGTTTAAATATACGCCATAAACATTTAAAATACGATTTTCAAGTAAAGCAAATTCTAATTTGAAAGAAAAAGAGTTGAAGAAAAGAATTAGGGTCGTTATGATTTCATAAAATTTTATTTAAATGAAACGTTTAAGAATATAGAATACTGTAGAGCATTATTTTTAAAATTCAAAAAACATTATCTATAGCTAAAACTGGTTAAGAAATAACTTTCAAACTAAATGTTTTTGCATGAAAATACGTACAAACTAATTAGCCATGTTTCGACATTCTTTAAAACTGCTTTCAAACCATAAATAAACAAACGTTCTTACGAATGACTGAAAGGAATTTAGATTTTCTAAATAATTTGTTAAGAGATCATCATCTTAAAAGCGACATAAATTATTGTTTTAAATGACAATTACTCACCCTTGTGTTAACCCATATGCTAAGTATGTCCTAATGGTAAAACTGTAATCGACGAGATCTAATATCATAGTAATATTATAACAGATTAGGTGACCTAACAAACTCTTTAAAGAAATGTCTATTTACATGTATGAGATAGTATTTAACATAATGTCCTTACATACTGGGTTACGATAGAGACGGGTAATCATACGAGCTGCTGAAATGTATGATATATTATAAAATAACGTTTAAATAAGAGTTTACTTTAGATGCTACGAATATCTATATGGTGTATAAACAATAAGAACACATATTTAGAAACAGTTTACAAGGTAGTAGATATAACGAAAAAGGCTAGCATTTGTTCAAAATTACATTACGTCTAGAGGGCGATATGAATATAACTTATAGGATTTAATCAAACTAGAAAAATATCGATATATATATCCAGCGTTGAGAAATAATTATACTAGGCGTTTAAATGTTTAAGTTCATCATAGCCTGCATCTCCTAAAATATGAGCGTTATACACATGTTTGAAATTCAATTCATCTTGCTTAAAGAGAATAAGTAAGTTAGCGTTGTCCCTAATCAGATGTTTCGGTATCTTTGCATATGTCTGACCTAAATAAAATGAATCAACATCCTTTATGTCTACTCATGCTAAAATATTATCTAAGTTTTTCCTGTTTGTCACAGATAATATCATCGAAAATGAATACTGAATTAGGTTTCACATCATTAGGGGTGATTACATCATCGTTTTCGCCATATTTAGGTTGAAATAAAGACTTGGCGTATAGGTAGATATTTTCAAATTTTAATTCGTTTTCATTAGTTAGTAGACCTAACAAGACATTAGTTTTACCACAAGAAGAAGGTACACTCAAAATTGCTCTATAGGAAACAGATAAAAGCTTACAATGCTTCTTATCACCATCGGAATATTATCGAGAAACACGATCGTCTAAGTTAAAATTATTGATTTAAAAAGTAATGACCATTACTCATCCTTTGTGTTTCGCCATATTTAAACGTTATTTTACAATACATCATACATTTTCAATAGCTTCGAAATACGCAGATATGTAATAATATACTATATACTCTTGTAGGTTATTCAACGTATCTATAGTAAACTCTTATGATTAAAAATAATCTGTAACCTTATTGTTTTTTATTACATCACAGGTTAGAGCATACGAATATAATTCAGGTTAGATTAGGTTAGAGCCTACGAATACATTTTTAGGGCAGAACGTAGGGAGCAGAGTAAGTACAAAACAACATACTTTCATACAAGAACGTTTATTGATACGAGTAGTTTCGACGCTAGTTAAAATATAATACATAACTTATATATATAATATCTATTAAATAGTACATTTCGTATACACTAATAATGGTACTACATACTCGACTATATAGTAAACATGGTAGGTATAACAACAGTTTAAAAGAATAGATAGTAAATATAACTATATCTAATTATTTTATATAATACTATGTTAACTAAGAGGTTATATACAGAATATATACGCCTGTATTCGACCTCTAGAGGGTTCATAAGACTACACTAGACCAGACCAGACCAGACCAGACCAGACCAGACCAGACCAGACCAGACCAGACCAGACCAGACCAGACCAGATCAGACCAGACCAGACCAGACTAGACTAGACTATAGATGATAGACAGTAAAATCATGAACAATTATATCGCCTGTAAAATAATAGAGCTTATAATATAATATATAATAGAGATATATAATATAGAATATTATCGAGAAACATGATCGTCTAAGTTAAATATATTTAGCGACTTCTTTTGCTTAATAATTTTCATTATGGTATATGTATATGTCTAGTCACAGTTTCAGCAAACGCATTGTATTCTATCAACGAATCATGTAAATATCAAAAATTCGTAACGGTTATGCATAGGTTTAATACCATCAACAGCTCATTTAAAGGAAATGTTAGATTTTAACAGTTTATGAGCAATAATCAAAGACTATTCTATAATGATGTATTATTTATTTATAAACGTTACATAGTATAGTAGCTAAATACATGACTGACTGAAAAAGTTACTTTTATTAATGATGACTATTGAATTCGATCTGTCACTAGCTTAACCTTTTAATTTCCACTTTTGACCAAATTATAGTTGATCTGATCAAATATTGCTTACAAATCGGATCTCTAATCTAATGTCTACAGTAGAATCCTTAAAACTCTCTATGAAGTTTTAGAATTGTCGATTACTAAGACACCCGTTTCTTCTGCCTCCTTTAGTAAATTCATATTGTTAGCTTCTACTTTGTCAACTGTTACTAGAATGCTGTTCTTTAGATCCTTTACCTCGCTCTATGTATCTGTAGTCATTACAATGAAACTTTGTACTGTTGTGTCGAATTGACGATTTGATTTGAAAATTTAATAATGTAATTTATCGTTTAAACTAACCCTTGTTTATTTCTATATATGTTTAATTAATATGTAATTAGTACATCAAAATATGTTCTTAATATGTTTTTCAATTTCCTTATAAAATATAACTATATATCATTGAAATAAAACATTATTAAAATATTAAAAATAATTTTATTTTATCACATCCTAAATATTTACACGACTGATCGCGTTTCTCGTCAGCTTCTTTTCAAACAATTGCAGTCGTTTATCATAAACCTAATGGTGAGCTTGTATTATTCGTATTACGATATGGATATATTATTCAATTTTCATGTCTTTTGCTAACCCTACATAACTTAAGCTTTACATAGATTTAGACATGTTTTATATTTCGTATTTAGACACATAGCACGACATATCTGAATGATATATCTATCTCGACTAATGAAGGAACCTGAAAACACCCCGTCTATTTATACTGTTCGACCAGAGCAAACGGTTGTTCTATCCTACGTTGAGAAAATAATTATACTATGTAAGCATAGATACGTTACATATGATTGCGAGCCTGAGTATAAGCATAAACCCTATACTACAGATTTTTATCCTTTTTTCATTATATCTACTACAGACGAGGTGAAGAATAGGTACATTTAACATGCGTATGCTACAATTATCTAATTTATAGTTTCTAGACGTAATGTAATTTTGAACAGATCTTAACCCTTTTCGTTATATCTACTACCCTTGTAAGCGATTTCTACATATACGTTCTTATTGTTTATACACCATATAGATATTCGTAGCATCTAAAGTAAACTCTTATTTAAACGTTATTTTACAATATATCATACATTTCAGCAACTCATATGATTATCCCTCTCTATCGTAACCCAGTATGTAAGGACATTATGTTAAATACTATCTCATACATGTAAATAGTTACAACAACAAAATAGAAAAGTATACTTGAGGGTGAGAAAGAAGTCCCGGACGCGGCTATCTATAACATATGTCATATGTTTTGTAATACGTCTTTATAACTTTGAAACTCTACGTGATTTCCTCTTACAATATCTCTAGTTATGAGAACCTTGAAGACTTAACCTGGAAAAATAAAACAGATAAATATTTTACTTTTTATTGAAACTAGTTAACTTATATTCTAACATACAAATATACAACAACAAAATAGAAAAGTATACTTGAGGGTAACATTTTGTATAACCATTATCTTTTATTCTATAATACCTTCTTCTTTAAGCTCAGAAATAATTGAAATAATCTCATCCTAGTTTTCTAAACTACTGCTACCCCTCTGTTTTAAGGTATACAGTAGACGAAGCCTATCGACAACTTGATTCCAATACGGCGTTTTGTTTTTGGAATTTGAAACTGATAGCCTGAGGTTAGAGCCTACGAATACATTTTTAGGACAGAACGTAGGGAGCAGAGTAAGTACAAAACAACATACTTTCATACAAGAACGTTTATTGATACGAGTAGTTTCGATGCTACTTAAAACATAATACATAACTTAAATATATAATATCTATTAAAATAGACCAGACCAGACCAGATCAGACCAGACCAGACCAGACCAGACTAGACTAGACTATAGATGATAGATAGTAAAATCATGAACAATTATACCGTCTGTAATATAATAGAGCTTACTTGATATTTTAAAATTAGTGGCTGAATCTAATTATTACAGAAATTCAATTGTAGAAACTGAAGATGTAATCTTTAAAACATCTAAAGTTAGACGTTTTTAGTAGTCAGGTCAGATTAATAGAGGGTGTTATAATCAAATCGTTTTAGAAACTATTTGTTTGTAAGATTGGCGCCGTAAAGAAAAACAGCATAGCTGTAGTCTTGATTTTGATATAATATTAGTTGGGTTACAGTCTAGGAATATACTTTAGGTTAGATTTAGATCGCGCGCGACCTAAATCTAACCTAAAATATATTCCTAGACTGTAACCCAACTAATATTATATGTAAGTCTTTCGAATGTTAATGACGATTTTGTAAGTAGCTACAATGGTCTAACCTAATCAAATATTTTATGAACTAATCTTAATAGAGGTTTTTTTTTGTAAGTAGCTACATGCTCTAACCTAATAAATGCTTTATGAACTAATCTTAATAGAGATTCTTGAATCTTTGCAACAACCGGAGTCTAAAATCTATAACCTTAATATAATTTTTGGGGGTCTAACCTAGATTGCTTCATTTAATTTAATCATTTATATTTATATTATATTGATTTATCATGCAATTTTGGGTTCTAAAGTAAAGTAAAGAAGAATTAATGTTTTTTATCACAGAATTTTGAAATAAACTTCTAAACTTTGTATTCATCGTTTTGTTCCGAGCTATCTCAATTTCAAAATCAAGACTACAGCTATGCTGTTTTTGTTTACGGCGCCAATCTTACAAACAAATAGTTTCTAAAACGATTTGATTATAACACCCTCTATTAATCTGACCTGACTACTAAAAACTTCTAACTTTAGATGTTTTAAAGATTACATCTTCAGTTTCTACAATTGAATTTCTGTAATAATTAGATTCAGCCACTAATTTTAAAATATCAAGTAAGCCCTATTATATTACAGACGGTATAATTGTTCATGATTTTACTGTCTATCATCTATAGTCTAGTCTAGTCTGGTCTGGTCTGGTCTATTTTAATAGATATTATATATTTAAGTTATGTATTATGTTTTAAGTAGCATCGAAACTACTCGTATCAATAAACGTTCTTGTATGAAAGTATGTTGTTTTGTACTTACTCTGCTCCCTACGTTCTGTCCTAAAAATGTATTCGTAGGCTCTAACCTCAAGCTATCAATTTCAAAATCCAAAAACAAAACGCCGTATTGGAATCAAGTTGTCGATAGGCTTCGTCTACTGTATACCTTAAAACAGAGGGGTAGCAGTAGTTTAGAAAACTAGGATGAGATTATTTCAATTATTTCTGAGCTTAAAGAAGAAGGTATTATAGAATAAAAGATAATGGTTATACAAAATGTTACCCTCAAGTATACTTTTCTATTTTGTTGTTGTATATTTGTATGTTAGAATATAAGTTGTCTAGTTTCAAATATGTATGTTAGAATATAAGTTAACTAGTTTCAATAAAAAGTAAAATATTTATCTGTTTTATTTCTTCAGGTTAAGTCTTCAAGGTTCTCATAACTAGAGATATTGTAAGAGGAAATCACGTAAAGTTTCAAAGTTATAAAGACGTATTACAAAACATATGACATATGTTATAGATAGCCGCGTCCAGGACTTCTTTCTTACCCTCAAGTATACTTTTCTATTTTGTTGTTGTATATTTGTATGTTAGAATATAAGTTAACTAGTTTCAATAAAAAGTAAAATATTTATCTGTTTTATTTTTCCAGGTTAAGTCTTCAAGGTTCTCATAACTAGAGATATTGTAAGAGGAAATCACGTAGAGTTTCAAAGTTATAAAGACGTATTACAAAACATATGACATATGTTATAGATAGCCGCGTCCGGGACTTCTTTCTCACCCTCAAGTATACTTTTCTATTTTGTTGTTGTAACTATTTACATGTATGAGATAGTATTTAACATAATGTCCTTACATACTGGGTTACGATAGAGAGGGATAATCATATGAGTTGCTGAAATGTATGATATATTGTCAAATAACGTTTAAATAAGAGTTTACTTTAGATGCTACGAATATCTATATGGTGTATAAACAATAAGAACGTATATGTAGAAATCGCTTACAAGGGTAGTAGATATAACGAAAAGGGTTAAGATCTGTTCAAAATTACATTACGTCTAGAAACTATAAATTAGATAATTGTAGCATACGCATGTTAAATGTACCTATTCTTCACCTCGTCTGTAGTAGATATAATGAAAAAAGGATAAAAATCTGTAGTATAGGGTTTATGCTTATACTCAGGCTCGCAATCATATGTAACGTACCTATGCTTACATAGTATAATTATTTTCTCAACGTAGGATAGAACAACCGTTTGCTCTGGTCGAACAGTATAAATAGACGGGGTGTTTTCAGGTTCCTTCATTAGTCGAGATGGATATATCATTCAGATATGTCGTGCTATGTGTCTAAATACGAAATATAAAACATGTCTAAATCTATGTAAAGCTTAAGTTATGTAGGGTTAGCAAAAGACATGAAAATTGAATAATATATCCATATCGTAATACGAATAATACAAGCTCACCATTAGGTTTATGATAAACGACTGCAATTGTTTGAAAAGAAGCTGACGAGAAACGCGATCAGTCGTGTAAATATTTAGGATGTGATAAAATAAAATTATTTTTAATATTTTAATAATGTTTTATTTCAATGATATATAGTTATATTTTATAAGGAAATTGAAAAACATATTAAGAACATATTTTGATGTACTAATTACATATTAATTAAACATATATAGAAATAAACAAGGGTTAGTTTAAACGATAAATTACATTATTAAATTTTCAAATCAAATCGTCAATTCGACACAACAGTACAAACTTTCATTGTAATGACTACAGATAAATAGAGCGAGGTAAAGGATCTAAAGAACAGCATTCTAGTAACAGTTGACAAAGTAGAAGCTAACAATATGAATTTACTAAAGGAGGCAGAAGAAACGGGTGTCTTAGTAATCGACAATTCTAAAACTTCATAGAGAGTTTTAAGGATTCTACTGTAGACATTAGATTAGAGATCCGATTTGTAAGCAATATTTGATCAGATCAACTATAATTTGGTCAAAAGTGGAAATTAAAAGGTTAAGCTAGTGACAGATCGAATTCAATAGTCATCATTAATAAAAGTAACTTTTTCAGTCAGTCATGTATTTAGCTACTATACTATGTAACGTTTATAAATAAATAATACATCATTATAGAATAGTCTTTGATTATTGCTCATAAACTGTTAAAAATCTAACATTTCCTTTAAATGAGCTGTTGATGGTATTAAACCTATGCATAACCGTTACGAATTTTTGATATTTACATGATTCGTTGATAGAATACAATGCGTTTGCTGAAACTGTGACTAGACATATACATATACCATAATGAAAATTATTAATTTTATTTCAATGATATATAGTTATATTTTATAAGGAAATTGAAAAACATATTAAGAACATATTTTGATGTACTAATTACATATTAATTAAACATTTATAGAAGTAAACAAGGGTTAGTTTAAACGATAAATTACATTATTAAATTTTCAAATCAAATCGTCAATTCGACACAACAGTACAAACTTTCATTGTAATGACTACAGATACATAGAGCGAGGTAAAGGATCTAAAGAACAGCATTCTAGTAACAGTTGACAAAGTAGAAGCTAACAATATGAATTTACTAAAGGAGGCAGAAGAAACGGGTGTCTTAGTAATCGACAATTCTAAAACTTCATAGAGAGTTTTAAGGATTCTACTGTAGACATTAGATTAGAGATCCGATTTGTAAGCAATATTTGATCAGATCAACTATAATTTGGTCAAAAGTGGAAATTAAAAGGTTAAGCTAGTGACAGATCGAATTCAATAGTCATCATTAATAAAAGTAACTTTTTCAGTCAGTCATGTATTTAGCTACTATACTATGTAACGTTTATAAATAAATAATACATCATTATAGAATAGTCTTTGATTATTGCTCATAAACTGTTAAAATCTAACATTTCCTTTAAATGAGCTGTTGATGGTATTAAACCTATGCATAACCGTTACGAATTTTTGATATTTACATGATTCGTTGATAGAATACAATGCGTTTGCTGAAACTGTGACTAGACATATACATATACCATAATGAAAATTATTAAGCAAAAGAAGTCGCTAAATATATTTAACTTAGACGATCATGTTTCTCGATAATATTCTATATTATATATCTCTATTATATATTATATTATAAGCTCTATTATTTTACAGGCGGTATAATTGTTCATGATTTTACTGTCTATCATCTATAGTCTAGTCTAGTCTGGTCTGGTCTGGTCTGGTCTGATCTGGTCTGGTCTGGTCTGGTCTGGTCTGGTCTGGTCTGGTCTGGTCTGGTCTGGTCTGGTCTGGTCTGGTCTGGTCTGGTCTAGTGTAGTCTTATGAACCCTCTAGAGGTCGAATACAGGCGTATATATTCTGTATATAACCTCTTAGTTAACATAGTATTATATAAAATAATTAGATATAGTTATATTTACTATCTATTCTTTTAAACTGTTGTTATACCTACCATGTTTACTTTATAGTCGAGTATGTAGTACCATTATTAGTGTATACGAAATGTACTATTTAATAGATATTATATATATATAAGTTATGTATTATGTTTTAACTAGCGTCGAAACTACTCGTATCAATAAACGTTCTTGTATGAAAGTATGTTGTTTTGTACTTATTCTGCTCCCTACGTTCTGCCCTAAAAATGTATTCGTAGGCTCTAACCTAATCTAACCTGAATTATATTCGTATGCTCTAACCTGTGATGTAATAAAAAACAATAAGGTTACAGATTATTTTTAATCATAAGAGTTTACTATAGATACGTTGAATAACCTACAAGAGTATATAGTATATTATTACATATCTGCGTATTTCGAAGCTATTGAAAATGTATGATGTATTGTAAAATAACGTTTAAATATGGCGAAACACAAAGGATGAGTAATGGTCATTACTTTTTAAATCAATAATTTTAACTTAGACGATCATGTTTCTCGATAATATTCCGATGGTGATAAGAAGCATTGTAAGCTTTTATCTGTTTCCTATAGAGCAATTTTGAGTGTACCTTCTTCATGTGGTAAAACTAATGTCTTGTTAGGTCTACTAACTAATGAAAACGAATTAAAATTTGAAAATATCTACCTATACGCCAAGTCTTTATTTCAACCTAAATATGGCGAAAACGATGATGTAATCACCCCTAATGATGTGAAACCTAATTCAGTATTCATTTTCGATGATATTATCTGTGACAAACAGGAAAAACTTAGATAATATTTTAGCATGAGTAGACATAAAGGATGTTGATTCATTTTATTTAGGTCAGACATATGCAAAGATACCGAAACATCTGATTAGGGACAACGCTAACTTACTTATTCTCTTTAAGCAAGATGAATTGAATTTCAAACATGTGTATAACGCTCATATTTTAGGAGATGCAGGCTATGATGAACTTAAACATTTAAACGCCTAGTATAATTATTTCTCAACGCTGGATATATATATCGATATTTTTCTAGTTTGATTAAATCCTATAAGTTATATTCATATCGCCCTCTAGACGTAATGTAATTTTGAACAAATGCTAGCCTTTTTCGTTATATCTACTACCTTGTAAACTGTTTCTAAATATGTGTTCTTATTGTTTATACACCATATAGATATTCGTAGCATCTAAAGTAAACTCTTATT
The DNA here is from genome assembly GCA_929113105.1 of Agrypnus murinus. Taxonomy (NCBI): domain Eukaryota; kingdom Metazoa; phylum Arthropoda; class Insecta; order Coleoptera; family Elateridae; genus Agrypnus; species Agrypnus murinus. Next base: position 446,509 of record OV816026.1, on the reverse strand, counting down.
TAAACGTTATTTTATAATATATCATACATTTCAGCAGCTCGTATGATTACCCGTCTCTATCGTAACCCAGTATGTAAGGACATTATGTTAAATACTATCTCATACATGTAAATAGACATTTCTTTAAAGAGTTTGTTAGGTCACCTAATCTGTTATAATATTACTATGATATTAGATCTCGTCGATTACAGTTTTACCATTAGGACATACTTAGCATATGGGTTAACACAAGGGTGAGTAATTGTCATTTAAAACAATAATTTATGTCGCTTTTAAGATGATGATCTCTTAACAAATTATTTAGAAAATCTAAATTCCTTTCAGTCATTCGTAAGAACGTTTGTTTATTTATGGTTTGAAAGCAGTTTTAAAGAATGTCGAAACATGGCTAATTAGTTTGTACGTATTTTCATGCAAAAACATTTAGTTTGAAAGTTATTTCTTAACCAGTTTTAGCTATAGATAATGTTTTTTGAATTTTAAAAATAATGCTCTACAGTATTCTATATTCTTAAACGTTTCATTTAAATAAAATTTTATGAAATCATAACGACCCTAATTCTTTTCTTCAGCTCTTTTTCTTTCAAATTAGAATTTGCTTTACTTGAAAATCGTATTTTAAATGTTTATGGCGTATATTTAAACAGGTCTAATGCATCAGAGCTAATCCGACAGGTAATTGACAGTAGCTTTAGAGTTACTTTGAATAGTTGAAAATAAATTTTTATTATTATTACGTTTCTACATATTAAATTGTTTTCGCAGAATTACATGACGACCTATAGATAAATATCAAATAGGACTGATTTATCGTTCATGAATTAATTTAATTCGAGCATGTATATAAGAAATGATAAATGTAAATGAGATATGCTAATGATACTGTGAATTAATCTAATTCGAGCATCCATATGAGAAATGATAAATGTAAATGACAGATGATATATGCTAATGATACCGTGAATTAATTTAATTCGAGCTTCCATATGAAAAATGATAAATGACAGATGAGATATGCTAATGATACCGTGAATTAATTTAATTCGAGCATCCATATGAGAAATGATAAAAGTAAATGAGATATGCTAATGATACCGTGAATTAATTTAATTCGAGCATCCATATGAGAAATGATAAATGTAAATGAGATATGCTAATGATACCGTGAATTAATTTAATTCGAGCATGCATATGAGAAATGATAAATGTAAATGAGATATGCTAATGATACCGTGAATTAATTTAATTCGAGCATGCGTAGGAGAAATGAGAGAGATAAGCTATGCTAATGATACCGTGAATTAATTTAATTCGAGCATCCATATGAGAAATGATAAATGTAAATGACAGATGAGATGTTTTGCTTATTTTGTATTATTTGAAAGCAGTTACGTTTAGAATTGAAATGTTTTTTAAATAAATTTCTTGATATTAATAATTTAGTTCTGAGTTATTTTTATTTTAATAAATAAATTTAATAATAATAATGTATCACGTTTAGATTTATACCTAAAATTAATAATAATAATGGATATCATATCTGATAATATGAAATTACTAACATGTATTATGTTATGAGTACGTAGTCGCTAGTCAACAATTATTTTTTTTTTATAACCCGTTTACAGTCTTTTAATAGATTACCTCGTTGGTGTAGTGGATGCATTGGCTGACTACCATTCGAGCGGTCCCCGGTTCAAATCCTGTTGGCTCCATTGGTTTTTTATAAAAAATATAGCGGGTTGCCTATCAACAGGCGCATAGAAATCTACTATACCGATCATATGACGTCACCGATAGATGGCATTAGTAGTACTAAAAATTTGAATCTAAGGGCGGGAAATCCTAGATGACAAATTGAAAATGACAGATACAAAATGACAGATATGTTCGCGCATGCATATGAGAAATGATATATGTAAATGAGAGAGGAGATATGTAAATGATACCGTGAATTAATTTAATTAGATCAATTAGATCAATATAAAATCGTTATGATCTCCCCCCGGATGACTGCATCAATCATAATGTGATATGTAGAGTTGACCTGTATACGCTGGTCCGCGTATGTTAATCAAAAGTAATATGTTAATAATAAAGAAAGGGAATGAAAATGATTCATAAACGTAGAAGCAGGGTGAGTATTAAGATATATTTACCCCTGACCTGATTTATAGCATTTAATTCAAGCCCCCTTTCATATTTTTCTCTTGTACGCTCCTGTATGAGAATGGTAGCTGTATATTAGCCATATGTTAGCGTGTATATATGGTTGCCTACCCGAGGTGTGGAGATGTGGTTCCAGAACCCGCCATCTCCCTCTACTGTTAATCTATAATAATTAACTTATTAGACTTTAAAAAGCTCCCTAGCGTGTCTTGAAGAATTCGCGCTTACAAAGAGTTCACTTTAGCAAAACCTTACGAATAGGTAGTTTCAGAAAATGAGCTTTTAAGAAAATGAGAAAGAAAAACCACATATTGAGTTTTTTAAATTAGGTTCAAAAAATGTAGTTTTCAAAGAAACGAGCTCATTAGAAGTGAAGTTTCAGAGAATAAGTACACACGAGGAAAAAACCGCATCACTTGAACACGCACCAAAAATACCAAAATTTCCGGTTTTTTCCAAAAAACCGTCATAACTAGACTAATTTTGAACAAGAATGGATGAACTTGTGCGTGCTGAAAAGTTTAAAGTGTCTAGTTTAAGGTTACGTATTTTACGTTTAAGTCATTCTGCCCCCGCAATCCTTCGCAGAAAAAAGTGTTTTTGATTAAAAAAATGTCAAACTTTAAGTTTGTACGGTGTACCAAAGAAATCGTGGGCCCAATCGACCGCCAGGGCAATAAAGTTCATTCCTTTTTCTGTAAATTTTTCACAACTTCGGGTGCTTACGATGATTTGGCGCGAAGTTAAGAATTTTTGAAATTTACCCTTCATTTTGTTAGGAGTTTTTCGTCTTTTTCCAGCGACATTATTACCGGCTGAGTTTGAACATTTTTTTCCAAATTCAAAAAATTTAAATTAAAAAGTTAATTAAATTAAAAATATAATTAATTAACGTGTAACCGCCGACATGAGCGTTACCACGAGGAGGTTGTCGGTTGGATTTTGCACGTCGTCTGTATGTGTGCAAAAATATTTTTATTAATTAAAAACATTTTTCAAAATTTTTTAAATTTGGAAAAGAAAAGGTTCAAATTCAACCGATAATAATAAAAATTCATAACTTCGCACCAAATCATCGTAGACACTCGAAGTTTTGAAAACTTTACAGAAAAATGACTGAACTCGCTAGTCGCTCGCTTGTTACATACGTGCTCGCACGTAAAGTGCTAAGTAACGGTTTTGCAATGTAAATAACTATTACATTGCAAGATCGTTACTTAGAACTTTAGGTGCGAGCACGGTACCTAACAAGCGAGCGATTAACGAACTTGTTATTCGTGCGAGCACGTAGGGTTCGTGCAACGGTTGAGCATTGTACAACGATTTATGGTATACTGACTTGTAAATCTTTAATAAATAATTCATTTCTTTATTGAAGCAGTACAGCACAATACGTAAGATACATATGAACGTTTCAAATAAATATGTATGTTGCTATAGTATTGCTGATAACGAGCCCGTAATAATTTTTATGGGCATCATAACGGGCTAGCCCGTAAAAAGAATCTTTAGCCATAGAGACAGAGCTCATAAACAGATGTTTACGAGTCAGGATACCATAATAGTTAACCGTTACTTAGAACTGTACGTGCGAGCACGGTACTGTAATGACCAGTGTTGTGTTACAAGAATTGTTTATATTGGTCTTGTACACAATCTTATGTTATATCTTTTAGAACCTAACAAGCGAGCGATAACGATCGAGCATTGTACAGCGTTTTATGGTAAACTGACTCGTAAATCTTTAATAATAATTCTTTCATCTGCTGAAGCAGTACAGCACAATACGTAAGATATGTATCAGTGTTTTAAATAAATATGTATGCTGCTATGGTATTGATGATAAACGATCCCGTAATAATTTTTATTTTCACGTTCTATGTAAATGACACTTTACAGGCAATTATGGTAACTAAGTAAATGAGTAATTACAATTACAGCCCCGTAAAATTTTAACGGGCTCCTAAAAGAGACCTGTAAAGTTCTACAGTGCTCATCAACAAAAAGATATGGAAACTAATTTGTTGCTTCATTACAACACCATGACAACGCCTAGCTATAATTTGTGCTACCGCCTATGATTACAGAATGTCTTTTTATAAAAAGTATACAATTCATAAAAAATGACGGTAAAGGTGGAAACAAAATTTTGTACGCGACTCGCTTTGCAATTAATTTTAATGAATTTACTAGATTATGGAGGCTCGCTCCTTCATCGCTAGCCCCACAAACTTTCCAGCTCACCCGTAAAGATTAATTTACAAAGCTTGGCGCGTAAATAACTATTACGGGCTTTATAACGAGCTAGCCCGTAAAAAATCTTTACCTATATACACAGAGCTCAATAAAGAGATGTTTACGAGTCAGTATACCATAAAATATGTTTTCTTCGAACGTCAGTGAAATGTGACATTATAATGCTGAATTGACAAAGCTAAAATGTCACTTAGTTGCCATGGCACGTAAATCACTTTACTTCTGCTCACATGTGGCAGATAGTCACTTTACTGCCGCTCACGAGTACATCATTAGTACACAGAGCTTTAAGTATTCCACTAACAAAGCCGGATTTTAGCAAAGAGATATTGCTACGATATTACTTCCTGATCAGGGATTGATATCACTCTTTGTGAGTGGTAGCCAAATTTGTTGCCCTCGGCTAGCTCGTCCGCGTGGGCGTTGGGTCAAATGATATATGATCTAATTACTTACCTGGACGCCAGGTCCACTTTAATCTGACCGTAGAATAAAGATATCCTTTGGAAGGACCAACCAAAGGTATCGTACTCACGAAGAGGAAAAACCCAATTGTAGCAGATAATTTAATCGAGATAATTATATCTCACTGTGTTACAAATTAACAGTTCCAAGAGCAGTGCATAACTTAACTAAGTACATATACAGTACAGGTAAACAATATTACAAGTATTTACAAAATCTACAATCATGCAATAGTATTGACCGTGGTAAAAAATGTAATAGACCTAACTGTTGGTTTAAAATTCTTTGACACAAGTTGAATCAAAGATTAAAGTAATCCGCAACTATTAAACATCGTGTATGTAACTATTACAAACCAGATTTTAGAAAAGAGATATCAACCATTAAACAACTAGCACATACAAATCATAACAATTCGAACATGATTGACACTTTAATTAAACAAAAAGATTATAGGTTAGCTATCAAAAGAATATATCCCATTGACAATCAAAAGGAAGACACAAATTACATATCTATACCATATTTTGGCAAAATATCAGAAAAAATTGCACATATAGGTACACTAAGAAAAACCAACAATTATAAAATAACATTTAAAACCAACATTAACACTTTTCATTTTTATTTAATGCTAAAGACAGAACACATGATCATGAAATCGGGCATTTACCGTTTAAATTGTTCTTTTTGTAGTTCGGTATATATTGGCCAAACACTTCGAAATTTTGACATAAGATATAAAGAACACGTACGTCATTACAAAAATAAACATCCTGAAAATTATGCCAAACACCTTTTAGAACAAAATCACATAATGGCTCCTCAAAATAATATTAAATTCCTACATTTTTGTAATAACAAACGCAAATTAGACATTTTAGAAGCCTTTGAGATATACAAACACAAACTCAGGGTACCTTTAATGAAGGAACAACTTGAGCTCAGTAATTCTCCGTTACTGGAAGTGTTAGATATTTAATTCTGATTATTATTTTTATCTAGTTGCCTATTTTTGTATCTACCTTAGCGACGTGTTTGTTTATATTTATATTACCTTTGATAATGACAGCTTAGCTGTCGAAACAATATTGTTAGGTTATATTTTAATAAATACTGTGAAACTTTTACTTATTTTACTTTTACTTTATTTATTTCATGATTAGTTTATTTAGTTTATCAAGTGTTGTAATTAGTTTATCATAGAGTCAATAAGTTAGTAAGTATTGTTACCTTAATTATACTTAGTTATTATAGAAATATTGTATAGTTTTCTTTAATTTTGTTCAATCTAATTGTCTACAATTTGATTTTTATCATTTTTGTTTATCATTTCCTGTGTCTTCTGGCAAACTAGTATGTAGCTAGTCAGGCGTTCAATAAAGAACTATATACTATAATTAGAATAGAACTGAAATTTTAATGGCAGGAAGATTTTGGATTTTAATGTAGAATTAGAATACACAATATATAATTAAATTAAGTTATATTATTATATGTAGAATTTCAAATTTAATATATTGTATTATTAGAATCGAATTACTATTAGAATGGTATAATTAGAATCGAGATGCAGCATGCAGGCGTATTGGACTTCCCTCTGGGGCACAGAACCTGTCCCTACGACCTTTATTATGTCCATGGTCTTAATTTTAATAAGACTGCAACTTCCTTGAACTGCGTACAATACATACAAAATAAATTAATTCTATATTATATAAACAAACAATAAAAAAACACCAATCGAACAATGAACAAAAAAGCAGCGCTATTTACTTCCTATAATGTTCTTGAGCATGAACAGCATCGCGTTCTCGTATATTAGTATTAAACTAAAGTAGTAAGTACATTTAATTATCCCACAGTGCAAGGTGCAACAACATTCACAGCTGAGAGAAGAGAGAGAGAACGACCCATAAACATTGTGCCTACTAAAATTCCCACCTCCTCCGAAAACCGTTCCATTATTAAAAACGGTTACTCTGTAATAAACCAGCAACAAAGTCACGATGCAATCACATGCCGAACGAACAAAACGCCCTCCACGTAAGGTTTCATTTGAATATCCGCTCTGCCTTCTTCAATCGTATTTGCTGCTAAACTGTATAGACAATTACTGCTAAATTATGATCATGGTTTGATATTAAATGCATCTTGATTTGCTCGTAGTAACTTATTTGAGATCATTAACAATGAAACGTTCTAACGCCACTAAAACGTTTTTTAAATGTGTCATAAACCTACGGAATTTTTTAGGACAGCAGAAAACTTCTACCACCTTTGACCAGAAATTTTAATTACAAGACACAGGTAAACATACGACAGTGTAAATTTATTGTATTATTGGTACTTAATAGAAAGTCTAATATTAAGTATTTGCAAAAATATAAAATCCTTATTAATAGTGTAATAAGGGCGGTTTGGGGTCCGCTTACGTAGTGGCGCTTGTGTGCTTTCGGTGATCTCGGTATCGGCGTTAATTCTCGGGCGCCAGTTATTATTTTTACGTGGTATGCTCCACAGCTCCGGGTACCTACAAGTGGAGAAAAGATAATCCAGGGAACTGCTGGGGTTGCTAAGGTCGGCCCAGTCTGGATCACTCCTATCACTAAAGCTCTTAGAAAACAAGAGGGTATTAATGCTAACAAATAAAACACACAGTCATCAAACCAAACAAAATTTATTATCACCAAAGCTCTATCCCTCCAACAAGTTTCAAACTCTATAACTAAAAGCATATGTTATGTACGGTTACCTACAATAGCCACAGCAAGCAGGGTGCAATACAGCGTACGGTAAAATAACGGAAAACAGGAGAGGCTCCTAGTTTACGGTAACGAGTGGAAATTAGGATGGGACCCCAGGCACACGCACAGTGAGGTCCCGGACAAGGTACAGTAAAGCGGGTGGAAACAGGATGAGACCCCCAGGCACACGCACAGTGAGGTCTCGGATAGGGTACGGTAAAAGAGTGGAAGTGAGAGCGGCGGGTAGAGAATCGGAATATCGGTAAGAGGACTTACTCTTAAATTCTCCGGGTCGGTTCAGTCTGCTAAGCGGGCTGGCTAGTCGGTTGTGCTGGCTGGTACTGCTGGGAGTCCTGGACGCGGACTGAATAAATCGTCACACAACTCAACGTTATTTTAATCACCCCGCAAAGCGGGGTGAGGCTGTTATAGGCTTTATATAAAAAGCCTCTTCAGCCAACCGTTGGCAAACCCATTATTATTAAATTAAAATTTAATAATAAGTAGCCCGGCAACGGCAAGACCTTTGTGGTTATTATTAGCAGCATTAATAATAATGTTGGTAATGACAACCACAATCGCTCCGTACTTGTTGTACTCTTCGATAATTTCACTTTCATGGCTTTTCTTTGTTTGTTATGGGCCATGCCAACATGTGGAGCATGTTGACATGGGCGATATCGTTGGAATGTTGTAGATAGTTCGATGTGATGGTTTATAATTACCGCAATGTTGGTTAATTGGTTGTAGTTGTTGTGTTTTTGGTTGATTGCAGCAATTATTGATGGTTGGTGTAGCAGTTGACGATTGATTACGAAGATGTTGAAGAAAGTAGATGAGGTTGTAGATGGTTGATAATATTTGATGTTTGCAGCCGACGAATTTGTTGAAATAATGGTATATTAAAGTAGGTTGGATTAAAAAAACAGCTCTTGTCAGAACCACCCCCGAAATATGGCTTTCGGGGGATCTTTGTGTAGCACTAAGCAGTGAGTCGATTCCACTGTCGTTCCATTCAACAAGCCCCTGACAAATGGAATTCGGAGGACACCCAGGATAGGACTCAGGGTAGGATGATTAACAGTCGCTAACGGGTAGCTCGACGAGACACGACCCAAAACCCGCTGAAGTTACCTTTTCGTGTTAGCGACTGTTAGGGAAAGAAGGAAGGTGCCCCCCAGGTGGAGATTTGACGGTCCTAGGCTGCCCCAACAGCACTAGGAACCTGGAGTACATCGGAACTCATCCCGGCCCACCACCCGGACCAGGAACCGGAAGGGTAGTTGGGACAGGGGTTGACTCCTGGAACTAGGTTTTATCGACTCACAAACTGACCGAGCCCGGTTGCCGGCTGAAGAGTGGCCGCATGATTGTCAACTCTACTAGGGTTCGCGTACCGTTCGAGATGGTAATCACACGCGTGTCCACTCTCCACACAACAAGCAGAACACTGAATAAATCGTCGCTCTGCGCCTGTTTATATAGGCGCTCTCGGAGCGTGGGGGAAAAGGTAAGAGTAAAAGGAGCGGCGCACGCCAAATATCGGTTAGGGAAGGGACGCGTGCACTCACTCGAGTCGGTCTCTTATCCGAACGCATTCAGATTGCACAGGAAGATACGAATTTTAATTCATACACCCAAAATAAACAACCAAAATTTAGTAACTTCGTTACAATAGTAAAGGTCCTTCTTGAAATCTGGGTCAATTGAACACTGCCTTTTATGTACGTAAGAGTCAAGTATGTCAATCAAGGTCAGCAGCATACACTATGTGCAGTTCGCTACAATCTTCACACTCCCTAATTATCCTTTTTAAAAATCTTGCATAATTTTAATGTTGTTAGTCCTGTTAACTGTCACTGATTGTTTTAATTGTTTAGAATAAAATAGCATTAAGCCTGTTTTAGTCTTTTAATATTGTACTTTCATTAAAAGACTCAGGTTTTCTAGAAGGGAGACTATAAATTGAATAAGTTTTCTAATTAATTCCTTAATCGCTCAATCATTGTAGGCTGATGAATAGAGCCAGGAAAGATGAAATGATAAGAAACTGTGTCCAAATTTTTTTAGCTAATTTGTATATGTAATTCACACACAAAATACGTTTTGACGACTGAATTTGTTAATTTTTCCTGGCCTTTTTATATGTTTTCTCAAAACAATTGAGGACTATCACAAAATCCCACAAACAAAATCTACTCGCTACATTCGTGACGTCACAGGATAAAAACACATGTTTAAAATTAGCATTAATCTTAAATCTAGAAAAAACAGAAATATAGCTGGCACAAAGACGAACAAATTAATGTAATACACTTATAGTCTAAAATCAATCATAACTGCGAAAATTAACAAAAACGATTAACGATGAAAACTTCATTAAAACTCAAATTACAATAGATACACATTATGTCCATCTATATCTTTACAAGAAATGAACATAGCTACACTAGGTAACTCATACATATAAAATTTACATAAGAAAGTATTTACAATAAAAGAAAAACCCAAATGAAAAATCTGTTTACACGTTTTAGGAGTTCAACAATACTATACAAGATCCTACACAAATATCAACATAAATGAAATCAAATTATACTCAAACTTGTGTAGCATTCAGTCCGCCAAATGCTTGTATTCAAATAACGGTGGAAAATGTTCTATTAAAATCAAAATTTGTAAAACCTCCAACATATCCAAAACAGCTGATTTTCCTTAATAATTAATAAAAATCCTTTAATTACAGGAATTAGTAAGTTAAATGTACTATTATAGACATCATAATAATGACCTATTTTACATATTTCCAGTGAAATATAATCCCGAAACTGGTTCAGCTTACTAGGATAATGAAAATACTATCTGCGGTCCCATCATTGGCACATCAAATTTAAGAAAAGATAAGAATCTTCTAAAGAAATGGACAAGCTATCCTAAACATGGAGCATGGGTTACATACATCATGTTTTAGTATTCAATCAAATTAAATGATATTCCTTGTTATAAAATATCCTTTTTAATAAAATTAGGTTAAATATTATCGACACCTATCATGGTCCTATTTTTGCTATTTTTACTTGATAAAACTATCTATAATGAAGCATGTAGTCTTTAGCATGAATAAAACTACTGTCCTAGCATGTACATCCTTTCATTTGTTGCATGAATAATTAATAAATGCTATCTGGCTAAACTCGATACCTATCGTAGCCTATTGATTATTTTTAATATGTCGTAAACTACTGAAATTTTCAAATAGATGATCCATATCATCGCAATATAAATTATTTAATCCCCCAACATCTTCTTATACCATCATTTAAAGGATATGAATCACTGGTGGTTGAATAAATATTAAATATAATCTATGAATGTAATTCTGCACCCTTTGAAATCACCACATGGTTAATCAAATAGATCAAATTATTTAAGAATAAAGGTTGATTTCCACTATACGGCTAAACGTCGGCAGGCAACCAACAGCTACCGGACCGACAAAACATTGTATTGTAAATTTTTATGAAGGTATTCACATCAACCATCATCGACACGGACCGTCGCCAACAGTTGTGGGTCACCATTGTTTGTGAGAAAGCTTTGCAGGTCGGTGTCGGTCCGTTCGAAACGGCTAGTGTGAACAATTGGTCGCCGCACACTATCGTGTTGTTAACCGTAACATATACATATTCTGAACTGTTCTATAATCAGTGTTTGTTTTTTACATTCTACAATGAACGATGAAAAATAATCTAAATAATCTGCGGGCCTGTGGCTTACGAAACGCATAGTTATTAGAGCTTTGGAAGGGACTGTCGGTCCAGTGCCTGTTGGTCACCTGCCAACGACTAGCAGCAGTGTGAATCAATACGTTTTGTCGGTCCATGTTTGTTGGTTGCCTGCTACCGCCTCGTCGTACAGTGAAAATCAACCTTAATTATAAGTGGATGTGTTGTAACACAAACATAGGCTACGAATTTCAATAAATTCGTTAATTATTTCTTTAACTTGATCCGCTAAAATATACCGGAGGTCTATGATTTAAAGAGCTTTTTGACAATATTAATCCTTATCATTTCATCTTTCCTGGCTCTGCTGATGAAACACTAAAAATTCAAGACTTCAAAAAAACGAAAGAAAAAAGTTGGCGCCGCGATGTCGTTCAGCTCTCGAAAGACAGCCGATACAAGGAAGTCGGAAGTTCGACCGATCCATGGTAGTCACCGTAACAAAAAGGGGATCGGTAAGGTCGGATGGGGTTACTAAGACGAGCGAAAGCCTGATTGGGTGCGAGAGGAGTGTTCATTATTAACCACTTGCAACTGTAATATCTATTACGATGCTAGAATATAGTTTCTATAGTATTTTGTAGCGGTTGTTTCTTAATAAGCAAAGGGGTTGATTATTTTATGAAAATTAATATATCTTAAATTTTTAAACTCTCAATCCTCTGAAACTAGCCACCAGATCGAAATAGCTACAAAATCTCAAATAAGGTTGCCTTAAACTGTGGAGTACTAAGAGTACAATAAGATAAGATTTCGTACCGACGTGCATTCCTTGAATTTACGTTTTAAAGGATTAATTACGCCACCAACACATAAATCGGCTTTGTTCGAAAGGAGTTTTTCATACCAAATCTTATTTTACAACAGTATTCCATCTTATTTCAAGAGTTTCTCTATCAAATTATTTATAATCAAGTATGGTTTGTATTTGTATAACAATCAACATAGTATATGATAAAGTTTTAAGTAGGTATTAGGACACTTGAGCCAGACAGTTCTAGGGACCCTAGATTCTCTGTCTCTCTCTAAATCTGGTGACTTTTTGTCTGTCTCTCTCTAGGTGGTTAAGTACGGAATCTGCATTACCGACATTCTGTATTACCGGCATTTGGTTCGTCACTTGGCTAAATGGAGTTAGTGTTGCTAGGGGAAAACAGATGGCGCCAGTGTCGTTTTACGTGATTTTTGTACCGGCATTCTGTATTACCGGCATTTGGTTCGTCACATGGCTAAATGGTAGCGTCGTTTCTAGGGGAAAACAGATGGCGCCAGTGTCGTTTTACGTGATTTTTGTACCGACATTCTGTATTATCGGCATTTGGTTCGTCATCATGAAGAAAGCTGTATTACCGATTACGGGCGTTCTGTTAATTGTTAATAGAGGGAGCCAAGGTTTATCATTTTATATTAATAAATTTTACCGATTTCTTAAAATAATTATCGTCGTCATTAATACTTTAATTACATATAATAATTTAAGATAATTAATTCAGCATTAAAATTTTAAAGTCCGCTTTAAACGCAAATCACGGAACAATTTACGGATATTTGCTAATACATGTCGCGTTAGTATGAATAATAATAATAACAATAATTATAATAATGTCTTTATTTCCTTACAGGTTTACACCCAAATAGGGAAAAATATGAATTTACAAAAAAAAACCTAATTACAATGTACTTAACCTATTGTGTTGTATGTATTAATCAGGTATATTCTCATGTTTATTTACAAGAACTTGACAAATAAACGATAATCCCTTAAACATAATATCGCATTCTGCGCAAATTAAATTAAGATTACTACACATTACAGTAAGTGAACTACTCATTAACATATTGGCCCTCGCAAAATTATTGTAAAAGAATAAAGAACTTCGGCTTTTGTGTCTAGGTATATTAAAACTAATCTTTTGCAGTAAACTAGGACAATCCAGGTTGTTATGAAGTAAATTAAAAAACAGATTCTAGATGTTTAATATGTATATTATAAACGGGATACCAAATAATTGAACCATACTCCAGAGTTGATCTCACAAATGTGAAATATAAGATTCGGAGACAGTGCTTATCTGAAAAATCCCTACAGTTTCGATAAATAAACCCAAGTGCTCTATTGGCTTTTAATACCACTTGATTGACGTTCAATAAAAGAAAAATTTGTTATCAAAAAAAAACAATTCCTAAATCCTTCACTCGAGTTGAACGACTTAAAATTTCACCATTTACAACATAATCATGAATAAAGTGGTTGGTGTATTTTTGCATACGAAACAATGGAACATTTATTTACGTTTAAATTTAGGCGATTAGCTTTACACCAATCACATAGAAAGTTAATGTTAGACTGCAAATATAAGCAATCATTGATATCTCGTACTTGATGATATATTTTTAAATCGTCAGCAAATAATAGTTTCTCGCAATGTATAGATTGATGAATACCACGTAGATACGGCCATTCGTGACGGGTATCTTGGAATACGTTCTGCTTGGTTCGGACATCTTGTATCCCTACCCATGGCTTAATGTCATACGTACCTTTCTCTCTCTCTCTGTCTCTCTCTCTCTCTCTCTCTCTCACTCTCTCACTCTCTCTCTCCCTTCATCCTAATGCTAGTAAATGAAACAGTAATGGATAGAAGTAACCGTTACGTCTAC